>JAZGLO010006679.1:0-330806 GCA_036873155.1 Biomphalaria sudanica | reverse complement strand
AGAGACTAGAGAGAAAACATTGAGTGAATAAGACAACATTAAATATAGCTTTATAGAGAGACTAGAGAGAAGACATTGAATGATTGAGACAACATTAAACGTAGCTTTAGAGTGGGTCTAAAGAGAAGACATTGAGTGAATAAGACAACATTAAATGAAGCTTTAGAGAGAGACTAGAGAGAAGACATTGAATGAATGAGACAACAATAAATATAGCTTTAGAGTGAGACTAGAGAGAAGACATTGAGTGAATAAGACAACATTAAATGTAGCTTTAGACAGAGACTAGAGAGAAGACATTGAGTGAATGAGACAACATTAAATATAGCTTTGGAGAATGACTATAGAGAAGACATTGAGTGAATGAGACAACATTAAATGTAGCTTAAGAGAAAGACTAGAGAGAAGACATTGAGTGAATAAGACAACATTAAATATAGCTTTACAGAGAGACAAAAGAAAAGACATTGAATAAATGAGACAACATTAAATGTAGCTTTAGAGTGGGTCTTAAGAGAAGACATTGAGTGAATAAGACAACATTAAATGTAGCTTTAGAGAGAGACTAGAGAGAAGACATTGAGTGAATGAGAGAACAATAAATATAGCTTTAGAGTGAGACTAGAGAGAAGACATTGAGTGAATGAGACAACATTAAATGTAGCTTAAGAGAGAGACTAGAGAGAAGACATTAAGTAAATGAGACAACATTAAATGTAGCTTTAGAGTGGGTCTAAAGAGAAGACATTGATTGAATAAGACAACATTAAATATAGCTTTAGAGAGAGACTAGAGAGAAGACATTGAGTGAATGAGACAACATTAAATATAGCTTTAGAGAGAGACTAGAGAAAAGACATTGAGTGAATGAGACAACCTTAAATATAGCTTTAGAGAGAGACTAGAGTGAAGACAATGAGTGAATGAGACAACATTAAATGTAGCTTTAGAGTGAGTCTAGAGAGAAGACATTGAGTAAATGAGACAACATTAAATGTAGCTGTAGAGTGAGTCTAGAGAGAAGACATTGAGTAAATGAGACAACATTAAATGAAGCTTTAGAGTGAGTCTGAAGAGAAGACATTGAGTGAATAAGACATTAAATAAAGCTTTAGAGAGAGAGACTAGGGAGAAGACATTGAGTGAATTAGACAACATTAAATGTAGCTTTAGAGAGAGACTAGAGAGAAGACATTGAGTGAATGAGACAACATTAATTATAGCTTAAGAGAGAGACTAGAGAGAAGACATTGAGTGAATTAGATAACATTAAAAATAGCTTTATAGAGAGACTAGAGAGAAGACATTGAATGATAGAGACAACATTAAATGTAGCTTTAGAGAGAGACTAGAAAGAAGACATTGATTAAATGAGACAACATTAAATGTAGCTTTAGAGAGAGACTAGAGAGAAGACATTGAGTGAATGAGACAACATTTAATGTAGCTTTACAGAGAGACTAGAGAGAAGACATTGACTGAATGAGACAACATTAAATGTAGCTTTAGAGAGAGACTAGACAGAAGACATTGAATGAATGAGACAACATTTAATGTAGCTTTACAGAGAGACTAGAGAGAAGACATTGAGTGAATGAGACAACATAAAATGTAGCTTTAGAGAGAGACTAAATAGAAGACATTGAATGAATGAGACAACATTAAATGTAGCTTTAGAGAGAGACTAGAGAGAAGACATTGAGTGAATGAGACAACATTAAATGTAGCTTTAGAGAAAGACTAGAGAGAAGACATTAAGTGAATGAGAAAACATTAAATGTAGCTTTAGAGAGAGACTAGAGAGAAGACATTGAATGAATGAGACAACATTTAATGTAGCTTTAGATTGAGTCTAGACAGTAGACATTGAGTGAATGAGACAATACTAAATGTAGCTTTAGAGAGAGACTAGAGAGAAGACATTGAGTAAATGAGACAACATTAAATGTAGCTTTAGAGACAGACTAGAGAGAAGACATTGAGTGAATGAGAGAACATTAAATGTAGCTTTAGAGAGAGACTAGAGAGAAGACATTAAGTGAATGAGACAACAATAAATGTAGCTTTAGAGAGAGACTAGAGAGAAGACATTTAGTGAATGAATCAACATTAAATGTAGCTTAGAAGAGAGACTAGACTAGAGAGAAGACATTGAGTAAATGAGACAACATAAAATGTAGCTTTAGAGAGAGACTTAAGAGAAGACATTGAATGAATGAGACAACATTAAATGCAGCTTTAGAGAGAGACTAGAGAGAAGACATTGATTAAATGAGACAACATTAAATGTAACTTTAGAGAGAGACTAGAGAGAAGACATTGAGTGAATGAGACAACATTTAATGTAGCTTTACAGAGAGACTAGAGAGAAGACATTGACTGAATGAGACAACATTAAATGTAGCTTTAGAGAGAGACTAGACAGAAGACATTGAATGAATGAGACAACATTTAATGTAGCTTTACAGAGAGACTAGAGAGAAGAAATTGAGTGAATGAGACAACATTAAATGTAGCTTTAGAGAGAGACTAAACAGAAGACATTGAATGAATGAGACAACATTAAATGTAGCTTTAGAGAGAGACTAGAGAGAAGACATTGAGTGAATGAGACAACATTAAATGTAGCTTTAGAGAAAGACTAGAGAGAAGACATTAAGTGAATGAGACAACATTAAACGTAGCTTTAGAGAGAGATTAGAGAGAAGACATTGAATGAATGAGACAACATTTAAAGTAGCTTTAGATTGAGTCTAGACAAAAGACATTGAGTAAATGAGACAATATTAGATGTAGCTTTAGAGAGAGACTAGAGAGAAGACATTGAGTGAATGAGACAACATTAAATGTAGCTTAAGAGAGATACTAGAGAGAAGACATTGAGTGAATGAGACAACATTAAATACAGCTTTAAAGAGAGACTAGAGAGAAAGATTTTGAATGAATAAGACAATATTAAATGTAGCTTTAGAGAGAGACTAGAGAGAAGACATTGAGTTAATGAGACAACATTAAATAAAGCTTTAGAGAGAGACTAGATAGAAGACATTGAGTGAATGAGACAATATTAAATGTAGCTTTAGAGAGAGACTAGAGAGAAGACATTGAGTAAATGAGACAACATTGAATAGAGCTTTAGAGAGAGACTAGAGAGAAGACATTGAATGAATGAGACAAACATTAAATATAGCTTTGGAGAGAGACTAGATAGAAAACCTTAAGTGAATGAGACAATATTAAATGTAACTTAAGAGAGATACTGGAGAGAAGATATTGAGTGAATGAGACAATATTAAATGTAGCTTTAAATAGAGTAGAGAGAAGACATTGAGTAAATGAGAAAACATTAAATATAGCTTTAGAGACAGACTAGAGAGAAGACATTGAATGAATGAGACAACATTAAATATAGCTTTAGAGGGAGACAAGATAGTAGACATTGAGTAAATGAGACAATATTAAATGTAACTTAAGAGAGAGACTAGAGAGAAGATATTGAGTGAATGAGACAATATTAAATGTAGCTTTAAAGAGAGACTAGAGAGAAGACATTGAATAAATGTGAAAACATTAAATATAGCTTGAGAGAAAGACTAGAGAGAAGACATTAAATGAATGAGACAACATTAAATGTAACCTTTAGATAGAGACTAGAAAGAAGGCATTGAGTGAATGAGACAACTTTAAATATAGCTTTAGAGACAGCCTAGAGTGAAGACATTGAATGAATGAGACAACATAAATATAGCTTTAGAGAGAGACTAGAGAGAAAACATTGGGTGAATGAGACAACATTAAATGTAGCTATAGAGAGAGACTAGAGAGAAGACATTGAATGAATGAGACAACATTAAATATAGCTTTAGAGAGAGACTAGAGAGAAGACATTGAAAAAATGAGACAACATTAAATATAGCTTTAGAGAGAGATTAGAGAAAAGACATTGAGTAAATGAGACAACATTAAATGTAGCTTTAGAGTGGGTCTTAAGAGAAGACATTGAGTAAATAAGACAACATTAAATGTAGCTTTAGAGAGAGACTAGAGAGAAGACATTGAGTGAATGAGACAACAATAAATATAGCTTTAGAGTGAGACTAGAAAGTAGACAAAGAGTGAATGAGACAACATAAATATAGCTTTAGAGAGAGACTAGAGAGAAGACATTGAGGAAATGAGACAACATTAAATGTAACTTTAGAGTGGGCCTAAAGAGAAGACATTGAGTGAATAAGACAACATTAAATATAGCTTTAGAGAGAGACTAGAGAGAAGACATTGAGTGAATGAGACAACCTTAAATATAGCTTTAGAGAGAGACTAGAGTGAAGACATTGAGTGAATGAGACAACATTAAATGTAGCTTTAGAGTGAGTCTAGAGAGAAGACATTGAGTAAATGAGACAACATCAAATGTAGCTGTAGAGTGATTCTAGAGAGAAGACATTGAGTAAATGAGACAACATTAAATGAAGCTTTAGAGTGGGTCTGAAGAGAAGACATTGAAAGAATAAGACATTAAATAAAGCTTTAGAGAGAGAGACTAGGGAGAAGACATTGAGTGAATTAGACAACATTAAATGTAGCTTTAGAGAGAGACTAGAGAGAAGACATTGAGTGAATGAGACAACATTAATTATAGCTTAAGAGAGAGACTAGAGAAAAGACATTGGGTGAATTAGATAACATTAAATATAGCTTTATTAGAGAGACTAGAGAGAAGACATTGAATGATAGAGACAACATTAAATGTAGCTTTAGAGAGAGACTAGAGAGAAGACATTGATTAAATGAGACAACATTAAATGTAGCTTTAGAGAGAGACTAGAGAGAAGACATTGAGTGAATGAGACAACATTTAATGTAGCTTTACAGAGAGACTAGAGAGAAGACATTGACTGAATGAGACAACATTAAATGTAGCTTTAGAGAGAGACTAGACAGAAGACATGAATGAATGAGACAACCTTTATTTTAGCTTTACAGAGAGACTAGAGAGAAGACATTGAGTGAATGAGACAACATAAAATGTAGCTTTAGAAAGAGACTAAATAAAAGACATTGAATGAATGAGACAACATTAATTGTAGCTTTAGAGAGAGAATAGAGAGAAGACATTAAGTGAATGAGACAACATTAAAGGTAGCTTTAGAGAGAGACTAGAGAGAAGACATTGAATGAATGAGACAACATTTAATGTAGCTTTAGATTGAGTCTAGACAGAAGACATTGAGTGAATGAGACAATACTAAATGTAGCTTTAGAGAGAGACTAGAGAGAAGACATTGAGTGAATGAGACAACATTAAATGTAGCTTTAGAGAGAGACTAGAGAGAAGACATTGAGTGAATGAGACAACATTAAATGTAGCTTTAGAGAGAGACTAGAGAGAAGACATTAAGTGAATGAGACAACAATAAATGTAGCTTAAGAGAGAGACTAGAGAGAAGACATTGAGTGAATAAGACAACATTAAATACAGCTTTAAAGAGAGACTAGAGAGAAGATTTTGAATGAATGAGACAACATTAAATATATCTTTGTAGAGAGACTAGAGAGAAGACATTGAGTGAATAAGACAATATTAAATGTAGCTTTAGAGAGAGACTAGAGAGAAGACATTGAGTAAATGAGACAACATTAAATAAAGCTTTAGAGAGAGACTAGATAGAAGACATTGAGTGAATGAGACAATATTAATGTAGCTTTAGAGAGAGACTAGAGAGAAGACATTGAGTAAATGAGACCACATTAAATAGAGCTTTAGAGAGAGACTAGAGAGAAGACATTGAATGAATGAAACAACATTAAATGTAGCTTTAGAGAGACTAGAGAGAAGACATTGAGTGAATGAGACAACATTAAATGTAGCTTTAGAGAAAGACTAGAGAGAAGACATTAAGTGAATGAAAAAACATTAAATGTAGCTTTAGAGAGAGACTAGAGAGAAGACATTGAATGAATGAGACAACATTTAATGTAGCTTTAGATTGAGTCTAGACAGTAGACATTGAGTAAATGAGACAATACTAAATGTAGCTTTAGAGAGAGACTAGAGAGAAGACATTGAGTGAATGAGACAACATTAAATGTAGCTTTAGAGAGAGACTAGAGAGAAGACATTGAGTGAATGAGACAACATTAAATGTAGCTTTAGAGAGAGACTAGAGAGAAGACATTAAGTTGAATGAGACAACAATAAATGTAGCTTTAGAGAGAGACTAGAGAGAAGACATTTAGTGAATGAATCAACATTAAATGTAGCTTAGAAGAGAGACTAGACTAGAGAGAAGACATTGAGTAAATGAGACAACATAAAATGTAGCTTTAGAGAGAGACTTAAGAGAAGACATTGAATGAATGAGACAACATTAAATATAGCTTTGGAGAATGACTATAGAGAAGACATTGAGTGAATGAGACAACATTAAATGTAGCTTAAGAGAAAGACTAGAGAGAAGACATTGAGTGAATAAGACAACATTAAATATAGCTTTACAGAGAGACAAAAGAAAAGACATTGAATAAATGAGACAACATTAAATGTAGCTTTAGAGTGGGTCTTAAGAGAAGACATTGAGTGAATAAGACAACATTAAATGTAGCTTTAGAGAGAGACTAGAGAGAAGACATTGAGTGAATGAGAGAACAATAAATATAGCTTTAGAGTGAGACTAGAGAGAAGACATTGAGTGAATGAGACAACATTAAATGTAGCTTAAGAGAGAGACTAGAGAGAAGACATTAAGTAAATGAGACAAACATTAAATGTAGCTTTAGAGTGGGTCTAAAGAGAAGACATTGATTGAATAAGACAACATTAAATATAGCTTTAGAGAGAGACTAGAGAGAAGACATTGAGTGAATGAGACAACATTAAATATAGCTTTAGAGAGAGACTAGAGAAAAGACATTGAGTGAATGAGACAACCTTAAATATAGCTTTAGAGAGAGACTAGAGTGAAGACATTGAGTGAATGAGACAACATTAAATGTAGCTTTAGAGTGAGTCTAGAGAGAAGACATTGAGTAAATGAGACAACATTAAATGTAGCTGTAGAGTGAGTCTAGAGAGAAGACATTGAGTAAATGAGACAACATTAAATGAAGCTTTAGAGTGAGTCTGAAGAGAAGACATTGAGTGAATAAGACATTAAATAAAGCTTTAGAGAGAGAGACTAGGGAGAAGACATTGAGTGAATTAGACAACATTAAATGTAGCTTTAGAGAGAGACTAGAGAGAAGACATTGTGTGAATGAGACAACATTAATTATAGCTTAAGAGAGAGACTAGAGAGAAGACATTGAGTGAATTAGATAACATTAAAATAGCTTTATAGAGAGACTAGAGAGAAGACATTGAATGATAGAGACAACATTAAATGTAGCTTTAGAGAGAGACTAGAAAGAAGACATTGATTAAATGAGACAACATTAAATGTAGCTTTAGAGAGAGACTAGAGAGAAGACATTGAGTGAATGAGACAACATTTAATGTAGCTTTACAGAGAGACTAGAGAGAAGACATTGACTGAATGAGACAACATTAAATGTAGCTTTAGAGAGAGACTAGACAGAAGACATTGAATGAATGAGACAACATTTAATGTAGCTTTACAGAGAGACTAGAGAGAAGACATTGAGTGAATGAGACAACATAAAATGTAGCTTTAGAGAGAGACTAAATAGAAGACATTGAATGAATGAGACAACATTAAATGTAGCTTTAAAGAGAGACTAGAGAGAAGACATTGAGTGAATGAGACAACATTAAATGTAGCTTTAGAGAAAGACTAGAGAGAAGACATTAAGTGAATGAGAAAACATTAAATGTAGCTTTAGAGAGAGACTAGAGAGAAGACATTGAATGAATGAGACAACATTTAATGTAGCTTTAGATTGAGTCTAGACAGTAGACATTGAGTGAATGAGACAATACTAAATGTAGCTTTAGAGAGAGACTAGAGAGAAGACATTGAGTAAATGAGACAACATTAAATGTAGCTTTAGAGAGAGACTAGAGAGAAGACATTGAGTGAATGAGAGAACATTAAATGTAGCTTTAGAGAGAGACTAGAGAGAAGACATTAAGTGAATGAGACAACAATAAATGTAGCTTTAGAGAGAGACTAGAGAGAAGACATTTAGTGAATGAATCAACATTAAATGTAGCTTAGAAGAGAGACTAGACTAGAGAGAAGACATTGAGTAAATGAGACAACATAAAATGTAGCTTTAGAGAGAGACTTAAGAGAAGACATTGAATGAATGAGACAACATTAAATGCAGCTTTAGAGAGAGACTAGAGAGAAGACATTGATTAAATGAGACAACATTAAATGTAACTTTAGAGAGAGACTAGAGAGAAGACATTGAGTGAATGAGACAACATTTAATGTAGCTTTACAGAGAGACTAGAGAGAAGACATTGACTGAATGAGACAACATTAAATGTAGCTTTAGAGAGAGACTAGACAGAAGACATTGAATGAATGAGACAACATTTAATGTAGCTTTACAGAGAGACTAGAGAGAAGAAATTGAGTGAATGAGACAACATTAAATGTAGACTTTAGAGAGAGACTAAACAGAAGACATTGAATGAATGAGACAACATTAAATGTAGCTTTAGAGAGAGACTAGAGAGAAGACATTGAGTGAATGAGACAACATTAAATGTAGCTTTAGAGAAAGACTAGAGAGAAGACATTAAGTGAATGAGACAACATTAAACGTAGCTTTAGAGAGAGATTAGAGAGAAGACATTGAATGAATGAGACAACATTTAAAGTAGCTTTAGATTGAGTCTAGACAAAAGACATTGAGTAAATGAGACAATATTAGATGTAGCTTTAGAGAGAGACTAGAGAGAAGACATTGAGTGAATGAGACAACATTAAATGTAGCTTAAGAGAGATACTAGAGAGAAGACATTGAGTGAATGAGACAACATTAAATACAGCTTTAAAGAGAGACTAGAGAGAAGATTTTGAATGAATAAGACAATATTAAATGTAGCTTTAGAGAGAGACTAGAGAGAAGACATTGAGTTAATGAGACAACATTAAATAAAGCTTTAGAGAGAGACTAGATAGAAGACATTGAGTGAATGAGACAATATTAAATGTAGCTTTAGAGAGAGACTAGAGAGAAGACATTGAGTAAATGAGACAACATTGAATAGAGCTTTAGAGAGAGACTAGAGAGAAGACATTGAATGAATGAGACAACATTAAATATAGCTTTGGAGAGAGACTAGATAGAAAACCTTAAGTGAATGAGACAATATTAAATGTAACTTAAGAGAGATACTGGAGAGAAGATATTGAGTGAATGAGACAATATTAAATGTAGCTTTAAATAGAGTAGAGAGAAGACATTGAGTAAATGAGAAAACATTAAATATAGCTTTAGAGACAGACTAGAGAGAAGACATTGAATGAATGAGACAACATTAAATATAGCTTTAGAGGGAGACAAGATAGTAGACATTGAGTAAATGAGACAATATTAAATGTAACTTAAGAGAGAGACTAGAGAGAAGATATTGAGTGAATGAGACAATATTAAATGTAGCTTTAAAGAGAGACTAGAGAGAAGACATTGAATAAATGTGAAAACATTAAATATAGCTTGAGAGAAAGACTAGAGAGAAGACATTAAATGAATGAGACAACATTAAATGTACCTTTAGATAGAGACTAGAAAGAAGGCATTGAGTGAATGAGACAACTTTAAATATAGCTTTAGAGACAGCCTAGAGTGAAGACATTGAATGAATGAGACAACATAAATATAGCTTTAGAGAGAGACTAGAGAGAAAACATTGGGTGAATGAGACAAACATTAAATGTAGCTATAGAGAGAGACTAGAGAGAAGACATTGAATGAATGAGACAACATTAAATATAGCTTTAGAGAGAGACTAGAGAGAAGACATTGAAAAAAATGAGACAACATTAAATATAGCTTTAGAGAGAGATTAGAGAAAAGACATTGAGTAAATGAGACAACATTAAATGTAGCTTTAGAGTGGGTCTTAAGAGAAGACATTGAGTAAATAAGACAACATTAAATGTAGCTTTAGAGAGAGACTAGAGAGAAGACATTGAGTGAATGAGACAACAATAAATATAGCTTTAGAGTGAGACTAGAAAGTAGACAAAGAGTGAATGAGACAACATTAAATATAGCTTTAGAGAGAGACTAGAGAGAAGACATTGAGGAAATGAGACAACATTAAATGTAACTTTAGAGTGGGCCTAAAGAGAAGACATTGAGTGAATAAGACAACATTAAATATAGCTTTAGAGAGAGACTAGAGAGAAGACATTGAGTGAATGAGACAACCTTAAATATAGCTTTAGAGAGAGACTAGAGTGAAGACATTGAGTGAATGAGACAACATTAAATGTAGCTTTAGAGTGAGTCTAGAGAGAAGACATTGAGTAAATGAGACAACATCAAATGTAGCTGTAGAGTGATTCTAGAGAGAAGACATTGAGTAAATGAGACAACATTAAATGAAGCTTTAGAGTGGGTCCTGAAGAGAAGACATTGAAAGAATAAGACATTAAATAAAGCTTTAGAGAGAGAGACTAGGGAGAAGACATTGAGTGAATTAGACAACATTAAATGTAGCTTTAGAGAGAGACTAGAGAGAAGACATTGAGTGAATGAGACAACATTAATTATAGCTTAAGAGAGAGACTAGAGAAAAGACATTGGGTGAATTAGATAACATTAAATATAGCTTTATAGAGAGACTAGAGAGAAGACATTGAATGATAGAGACAACATTAAATGTAGCTTTAGAGAGAGACTAGAGAGAAGACATTGATTAAATGAGACAACATTAAATGTAGCTTTAGAGAGAGACCTAGAGAGAAGACATTGAGTGAATGAGACAACATTTAATGTAGCTTTACAGAGAGACTAGAGAGAAGACATTGACTGAATGAGACAACATTAAATGTAGCTTTAGAGAGAGACTAGACAGAAGACATTGAATGAATGAGACAACCTTTATTTTAGCTTTACAGAGAGACTAGAGAGAAGACATTGAGTGAATGAGACAACATAAAATGTAGCTTTAGAAAGAGACTAAATAAAAGACATTGAATGAATGAGACAACATTAATTGTAGCTTTAGAGAGAGAATAGAGAGAAGACATTAAGTGAATGAGACAACATTAAAGGTAGCTTTAGAGAGAGACTAGAGAGAAGACATTGAATGAATGAGACAACATTTAATGTAGCTTTAGATTGAGTCTAGACAGAAGACATTGAGTGAATGAGACAATACTAAATGTAGCTTTAGAGAGAGACTAGAGAGAAGACATTGAGTGAATGAGACAACATTAAATGTAGCTTTAGAGAGAGACTAGAGAGAAGACATTGAGTGAATGAGACAACATTAAATGTAGCTTTAGAGAGAGACTAGAGAGAAGACATTAAGTGAATGAGACAACAATAAATGTAGCTTAAGAGAGAGACTAGAGAGAAGACATTGAGTGAATAAGACAACATTAAATACAGCTTTAAAGAGAGACTAGAGAGAAGATTTTGAATGAATGAGACAACATTAAATATATCTTTGTAGAGAGACTAGAGAGAAGACATTGAGTGAATAAGACAATATTAAAATGTAGCTTTAGAGAGAGACTAGAGAGAAGACATTGAGTAAATGAGACAACATTAAATAAAGCTTTAGAGAGAGACTAGATAGAAGACATTGAGTGAATGAGACAATATTAAATGTAGCTTTAGAGAGAGACTAGAGAGAAGACATTGAGTAAATGAGACCACATTAAATAGAGCTTTAGAGAGAGACTAGAGAGAAGACATTGAATGAATGAAACAACATTAAATGTAGCTTTAGAGAGAGACTAGAGAGAAGACATTGAGTGAATGAGACAACATTAAATGTAGCTTTAGAGAAAGACTAGAGAGAAGACATTAAGTGAATGAGAAAACATTAAATGTAGCTTTAGAGAGAGACTAGAGAGAAGACATTGAATGAATGAGACAACATTTAATGTAGCTTTAGATTGAGTCTAGACAGTAGACATTGAGTAAATGAGACAATACTAAATGTAGCTTTAGAGAGAGACTAGAGAGAAGACATTGAGTGAATGAGACAACATTAAATGTAGCTTTAGAGAGAGACTAGAGAGAAGACATTGAGTGAATGAGACAACATTAAATGTAGCTTTAGAGAGAGACTAGAGAGAAGACATTAAGTGAATGAGACAACAATAAATGTAGCTTTAGAGAGAGACTAGAGAGAAGACATTTAGTGAATGAATCAACATTAAATGTAGCTTAGAAGAGAGACTAGACTAGAGAGAAGACATTGAGTAAATGAGACAACATAAAAATGTAGCTTTAGAGAGAGACTTAAGAGAAGACATTGAATGAATGAGACAACATTAAATGCAGCTTTAGAGAGAGACTAGAGAGAAGACATTGATTGAATGAGACAACATTAAATGTAGCTTTAGAGAGAGACTAGAGAGAAGACATTAAGTGAATGAGACAACATTTAATGTAGCTTTACAGAGAGACTAGAGAGAAGACATTGACTGAATGAGACAACATTAAATGTAGCTTTAGAGAGAGGACTAGACAGAAGACATTGAATGAATGAGACAACATTTAATGTAGCTTTACAGAGAGACTAGAGAGAAGACATTGAGTGAATGAGACAACATTAAATGTAGCTTTAGAGAGAGACTAAACAGAAGACATTGAATGAATGAGACAACATTAAATGTAGCTTTAGAGAGAGACTAGAGAGAAGACATTGAGTGAATGAGACAACATTAAATGTAGCTTTAGAGAAAGACTAGAGAGAAGACATTAAGTGAATGAGACAACATTAAATGTAGCTTTAGAGAGAGATTAGAGAGAAGACATTGAATGAATGAGACAACATTTAAAGTAGCTTTAGATTGAGTCTAGACAAAAGACATTGAGTAAATGAGACAATATTAGATGTAGCTTTAGAGAGAGACTAGAGAGAAAACATTGAGTGAATGAGACAACATTAAATGTAGCTTAAGAGAGATACTAGAGAAAAGACATTGAGTGAATGAGACAACATTAAATACAGCTTTAAAGAGAGACTAGAGAGAAGATTTTGAATGAATGAGACAACATTAAATATATCTTTGTAGAGAGACTAGAGAGAAGACATTAAGTGAATGAGACAACAATAAATGTAGCTTTAGAGAGAGACTAGAGAGAAGACATTTAGTGAATGAATCAACATTAAATGTAGCTTAGAAGAGAGACTAGACTAGAGAGAAGACATTGAGTAAATGAGACAACATAAAATGTAGTTTTAGAGAGAGACTTAAGAGAAGACATTGAATGAATGAGACAACATTAAATGCAGCTTTAGAGAGAGACTAGAGAGAAGACATTGAGTGAATGAGACAACATTAAATGTAGCTTAAGAGAGATACTAGAGAGAAGACATTGAGTGAATGAGACAACATTAAATACAGCTTTAAAGAGAGACTAGAGAGAAGATTTTGAATGAATGAGACAACATTAAATATATCTTTGTAGAGAGACTAGAGAGAAGACATTGAGTGAATAAGACAATATTAAATGTAGCTTTAGAGAGAGACTAGAGAGAAGACATTGAGTAAATGAGACAACATTAAATGAAGCTTTAGAGTGGGTCTGAAGAGAAGACATTGAAAGAATAAGACATAAAATAAAGCTTTAGAGAGAGAGACTAGGGAGAAGACATTGAGTGAATTAGACAACATTAAATGTAGCTTTAGAGAGAGACTAGAGAGAAGACATTGAGTGAATGAGACAACATTAATTATAGCTTAAGAGAGTGACTAGAGAAAAGACATTGGGTGAATTAGATAACATTATAGCTTTATAGAGAGACTAGAGAGAAGACATTGAATGATAGAGACAACATTAAATGTAGCTTTAGAGAGAGACTAGAGAGAAGACATTGATTAAATGAGACAACATTAAATGTAGCTTTAGAAAGAGACTAAATAGAAGACATTGAATGAATGAGACAACATTTAATGTAGCTTTACAGAGAGACTAGAGAGAAGACATTGACTGAATGAGACAACATTAAATGTAGCTTTAGAGAGAGACTAGACAGAAGACATTGAATGAATGAGACAACCTTTAATTTAGCTTTACAGAGAGACTAGAGAGAAGACATTGAGTGAATGAGACAACATAAAATGTAGCTTTAGAAAGAGACTAAATAAAAGACATTGAATGAATGAGACAACATTAAATGTAGCTTTAGAGAGAGACTAGAGAGTAGACATTAAGTGAATGAGACAACATTAAAGGTAGCTTTAGAGAGAGACTAGAGAGAAGACATTGAATGAATGAGACAACATTTAATGTAGCTTTAGATTGAGTCTAGACAGAAGACATTGAGTGAATGAGACAATACTAAATGTAGCTTTAGAGAGAGACTAGAGAGAAGACATTGAGTGAATGAGACAACATTAAATGTAGCTTTAGAGAGAGACTAGAGAGAAGACATTGAGTGAATGAGACAACATTAAATGTAGCTTTAGAGAGAGACTAGAGAGAAGACATTAAGTGAATGAGACAACAATAAATGTAGCTTAAGAGAGAGACTAGAGAGAAGACATTGAGTGAATAAGACAACATTAAATACAGCTTTAAAGAGAGACTAGAGAGAAGATTTTGAATGAACGAGACAACATTAAATATATTTTTGTAGAGAGACTAGAGAGAAGACATTAAGTGAAAAAGACAATATTAAATGTAACTTTAGAGAGAGACTAGAGAGAAGACATTGAGTAAATGAGACAATATTAAATAAAGCTTTAGAGAAAGACTAGATAGAAGACATTGAGTGAATGAGACAATATTAAATGTAGCTTTAGAGAGAGACTAGAGAGAAGACATTAAGTAAATGAGACAACATTAAATAGAGCTTTAGAGAGAGACTAGAGAGAAGACATTAAATGAATAAGACAACATTAAATATAGCTTTGGAGAGAGACTAGATAGAAAACCTTGAGTGAATGAGACAATATTAAATGTAACTTAAGAGAGAGACTAGAGAGAAGATATTGAGTGAATGAGACAATATTAAATGTACCTTTAGATAGAGACTAGAGAGAAGGCATTGAGTGAATGAGACAACATTAAATATAGCTTTAGAGACAGACTAGAGCAGTGCTTTTTTTGTGACGGTACGCACCGGTACGGCGTACCGGCACCTTTTTTCAATATGGGGAAAAATTATTTCTTTTCTTGCATTTTAACGTTTATTATAAATTTATTATTAGTAAAAAGTTAGGCAACCCATTAATGAGTACCGGCACCTATTTTGTTACAAAAGAAGTACTGGACTAGAGTGAAGACATTGAATGAATGAGACAACATTAAATGTAGCTTTAGAGAGAGACTAGAGAGAAGACATTGGGTGAATGAGACAACATTAAATGTAGCTTTAGAGAGAGACTAGAGAGAAGACATTTAGTGAATGATACAACATTAAATGTAGCTTAGAAGAGAGACTAAACTAGAGAGAAGACATTGAGTAAATGAGACAACATAAAATGTAGCTTTAGAGAGAGACTTAAGAGAAGACATTGAATGAATGAGACAACATTAAATGTAGCTTTAGAGAGAGACTAGAAAGAAGACATTGATTGAATGAGACAACATTAAATGTAGCTTTAGAGAGAGACTAGAGAGAAGACATTGAGTGAATGAGACAACATTTAATGTAGCTTTACAGAGAGACTAGAGAGAAGACATTGACTGAATGAGACAACATTAAATGTAGCTTTAGAGAGAGACTAGACAGAAGACATTGAATGAATGAGACAACATTTAATGTAGCTCTATATAGAGACTAGAGAGAAGACATTGAGTGAATGAGACAACATTAAATGTAGCTTTAGAGAGAGACTAAACAGAAGACATTGAATGAATGAGACAACATTAAATGTAGCTTTAGAGAGAGACTAGAGAGAAGACATTGAGTGAATGAGACAACATTAAATGTAGCTTTAGAGAAAGACTAGAGAGAAGACATTAAGTGAATGAGACAACATTAAATGTAGCTTTAGAGAGAGACTAGAGAGAAGACATTGAATGAATGAGACAACATTTAAAGTAGCTTTAGATTGAGTCTAGACAAAAGACATTGAGTAAATGAGACAATATTAAATGTAGCTTTAGAGAGAGACTAGAGAGAAGACATTGAGTGAATGAGTAATCTTTAAATGTAGCTTTAGAGAGAGACTAGAGAGAAGACATTGAGTAATTGAGACAACATTAAATGTAGCTTAAGAGAGATACTAGAGAGAAGACATTGAGTGAAAGAGACAACATTAAATACAGCTTTAAAGAGAGACTAGAGAGAAGATTTTGAATGAATGAGACAACATTAAATATATCTTTGTAGAGAGACTAGAGAGAAGACATTGAATGAATAAGACAATATTAAATGTAGCTTTAGAGAGAGACTAGAGAGAAGACATTGAGTAAATGAGACAACATTAAATAAAGCTTTAGAGAGAGACTAGATAGAAGACATTGAGTGACTGAGACAATATTAAAAGTAACTTAAGAGAGAGACTAGAGAGAAGATATTGAGTGAATGAGACAATATTAAATGTAGCTTTAAAGAGAGACAAGAGAGAAGACATTGAGTAAATGAGAAAACATTAAATATAGCTTTAGAGAGAGACAAGATAGTAGACATTGAGTAAATGAGACAATATTAGATTTAGCTTTAGAGAGAGACTAAAGAGAAGACATTGAGTGAATGAGACAACATTAAATATAGCTTTGGAGAGAGAATAGAGAAAAGACATTAAGTGAATAAGACAACATTAAATGTAGCTTTAGAGAGAGACTAGAATGAAGACATGGAATGAATGAGACAACTTTAAATAAAACTTTAGAGAGCGACTAGAGAGAAAACATTAAGTGAATGAGACAACATTAAATGTAGCTTAAGAGAGAGACTAGAGAGAAGACATTGAGTGAATAAAACAACATTAAATATAGCCTTAGAGAGAGACTAGAGAGATAACATTGAGTAAATGAGACAACATTAAATGTAGCTTTAGAGAGAGACTAGAGAGAAGACATTGAATGAATGAGACAACATTAAATATAGCTTTAGAGAGAGACTAGAGAGAAGACATTGAATGAATGAGACAACATAAAATATAGCTTTAGAGAGAGACTAGAGAGAAGACATTGAGTAAATGAGACAACATTAAACGTAGCTTTAGAGTGGGTCTAAAGAGAAGACATTGAGTGAATAAGACAACATTAAATGTAGCTTTAGAGAGAGACTAGAGAGAAGACATTGAGTGAATGAGACAACAATAAATATAGCTTTAGAGTGAGACTAGAGAGAAGACATTGAGTGAATAAGACAACATTAAATGTAGCTTTAGAGAGAGACTAGAGAGAAGACATTGAGTGAATGAGACAACATTAAATATAGCTTTGGAGAATGACTAGAGAGAAGACATTGAGTGAATGAGACAACATTAAATGTAGCTTAAGAGAAAGACTAGAGAGAAGACATTGAGTGAATAAGACAACATTAAATAAAGCTTTACAGAGAGACAAAAGAAAAGACATTGAATAAATGAGAAAAATTAAATGTAGCTTTAGAGAGAGACTAGAGAGAAGACATTAAGTGAATGAGACAACATTAAATGTAGCTTAAGAGAGAGACTAGAGAGAAGACATTGAGTGAATGAGACAAAATTAAATGTAGCTTAAGAGAGAGACTAGAGAGAAGACATTGAGTAAATGAGACAACATTAAATGTAGCTTTAGAGTGGTTCTAAAGAGAAGACATTTAGTGAATAAGACAACATTAAATGTAGCTTTAGAGAGAGACGAGAGAGAAGACATTGAGTGAATAAGACAACTTTAAATATAGCTTTAGAGAGAGACTAGAGAGAAGACATTGAGTGAATGAGACAACATTAAATGTACCTTTAGAAAAGACTAGAGAGAAGACATTGAGTGAATGAGACAACATTAAATATAGCTTTAGAGAATGACTAGAGAGAAGACATTGAGTGAATGAGAAAACATTAAATGTAGCTTAAGAGAGTTACTAGAGAGAAGACATTGAGTGAATGAGACAACATTAAATATAGCTTTAGAGAGAGACTAGAGAGAAGACATTGAGTAAATGAGACAACATTTAATATAGCTTTAGAGAGAGACTAGAGAGAAGACATTGAGTAAATGAGACAACAATAAATGTAGCTTTAGAGTGGGTCTAAAGAAAAGACATTGAGTGAATAAGACAACATTAAATGTAGCATTAGAGAGAGACGAGAGAGAAGACATTGAGTGAATAAGACAACTTTAAATATAGCTTTAGAGAGAGACAAGAGAGAAGACATTGAGTGAATGAGACAACATTAAATGTACCTTTAGAAAAGACTAGAGAGAAGACATTGAGTGAATGAGACAACATTAAATATAGCTTTAGAGAATGACTAGAGAGAAGACATTGAGTGAATGAGAAAACATTAAATGTAGCTTAAGAGAGACATTAGAGAGAAGACATTGAGTGAATGAGACAACATTAAATATAGCTTTAGAGAGAGACTAGAGAGAAGACATTGAGTAAATGAGACAACATTAAATATAGCTTTAGAGAGAGACTAGAGAGAAGACATTTAGTAAATGAGACAACAATAAATGTAGCTTTAGAGTGGGTCTAAAGAGAAGACATTGAGTGAATAAGACAACATTAAATGTAGCTTTAGAGAGAGACTACAGAGAAGACATTGAATGAATGAGACAACATTAAATATAGCTTTAGAGAGAGACTAGAAAGAAGACATTAAGTGAATGAGACAACATAAATATAGCTTTAGAGAGAGAATAGAGAGAAAACATTGAGTGAATGAGACAACATTAAATGTAGCTATAGAGAGAGACTAGAGAGAAGACATTGAATGAATGAGACAACATTAAATATAGTTTCAGAGAGAGACTAGAGAGAAGACATTGAATGAATGAGACAACATTAAATATAGTTTCAGAGAGAGACTAGAGAGAAGACATTGAGTGAATGAGACAACATTTAATGTAGCTTTACAGAGAGACTAGAGAGAAGACATTGAGTGAATGAGACAACATTAAATGTAGCTTTAGAGAGAGACTAGAGAGAAGACATTAAATAAATGAGACAACATTAAATATAGCTTTAGAGAGAGACTAGAGAGAAGACATTGAGTAAATGAGACAACAATAAATGTAGCTTTAGAGTGGGTCTAAAGAGAAAACATTGAGTGAATAAGACAACATTAAATGTAGCTTTAGAGAGAGACTACAGAGAAGACATTGAGTGAATGAGAAAACATTAAATATAGCTTTAGAGAGAGACTAGAGAGAAGACATTGAGTGAATGAGACAACATTAAATGTAGCTTTAGAGAGAGACTAGAGAGAAAACATTGAGTGAATGAGACAACATAAATATAGCTTTAGAGAGAGACTTGAGAGAAAACATTGAGTGAATGAGACAACATTAAATGTAGCTATAGAGAGAGACTAGAGAGAAGACATTGAATGAATGAGACAACATTAAATATAGCTTTAGAGAGAGACTAGAGAGAAGACATTGAATAAATGAGACAACATTAAATATAGCTTTAGAGAGAAACTAGAGAAAAGACATTGAGTAAATGAGACAACATTAAATGTAGCTTTAGAGTGGGTCTTAAGAGAAGACAATAAGTGAATAAGACAACATTAAATGTAGCTTTAGAGAGAGACTAGAGAGAAGACATTGAGTGAATGAGACAACAATAAATATAGCTTTAGAGTGAGACTAGAGAGAAGACATTGAGTGAATGAGACAACATTAAATATAGCTTTAGAGAAAGACGAGAGAGAAGACATTGAGTAAATGAGACAACATTAAATGTAGCTTAAGAGAGAGACTAGAGAGAAGACATTGAGTAAATGAGACAACATTAAATGTAGCTGTAGAGTGAGTCTAGAGAGAAGACATTGAGTAAATGAGACAACATTAAATAAAGCTTTAGAGTAAGTCTGAAGAGAAGACATTGAGTGAATAAGACATTAAATAAAGCTTTAGAGAGAGAGAATAGGGAGAAGACATTGAGTGAATTAGACAACATTAAATGTAGCTTTAGAGAGAGACTAGAGAGAAGACATTGAGTGAATGAGACAACATTAATTATAGCTTAAGAGAGAGACTAGAGAGAAGACATTAAGTGAATTAGATAACATTAAATATGGCTTTATAGAGAGACTAGAGAGAAGACATTGAATGATTGAGAAAACATTAAATGTAGCTTTAGAGAGAGACTAGAGAGAAGACATTGAATGAATGAGACAACATTAAATATAGCTTTAGAGAGAGACAAGATAGTAGACATTGAGTAAATGAGACAATATTAAATGTAACTTAAGAGAGAGACTAGAGAGAAGATATTGAGTGAATGAGACAATATTAAATGTAGCTTTAAAGAGAGACTAGAGAGAAGACATTGAATAAATGTGAAAACATTAAATATAGCTTGAGAGAGAGACTAGAGAGAAGACATTAAATGAATGAGACAACATTAAATGTACCTTTAGATAGAGACTAGAGAGAAGGCATTGAGTGAATGAGACAACATTAAATATAGCTTTAGAGACAGCCTAGAGTGAAGACATTGAATGAATGAGACAACATAAATATAGCTTTAGAGAGAGAATAGAGAGAAAACATTTAGTGAATGAGACAACATTAAATGTAGCTATAGAGAGAGACTAGAGAGAAGACATTGAATGAATGAGACAACATTAAATATAGCTTTAGAGAGAGACTAGAGAGAAGACATTGAAAAAATGAGACAACATTAAATATACCTTTAGAGAGAGATTAGAGAAAAGACATTGAGTAAATGAGACAACATTAAATGTAGCTTTAGAGTGGGTCTTAAGAGAAGACATTGAGTAAATAAGACAACATTAAATGTAGCTTTAGAGAGAGACTAGAGAGAAGACATTGAGTGAATGAGACAACAATAAATATAGCTTTAGAGTGAGACTAGAAAGTAGACAAAGAGTGAATGAGACAACATTAAATATAGCTTTAGAGAGAGACTAGAGAGAAGACATTGAGTAAATGAGACAACATTAAATGTAGCTTTAGAGTGGGCCAAAAGAGAAGACATTGAGTGAATAAGACAACATTAAATATAGCTTTAGAGAGAGACTAGAGAGAAGACATTGAGTGAATGAGACAACATTAAATATAGCTTTAGAGAGAGACTAGAGAGAAGACATTGAGTGAATGAGACAACCTTAAATATAGCTTTAGAGAGAGACTAGAGTGAAGACATTGAGTGAATGAGACAACATTAAATGTAGCTTTAGAGTGAGTCTAGAGAGAAGACATTGAGTAAATGAGACAACATTAAATGTAGCTGTAGAGTGAGTCTAGAGAGAAGACATTGAGTAAATGAGACAACATTAAATGAAGCTTTAGAGTGGGTCTGAAGAGAAGACATTGAAAGAATAAGACATTAAATAAAGCTTTAGAGAGAGAGACTAGGGAGAAGACATTGAGTGAATTAGACAACATTAAATGTAGCTTTAGAGAGAGACTAGAGAGAAGACATTGAGTGAATGAGACAACATTAATTATAGCTTAAGAGAGAGACTAGAGAAAAGACATTGGGTGAATTAGATAACATTAAATATAGCTTTATAGAGAGACTAGAGAGAAGACATTGAATGATAGAGACAACATTAAATGTAGCTTTAGAGAGAGACTAGAGAGAAGACATTGATTAAATGAGACAACATTAAATGTAGCTTTAGAGAGAGACTAGAGAGAAGACATTGAGTGAATGAGACAACATTTAATGTAGCTTTACAGAGAGACTAGAGAGAAGACATTGACTGAATGAGACAACATTAAATGTAGCTTTAGAGAGAGACTAGACAGAAGACATTGAATGAATGAGACAACCTTTAATTTAGCTTTAAAGAGAGACTAGAGAGAAGACATTGAGTGAATGAGACAACATAAAATGTAGCTTTAGAAAGAGACTAAATAGAAGACATTGAATGAATGAGACAACATTAAATGTAGCTTTAGAGAGAGACTAGAGAGAAGACATTAAGTAAATGAGACAACATTAAAGGTAGCTTTAGAGAGAGACTAGAGAGAAGACATTGAATGAATGAGACAACATTTAATGTAGCTTTAGATTGAGTCTAGACAGAAGACATTGAGTGAATGAGACAATACTAAATGTAGCTTTAGAGAGAGACTAGAGAGAAGACATTGAGTGAATGAGACAACATTAAATGTAGCTTTAGAGAGAGACTAGAGAGAAGACATTGAGTGAATGAGACAACATTAAATGTAGCTTTAGAGAGAGACTAGAGAGAAGACATTAAGTGAATGAGACAACAATAAATGTAGCTTAAGAGAGAGACTAGAGAGAAGACATTGAGTGAATAAGACAACATTAAATACAGCTTTAAATAGAGACTAGAGAGAAGATTTTGAATGAATGAGACAACATTAAATATATCTTTGTAGAGAGACTAGAGAGAAGACATTGAGTGAATAAGACAATATTAAATGTAGCTTTAGAGAGAGACTAGAGAGAAGACATTGAGTAAATGAGACAACATTAAATAAAGCTTTAGAGAGAGACTAGATAGAAGACATTGAGTGAATGAGACAATATTAAATGTAGCTTTAGAGAGAGACTAGAGAGAAGACATTGAGTAAATGAGACAACATTAAATAGAGCTTTAGAGAGAGACTAGAGAGAAGACATTGAATGAATGAGACAACATTAAATATAGCTTTGGAGAGAGACTAGATAGAAAACCTTGAGTGAATGAGACAATATTAAATGTAACTTAAGAGAGATACTAGAGAGAAGATATTGAGTGAATGAGACAATATTAAATGTAGCTTTAAATAGAGTAGAGAGAAGACATTGAGTAAATGAGAAAACATTAATAATAGCTTTAGAGAGAGACTAGAGAGAAGACATTGAATGAATGAGACAACATTAAATATAGCTTTAGAGAGAGACAAGATAGTAGACATTGAGTAAATGAGACAATATAAAATGTAACTTA
Source organism: Biomphalaria sudanica (assembly GCA_036873155.1). Lineage (NCBI taxonomy): Eukaryota > Metazoa > Mollusca > Gastropoda > Planorbidae > Biomphalaria > Biomphalaria sudanica. Next base: position 307,653 of record JAZGLO010006679.1, on the reverse strand, counting down.
AGAGAGAGACTAGAGAGAAGATATTAAGTAAATGAGACAATATTAAATGTAGCTTTAAAGAGAGACTAGAGAGAAGACATTGAATAAATGTGAAAACATTAATTATAGCTTGAGAGAGAGACTAGAGAGAAGACATTAAATGAATGAGACAACATTAAATGTACCTTTAGATAGAGACTAGAGAGAAGGCATTGAGTGAATGAGACAACATTAAATATAGCTTTAGAGACAGCCTAGATTGAAGACATTGAATGAATGAGACAACATAAATATAGCTTTAGAGAGAGACTAGAGAGAAATCATTGAGTTAATGAGACAACATTAAATGTAGCTATAGAGAGAGACTAGAGAGAAGACATTGAATGAATGAGACAACATTAAATATAGCTTTAGAGAGAGACTAGAGAGAAGACATTGAAAAAATGAGACAACATTAAATATAGCTTTAGAGAGAGATTAGAGAAAAGACATTGAGTAAATGAGACAACATTAAATGTAGCTTTAGAGTGGGTCTTAAGAGAAGACATTGAGTAAATAAGACAACATTAAATGTAGCTTTAGAGAGAGACTAGAGAGAAGACATTGAGTGAATGAGACAACAATAAATATAGCTTTAGAGTGAGACTAGAAAGTAGACAAAGAGTGAATGAGACAACATTAAATATAGCTTTAGAGAGAGACTAGAGAGAAGACATTGAGTAAATGAGACAACATTAAATGTAGCTTTAGAGTGGGCCTAAAGAGAAGACATTGAGTGAATAAGACAACATTAAATATAGCTTTAGAGAGAGACTAGAGAGAAGACATTGAGTGAATGAGACAACATTAAATATAGCTTTAGAGAGAGACTAGAGAGAAGACATTGAGTGAATGAGACAACCTTAAATATAGCTTTAGAGAGAGACTAGAGTGAAGACATTGAGTGAATGAGACAACATTAAATGTAGCTTTAGAGTGAGTCTAGAGAGAAGACATTGAGTAAATGAGACAACATTAAATGTAGCTGTAGAGTGAGTCTAGAGAATAGACATTGAGTAAATGAGACAACATTAAATGAAGCTTTAGAGTGGGTCTGAAAAGAAGACATTGAAAGAATAAGACATTAAATAAAGCTTTAGAGAGAGAGACTAGAAAGAAGACATTGAGTGAATTAGACAACTTTAAATGTAGCTTTAGAGAGAGACTAGAGAGAAGACATTGAGTGAATGAGACAACATTAATTATAGCTTAAGAGAGAGACTAGAGAAAAGACATTGGGTGAATTAGATAACATTAAATATAGCTTTATAGAGAGACTAGAGAGAAGACATTGAATGATAGAGACAACATTAAATGTAGCTTTAGAGAGAGACTAGAGAGAAGACATTGATTAAATGAGACAACATTAAATGTAGCTTTAGAGAGAGACTAGAGTGAAGACATTGAGTGAATGAGACAACATTTAATGTAGCTTTACAGAGAGACTAGAGAGAAGACATTGACTGAATGAGACAACATTAAATGTACCTTTAGATAGAGACTAGAGAGAAGGCATTGAGTGAATGAGACAACATTAAATATAGCTTTAGAGACAGCCTAGAGTAAAGACATTGAATGAATGAGACAACATAAATATAGCTTTAGAGAGAGAATAGAGAGAAAACATTGAGTGAATGAGACAACATTAAATGTAGCTATAGAGAGAGACTAGAGAGAAGACATTGAATGAATGAGACAACATTAAATATAGCTTTAGAGAGAGACTAGAGAGAAGACATTGAAAAAATGAGACAACATTAAATATACCTTTAGAGAGAGATTAGAGAAAAGACATTGAGTAAATGAGACAACATTAAATGTAGCTTTAGAGTGGGTCTTAAGAGAAGACATTGAGTAAATAAGACAACATTAAATGTAGCTTTAGAGAGAGACTAGAGAGAAGACATTGAGTGAATGAGACAACAATAAATATAGCTTTAGAGTGAGACTAGAAAGTAGACAAAGAGTGAATGAGACAACATTAAATATAGCTTTAGAGAGAGACTAGAGAGAAGACATTGAGTAAATGAGACAACATTAAATGTAGCTTTAGAGTGGGCCAAAAGAGAAGACATTGAGTGAATAAGACAACATTAAATATAGCTTTAGAGAGAGACTAGAGAGAAGACATTGAGTGAATGAGACAACATTAAATATAGCTTTAGAGAGAGACTAGAGAGAAGACATTGAGTGAATGAGACAACTTAAATATAGCTTTAGAGAGAGACTAGAGTGAAGACATTGAGTGAATGAGACAACATTAAAAGTAGCTTTAGAGTGAGTCTAGAGAGAAGACATTGAGTAAATGAGACAACATTAAATGTAGCTGTAGAGTGAGTCTAGAGAGAAGACATTGAGTAAATGAGACAACATTAAATGAAGCTTTAGAGTGGGTCTGAAGAGAAGACATTGAAAGAATAAGACATTAAATAAAGCTTTAGAGAGAGAGACTAGGGAGAAGACATTGAGTGAATTAGACAACATTAAATGCAGCTTTAGAGAGAGACTAGAGAGAAGACATTGAGTGAATGAGACAACATTAATTATAGCTTAAGAGAGAGACTAGAGAAAAGACATTGGGTGAATTAGATAACATTAAATATAGCTTTATAGAGAGACTAGAGAGAAGACATTGAATGATAGAGACAACATTAAATGTAGCTTTAGAGAGAGACTAGAGAGAAGACATTGATTAAATGAGACAACATTAAATGTAGCTTTAGAGAGAGACTACAGAGAAGACATTGAGTGAATGAGACAACATTTAATGTAGCTTTACAGAGAGACTAGAGAAAAGACATTGACTGAATGAGACAACATTAAATGTAGCTTTAGAGAGAGACTAGACAGAAGACATTGAATGAATGAGACAACCTTTAATTTAGCTTTACAGAGAGACTAGAGAGAAGACATTGAGTGAATGAGACAACATAAAATGTAGCTTTAGAAAGAGACTAAATAGAAGACATTGAATGAATGAGACAACATTAAATGTAGCTTTAGAGAGAGACTAGAGAGAAGACATTAAGTAAATGAGACAACATTAAAGGTAGCTTTAGAGAGAGACTAGAGAGAAGACATTGAATGAATGAGACAACATTTAATGTAGCTTTAGATTGAGTCTAGACAGAAGACATTGAGTGAATGAGACAATACTAAATGTAGCTTTAGAGAGAGACTAGAGAGAAGACATTGAGTGAATGAGACAACATTAAATGTAGCTTTAGAGAGAGACTAGAGAGAAGACATTGAGTGAATGAGACAACATTAAATGTAGCTTTAGAGAGAGACTAGAGAGAAGACATTAAGTGAATGAGACAACAATAAATGTAGCTTAAGAGAGAGACTAGAGAGAAGACATTGAGTGAATAAGACAACATTAAATACAGCTTTAAAGAGAGACTAGAGAGAAGATTTTGAATGAATGAGACAACATTAAATATATCTTTGTAGAGAGACTAGAGAGAAGACATTGAGTGAATAAGACAATATTAAATGTAGCTTTAGAGAGAGACTAGAGAGAAGACATTGAGTAAATGAGACAACATTAAATAAAGCTTTAGAGAGAGACTAGATAGAAGACATTGAGTGAATGAGACAATATTAAATGTAGCTTTAGAGAGAGACTAGAGAGAAGACATTGAGTAAATGAGACAACATTAAATAGAGCTTTAGAGAGAGACTAGAGAGAAGACATTGAATGAATGAGACAACATTAAATATAGCTTTGGAGAGAGACTAGATAGAAAACCTTGAGTGAATGAGACAATATTAAATGTAACTTAAGAGAGATACTAGAGAGAAGATATTGAGTGAATGAGACAATATTAAATGTAGCTTTAAATAGAGTAGAGAGAAGACATTGAGTAAATGAGAAAACATTAAATATAGCTTTAGAGAGAGACTAGAGAGAAGACATTGAATGAATGAGACAACATTAAATATAGCTTTAGAGAGAGACAAGATAGTAGACATTGAGTAAATGAGACAATATTAAATGTAACTTAAGAGAGAGACTAGAGAGAAGATATTGAGTGAATGAGACAATATTAAATGTAGCTTTAAAGAGAGACTAGAGAGAAGACATTGAATAAATGTGAAAACATTAAATATAGCTTGAGAGAGAGACTAGAGAGAAGACATTAAATGAATGAGACAACATTAAATGTACCTTTAGATAGAGACTAGAGAGAAGGCATTGAGTGAATGAGACAACATTAAATATAGCTTTAGAGACAGCCTAGAGTGAAGACATTGAATGAATGAGACAACATAAATATAGCTTTAGAGAGAGACTAGAGAGAAATCATTGAGTGAATGAGACAACATTAAATGTAGCTATAGAGAGAGACTAGAGAGAAGACATTGAATGAATGAGACAACATTAAATATAGCTTTAGAGAGAGACTAGAGAGAAGACATTGAAAAAATGAGACAACATTAAATATAGCTTTAGAGAGAGATTAGAGAAAAGACATTGAGTAAATGAGACAACATTAAATGTAGCTTTAGAGTGGGTCTTAAGAGAAGACATTGAGTAAATAAGACAACATTAAATGTAGCTTTAGAGAGAGACTAGAGAGAAGACATTGAGTGAATGAGACAACAATAAATATAGCTTTAGAGTGAGACTAGAAAGTAGACAAAGAGTGAATGAGACAACATTAAATATAGCTTTAGAGAGAGACTAGAGAGAAGACATTGAGTAAATGAGACAACATTAATGTAGCTTTAGAGTGGGCCTAAAGAGAAGACATTGAGTGAATAAGACAACATTAAATATAGCTTTAGAGAGAGACTAGAGAGAAGACATTGAGTGAATGAGACAACATTAAATATAGCTTTAGAGAGAGACTAGAGAGAAGACATTGAGTGAATGAGACAACCTTAAATATAGCTTTAGAGAGAGACTAGAGTGAAGACATTGAGTGAATGAGACAACATTAAATGTAGCTTTAGAGTGAGTCTAGAGAGAAGACATTGAGTAAATGAGACAACATTAAATGTAGCTGTAGAGTGAGTCTAGAGAGAAGACATTGAGTAAATGAGACAACATTAAATGAAGCTTTAGAGTGGGTCTGAAGAGAAGACATTGAAAGAATAAGACATTAAATAAAGCTTTAGAGAGAGAGACTAGAAAGAAGACATTGAGTGAATTAGACAACATTAAATGTAGCTTTAGAGAGAGACTAGAGAGAAGACATTGAGTGAATGAGACAACATTAATTATAGCTTAAGAGAGAGACTAGAGAAAAGACATTGGGTGAATTAGATAACATTAAATATAGCTTTATAGAGAGACTAGAGAGAAGACATTGAATGATAGAGACAACATTAAATGTAGCTTTAGAGAGAGACTAGAGAGAAGACATTGATTAAATGAGACAACATTAAATGTAGCTTTAGAGAGAGACTAGAGAGAAGACATTGAGTGAATGAGACAACATTTAATGTAGCTTTACAGAGAGACTAGAGAGAAGACATTGACTGAATGAGACAACATTAAATGTAGCTTTAGAGAGAGACTAGACAGAAGACATTGAGTAAATGAGACAACATTAAATGTAGCTTTAGAGTGGGTCTTAAGAGAAGACATTGAGTAAATAAGACAACATTAAATGTAGCTTTAGAGAGAGACTAGAAAGTAGACAAAGAGTGAATGAGACAACATTAAATATAGCTTTAGAGAGAGACTAGAGAGAAGACTTTGAGTAAATGAGACAACATTAAATGTAGCTTTAGAGTGGGCCAAAAGAGAAGACATTGAGTGAATAAGACAACATTAAATATAGCTTTAGAGAGAGACTAGAGAGAAGACATTGAGTGAATGAGACAACATTAAATATAGCTTTAGAGAGAGACTAGAGAGAAGACATTGAGTGAATGAGACAACTTAAATATAGCTTTAGAGAGAGACTAGAGTGAAGACATTGAGTGAATGAGACAACATTAAATGTAGCTTTAGAGTGAGTCTAGAGAGAAGACATTGAGTAAATGAGACAACATTAAATGTAGCTGTAGAGTGAGTCTAGAGAGAAGACATTGAGTAAATGAGACAACATTAAATGAAGCTTTAGAGTGGGTCTGAAGAGAAGACATTGAAAGAATAAGACATTAAATAAGCTTTAGAGAGAGAGACTAGGGAGAAGACATTGAGTGAATTAGACAACATTAAATGTAGCTTTAGAGAGAGACTAGAGAGAAGACATTGAGTGAATGAGACAACATTAATTATAGCTTAAGAGAGAGACTAGAGAAAAGACATTGGGTGAATTAGATAACATTAAATATAGCTTTATAGAGAGACTAGAGAGAAGACATTGAATGATAGAGACAACATTAAATGTAGCTTTAGAGAGAGACTAGAGAGAAGACATTGATTAAATGAGACAACATTAAATGTAGCTTTAGAGAGAGACTAGAGAGAAGACATTGAGTGAATGAGACAACATTAAATGTAGCTTTAAATAGAGTAGAGAGAAGACATTGAGTAAATGAGAAAACATTAAATATAGCTTTAGAGAGAGACTAGAGAGAAGACATTGAATGAATGAGACAACATTAAATATAGCTTTAGAGAGAGACAAGATAGTAGACATTGAGTAAATGAGACAATATTAAATGTAACTTAAGAGAGAGACTAGAGAGAAGATATTGAGTGAATGAGACAATATTAAATGTAGCTTTAAAGAGAGACTAGAGAGAAGACATTGAATAAATGTGAAAACATTAAATATAGCTTGAGAGAGAGACTAGAGAGAAGACATTAAATGAATGAGACAACATTAAATGTACCTTTAGATAGAGACTAGAGAGAAGGCATTGAGTGAATGAGACAACATTAAATATAGCTTTAGAGACAGCCTAGAGTGAAGACATTGAATGAATGAGACAACATAAATATAGCTTTAGAGAGAGACTAGAGAGAAATCATTGAGTGAATGAGACAACATTAAATGTAGCTATAGAGAGAGACTAGAGAGAAGACATTGAATGAATGAGACAACATTAAATATAGCTTTAGAGAGAGACTAGAGAAAAGACATTGAAAAAATGAGACAACATTAAATATAGCTTTAGAGAGAGATTAGAGAAAAGACATTGAGTAAATGAGACAACATTAAATGTAGCTTTAGAGTGGGTCTTAAGAGAAGACATTGAGTAAATAAGACAACATTAAATGTAGCTTTAGAGAGAGACTAGAGAGAAGACATTGAGTGAATGAGACAACAATAAATATAGCTTTAGAGTGAGACTAGAAAGTAGACAAAGAGTGAATGAGACAACATTAAATATAGCTTTAGAGAGAGACTAGAGAGAAGACATTGAGTAAATGAGACAACATTAAATGTAGCTTTAGAGTGGGCCTAAAGAGAAGACATTGAGTGAATAAGACAACATTAAATATAGCTTTAGAGAGAGACTAGAGAGAAGACATTGAGTGAATGAGACAACATTAAATATAGCTTTAGAGAGAGACTAGAGAGAAGACATTGAGTGAATGAGACAACCTTAAATATAGCTTTAGAGAGAGACTAGAGTGAAGACATTGAGTGAATGAGACAACATTAAATGTAGCTTTAGAGTGAGTCTAGAGAGAAGACATTGAGTAAATGAGACAACATTAAATGTAGCTGTAGAGTGAGTCTAGAGAGAAGACATTGAGTAAATGAGACAACATTAAATGAAGCTTTAGAGTGGGTCTGAAGAGAAGACATTGAAAGAATAAGACATTAAATAAAGCTTTAGAGAGAGAGACTAGGGAGAAGACATTGAGTGAATTAGACAACATTAAATGTAGCTTTAGAGAGAGACTAGAGAGAAGACATTGAGTGAATGAGACAACATTAATTATAGCTTAAGAGAGAGACTAGAGAAAAGACATTGGGTGAATTAGATAACATTAAATATAGCTTTATAGAGAGACTAGAGAGAAGACATTGAATGATAGAGACAACATTAAATGTAGCTTTAGAGAGAGGACTAGAGAGAAGACATTGATTAAATGAGACAACATTAAATGTAGCTTTAGAGAGAGACTAGAGTGAAGACATTGAGTGAATGAGACAACATTAATGTAGCTTTACAGAGAGACTAGAGAGAAGACATTGACTGAATGAGACAACATTAAATGTAGCTTTAGAGAGAGACTAGACAGAAGACATTGAATGAATGAGACAACCTTTAATTAGCTTTACAGAGAGACTAGAGAGAAGACATTGAGTGAATAAGACAACATAAAATGTAGCTTTAGAAAGAGACTAAATAGAAGACATTGAATGAATGAGACAACATTAAATGTAGCTTTAGAGAGAGACTAGAGAGTAGACATTAAGTGAATGAGACAACATTAAAGGTAGCTTTAGAGAGAGACTAGAGAGAAGACATTGAATGAATGAGACAACATTTAATGTAGCTTTAGATTGAGTCTAGACAGAAGACATTGAGTGAATGAGACAATACTAAATGTAGCTTTAGAGAGAGACTAGAGAGAAGACATTGAGTGAATGAGACAACATTAAATGTAGCTTTAGAGAGAGACTAGAGAGAAGACATTGAGTGAATGAGACAACATTAAATGTAGCTTTAGAGAGAGACTAGAGAGAAGACATTAAGTGAATGAGACAACAATAAATGTAGCTTAAGAGAGAGACTAGAGAGAAGACATTGAGTGAATAAGACAACATTAAATACAGCTTTAAAGAGAGACTAGAGAGAAGATTTTGAATGAACGAGACAACATTAAATATATTTTTGTAGAGAGACTAGAGAGAAGACATTAAGTGAAAAAGACAATATTAAATGTAACTTTAGAGAGAGACTAGAGAGAAGACATTGAGTAAATGAGACAACATTAAATAAAGCTTTAGAGAAAGACTAGATAGAAGACAATGAGTGAATGAGACAATAATAAATGTAGCTTTAGAGAGAGACTAGAGAGAAGACATTAAGTAAATGAGACAACATTAAATAGAGCTTTAGAGAGAGACTAGAGAGAAGACATTAAATGAATAAGACAACTTTAAATATAGCTTTGGAGAGAGACTAGATAGAAAACCTTGAGTGAATGAGACAATATTAAATGTAACTTAAGAGAGAGACTAGAGAGAAGATATTGAGTGAATGAGACAATATTAAATGTACCTTTAGATAGAGACTAGAGAGAAGGCATTGAGTGAATGAGACAACATTAAATATAGCTTTAGAGACAGACTAGAGTGAAGACATTGAATGAATGAGACAACATTAAATGTAGCTTTAGAGAGAGACTAGAGAGAAGACATTGGGTGAATGAGACAACATTAAATGTAGCTTTAGAGAGAGACTAGAGAGAAGACATTTAGTGAATGAATCAACATTAAATGTAGCTTAGAAGAGAGACTAGACTAGAGAGAAGACATTGAGTAAATGAGACAACATAAAATGTAGCTTTAGAGAGAGACTTAAGAGAAGACATTGAATAAATGAGACAACATTAAATGTAGCTTTAGAGAGAGACTAGAGTGAAGACATTGAATGAATGAGACAACATAAATATAGCTTTAGAGAGAGACTAGAGAGAATCATTGAGTGAATGAGACAACATTAAATGTAGCTATAGAGAGAGACTAGAGAGAAGACATTGAATGAATGAGACAACATTAAATATAGCTTTAGAGAGAGACTAGAGAGAAGACATTGAAAAAATGAGACAACATTAAATATAGCTTTAGAGAGAGATTAGAGAAAAGACATTGAGTAAATGAGACAACATTAAATGTAGCTTTAGAGTGGGTCTTAAGAGAAGACATTGAGTAAATAAGACAACATTAAATGTAGCTTTAGAGAGAGACTAGAGAGAAGACATTGAGTGAATGAGACAACAATAAATATAGCTTTAGAGTGAGACTAGAAAGTAGACAAAGAGTGAATGAGACAACATTAAATATAGCTTTAGAGAGAGACTAGAGAAAAGACATTGAGTAAATGAGACAACATTAAATGTAGCTTTAGAGTGGGCCTAAAGAGAAGACATTGAGTGAATAAGACAACATTAAATATAGCTTTAGAGAGAGACTAGAGAGAAGACATTGAGTGAATGAGACAACATTAAATATAGCTTTAGAGAGAGACTAGAGAGAAGACATTGAGTGAATGAGACAACCTTAAATATAGCTTTAGAGAGAGACTAGAGTGAAGACATTGAGTGAATGAGACAACATTAAATGTAGCTTTAGAGTGAGTCTAGAGAGAAGACATTGAGTAAATGAGACAACATTAAATGTAGCTGTAGAGTGAGTCTAGAGAGAAGACATTGAGTAAATGAGACAACATTAAATGAAGCTTTAGAGTGGGTCTGAAGAGAAGACATTGAAAGAATAAGACATTAAATAAAGCTTTAGAGAGAGAGACTAGAAAGAAGACATTGAGTGATATAGACAACATTAAATGTAGCTTTAGAGAGAGACTAGAGAGAAGACATTGAGTGAATGAGACAACATTAATTATAGCTTAAGAGAGAGACTAGAGAAAAGACATTGGGTGAATTAGATAACATTAAATATAGCTTTATAGAGAGACTAGAGAGAAGACATTGAATGATAGAGACAACATTAAATGTAGCTTTAGAGAGAGACTAGAGAGAAGACATTGATTAAATGAGACAACATTAAATGTAGCTTTAGAGAGAGACTAGAGAGAAGACATTGAGTGAATGAGACAACATTTAATGTAGCTTTACAGAGAGACTAGAGAGAAGACATTGACTGAATGAGACAACATAAAATGTAGCTTTAGAGAGAGACTAGACAGAAGACATTGAGTAAATGAGACAACATTAAATGTAGCTTTAGAGTGGGTCTTAAGAGAAGACATTGAGTAAATAAGACAACATTAAATGTAGCTTTAGAGAGAGACTAGAAAGTAGACAAAGAGTGAATGAGACAACATTAAATATAGCTTTAGAGAGAGACTAGAGAGAAGACTTTGAGTAAATGAGACAACATTAAATGTAGCTTTAGAGTGGGCCAAAAGAGAAGACATTGAGTGAATAAGACAACATTAAATATAGCTTTAGAGAGAGACTAGAGAGAAGACATTGAGTGAATGAGACAACATTAAATATAGCTTTAGAGAGAGACTAGAGAGAAGACATTGAGTGAATGAGACAACTTAAATATAGCTTTAGAGAGAGACTAGAGTGAAGACATTGAGTGAATGAGACAACATTAAATGTAGCTTTTAGAGTGAGTCTAGAGAGAAGACATTGAGTAAATGAGACAACATTAAATGTAGCTGTAGAGTGAGTCTAGAGAGAAGACATTGAGTAAATGAGACAACATTAATGAAGCTTTAGAGTGGGTTTGAAGAGAAGACATTGAAAGAATAAGACATTAAATAAAGCTTTAGAGAGAGAGACTAGGGAGAAGACATTGAGTGAATTAGACAACATTAAATGTAGCTTTAGAGAGAGACTAGAGAGAAGACATTGAGTGAATGAGACAACATTAATTATAGCTTAAGAGAGAGACTAGAGAAAAGACATTGGGTGAATTAGATAACATTAAATATAGCTTTATAGAGAGACTAGAGAGAAGACATTGAATGATAGAGACAACATTAAATGTAGCTTTAGAGAGAGACTAGAGAGAAGACATTGATTAAATGAGACAACATTAAATGTAGCTTTAGAGAGAGACTAGAGAGAAGACATTGAGTGAATGAGACAACATTAAATGTAGCTTTAAATAGAGTAGAGAGAAGACATTGAGTAAATGAGAAAACATTAAATATAGCTTTAGAGAGAGACTAGAGAGAAGACATTGAATGAATGAGACAACATTAAATATAGCTTTAGAGAGAGACAAGAAAGTAGACATTGAGTAAATGAGACAATATTAAATGTAACTTAAGAGAGAGACTAGAGAGAAGATATTGAGTGAATGAGACAATATTAATGTAGCTTTAAAGAGAGACTAGAGAGAAGACATTGAATAAATGTGAAAACATTAAATATAGCTTGAGAGAGAGACTAGAGAGAAGACATTAAATGAATGAGACAACATTAAATGTACCTTTAGATAGAGACTAGAGAGAAGGCATTGAGTGAATGAGACAACATTAAATATAGCTTTAGAGACAGCCTAGAGTGAAGACATTGAATGAATGAGACAACATAAATATAGCTTTAGAGAGAGACTAGAGAGAAATCATTGAGTGAATGAGACAACATTAAATGTAGCTATAGAGAGAGACTAGAGAGAAGACATTGAATGAATGAGACAACATTAAATATAGCTTTAGAGAGAGACTAGAGAGAAGACATTGAAAAAATGAGACAACATTAAATATAGCTTTAGAGAGAGATTAGAGAAAAGACATTGAGTAAATGAGACAACATTAAATGTAGCTTTAGAGTGGGTCTTAAGAGAAGACATTGAGTAAATAAGACAACATTAAATGTAGCTTTAGAGAGAGACTAGAGAGAAGACATTGAGTGAATGAGACAACAATAAATATAGCTTTAGAGTGAGACTAGAAAGTAGACAAAGAGTGAATGAGACAACATTTAATATAGCTTTAGAGAGAGACTAGAGAGAAGACATTGAGTAAATGAGACAACATTAAATGTAGCTTTAGAGTGGGCCTAAAGAGAAGACATTGAGTGAATAAGACAACATTAAATATAGCTTTAGAGAGAGACTAGAGAGAAGACATTGAGTGAATGAGACAACATTAAATATAGCTTTAGAGAGAGACTAGAGAGAAGACATTGAGTGAATGAGACAACCTTAAATATAGCTTTAGAGAGAGACTAGAGTGAAGACATTGAGTGAATGAGACAACATTAAATGTAGCTTTAGAGTGAGTCTAGAGAGAAGACATTGAGTAAATGAGACAACATTAAATGTAGCTGTAGAGTGAGTCTAGAGAGAAGACATTGAGTAAATGAGACAACATTAAATGAAGCTTTAGAGTGGGTCTGAAGAGAAGACATTGAAAGAATAAGACATTAAATAAAGCTTTAGAGAGAGAGACTAGGGAGAAGACATTGAGTGAATTAGACAACATTAAATGTAGCTTTAGAGAGAGACTAGAGAGAAGACATTGAGTGAATGAGACAACATTAATTATAGCTTAAGAGAGAGACTAGAGAAAAGACATTGGGTGAATTAGATAACATTAAATATAGCTTTATAGAGAGACTAGAGAGAAGACATTGAATGATAGAGACAACATTAAATGTAGCTTTAGAGAGAGACTAGAGAGAAGACATTGATTAAATGAGACAACATTAAATGTAGCTTTAGAGAGAGACTAGAGTGAAGACATTGAGTGAATGAGACAACATTTAATGTAGCTTTACAGAGAGACTAGAGAGAAGACATTGACTGAATGAGACAACATTAAATGTAGCTTTAGAGAGAGACTAGACAGAAGACATTGAATGAATGAGACAACCTTTAATTTAGCTTTACAGAGAGACTAGAGAGAAGACATTGAGTGAATAAGACAACATAAAATGTAGCTTTAGAAAGAGACTAAATAGAAGACATTGAATGAATGAGACAACATTAAATGTAGCTTTAGAGAGAGACTAGAGAGTAGACATTAATTGAATGAGACAACATTAAAGGTAGCTTTAGAGAGAGACTAGAGAGAAGACATTGAATGAATGAGACAACATTTAATGTAGCTTTAGATTGAGTCTAGACAGAAGACATTGAGTGAATGAGACAATACTAAATGTAGCTTTAGAGAGAGACTAGAGAGAAGACATTGAGTGAATGAGACAACATTAAATGTAGCTTTAGAGAGAGACTAGAGAGAAGACATTGAGTGAATGAGACAACATTAAATGTAGCTTTAGAGAGAGACTAGAGAGAAGACATTAAGTGAATGAGACAACAATAAATGTAGCTTAAGAGAGAGACTAGAGAGAAGACATTGAGTGATAAGACAACATTAAATACAGCTTTAAAGAGAGACTAGAGAGAAGATTTTGAATGAACGAGACAACATTAAATATATTTTTGTAGAGAGACTAGAGAGAAGACATTAAGTGAAAAAGACAATATTAAATGTAACTTTAGAGAGAGACTAGAGAAGACATTGAGTAAATGAGACAACATTAAATAAAGCTTTAGAGAAAGACTAGATAGAAGACAATGAGTGAATGAGACATATTAAATGTAGCTTTAGAGAGAGACTAGAGAGAAGACATTAAGTAAATGAGACAACATTAAATAGAGCTTTAGAGAGAGACTAGAGAGAAGACATTAAATGAATAAGACAACTTTAAATATAGCTTTGGAGAGAGACTAGATAGAAAACCTTGAGTGAATGAGACAATATTAAATGTAACTTAAGAGAGAGACTAGAGAGAAGATATTGAGTGAATGAGACAATATTAAATGTACCTTTAGATAGAGACTAGAGAGAAGGCATTGAGTGAATGAGACAACATTAAATATAGCTTTAGAGACAGACTAGAGTGAAGACATTGAATGAATGAGACAACATTAAATGTAGCTTTAGAGAGAGACTAGAGAGAAGACATTGGGTGAATGAGACAACATTAAATGTAGCTTTAGAGAGAGACTAGAGAGAAGACATTTAGTGAATGAATCAACATTAAATGTAGCTTAGAAGAGAGACTAGACTAGAGAGAAGACATTGAGTAAATGAGACAACATAAAATGTAGCTTTAGAGAGAGACTTAAGAGAAGACATTGAATAAATGAGACAACATTAAATCTAGCTTTAGAGAGAGACTAGAAAGAAGACATGGATTGAATGAGACAACATTAAATGTAGCTTAAGAGAGAGACTAGAGAGAAGACATTGAGTGAATGAGACAACATTTAATGTAGCTTTACAGAGAGACTAGAGAGAAGACATTGACTGAATGAGACAACATTAAATGTAGCTTTAGAGAGAGACTAGACAGAAGACATTGAATGAATGAGACAACATTTAATGTAGCTTTACAGAGAGACTAGAGAGAAGACATTGAGTGAATGAGACAACATTAAATGTAGCTTTAGAGAGAGACTAAACAGAAGACATTGAATGAATGAGACAACATTAAATGTAGCTTTAGAAAGAGAATAGAGAGAGAATAGAGAGAAGACATTGAGTGAATGAGACAACATTAAATGTAGCTTTAGAGAAAGACTAGAGAGAAGACATTAAGTGAATGAGACAACATTAAATGTAGCTTTAGAGAGAGACTAGAGAGAAGACATTGAATGAATGAGACAACATTTAAAGTAGCTTTAGATTGAGTCTAGACAAAAGACAATGAGTAAATGAGACAATATTAAATGTAGCTTTAGAGAGAGACTAGAGAGAAGACATTGAGTGAATGAGTAATCTTTAAATGTAGCTTTAGAGAGAGACTAGAGAGAAGACATTGAGTGAATGAGACAACATTAAATGTAGCTTAAGAGAGATACTAGAGAGAAGACATTGAGTGAAAGAGACAACATTAAATACAGCTTTAAAGAGAGACTAGAGAGAAGATTTTGAATGAATGAGACAACATTAAATATATCTTTGTAGAGAGACTAGAATGAAGACATTGAGTGAATAAGACAATATTAAATGTAGCTTTAGAGAGAGACTAGAGAGAAGACATTGAGTAAATGAGACAACATTAAATAAAGCTTAAGAGAGAGACTAGATAGAAGACATTGAGTGACTGAGACAATATTAAATGTAACTTAAGAGAGAGACTAAAGAGAAGATATTGAGTGAATGAGACAATATTAAATGTAGCTTTAAAAGAGACAAGAGAGAAGACATTGAGTAAATGAGAAAACATTAAATATAGCTTTAGAGAGAGACAAGATAGTAGACATTGAGTAAATGAGACAATATTAGATTTAGCTTTAGAGAGAGACTAAAGGGAAGACATTGAGTGAATGAGACAACATTAAATATAGCTTTGGAGAGAGAATAGAGAAAAGACATTGAGTGAATAAGACAACATTAAATGTAGCTTTAGAGAGAGACTAGAATGAAGACATGGAATGAATGAGACAACTTTAAATAAAACTTTAGAGAGAGACTAGAGAGAAAACATTAAGTGAATGAGACAACATTAAATGTAGCTTAAGAGAGAGACTAGAGAGAAGACATTGAGTAAATAAACAACATTAAATATAGCCTTAGAGAGAGACTAGAGAGATAACATTGAGTGAATGAGACAACATTAAATGTAGCTTTAGAGAGAGACTAGAGAGAAGACATTGAATGAATGAGACAACATTAAATATAGCTTTAGAGAGAGACTAGAGAGAAGACATTGAATGAATGAGACAACATAAAATATAGCTTTAGAGAGAGACTAGAGAGAAGACATTGGGTGAATGAGACAACATTAAATGTAGCTTTAGAGAGAGACTAGAGAGAAGACATTTAGTGAATGAATCAACATTAAATGTAGCTTAGAAGAGAGACTAGACTAGAGAGAAGACATTGAGTAAATGAGACAACATAAAATGTAGCTTTAGAGAGAGACTTAAGAGAAGACATTGAATAAATGAGACAACATTAAATCTAGCTTTAGAGAGAGACTAGAAAGAAGACATGGATTGAATGAGACAACATTAAATGTAGCTTAAGAGAGAGACTAGAGAGAAGACATTGAGTGAATGAGACAACATTTAATGTAGCTTTACAGAGAGACTAGAGAGAAGACATTGACTGAATGAGACAACATTAAATGTAGCTTTAGAGAGAGACTAGACAGAAGACATTGAATGAATGAGACAACATTTAATGTAGCTTTACAGAGAGACTAGAGAGAAGACATTGAGTGAATGAGACAACATTAAATGTAGCTTTAGAGAGAGACTAAACAGAAGACATTGAATGAATGAGACAACATTAAATGTAGCTTTAGAAGAGAATAGAGAGAGAATAGAGAGAAGACATTGAGTGAATGAGACAACATTAAATGTAGCTTTAGAGAAAGACTAGAGAGAAGACATTAAGTGAATGAGACAACATTAAATGTAGCTTTAGAGAGAGACTAGAGAGAAGACATTGAATGAATGAGACAACATTTAAAGTAGCTTTAGATTGAGTCTAGACAAAAGACAATGAGTAAATGAGACAATATTAAATGTAGCTTTAGAGAGAGACTAGAGAGAAGACATTGAGTGAATGAGTAATCTTTAAATGTAGCTTTAGAGAGAGACTAGAGAGAAGACATTGAGTGAATGAGACAACATTAAATGTAGCTTAAGAGAGATACTAGAGAGAAGACATTGAGTGAAAGAGACAACATTAAATACAGCTTTAAAGAGAGACTAGAGAGAAGATTTTGAATGAATGAGACAACATTAAATATATCTTTGTAGAGAGACTAGAATGAAGACATTGAGTGAATAAGACAATATTAAATGTAGCTTTAGAGAGAGACTAGAGAGAAGACATTGAGTAAATGAGACAACATTAAATAAAGCTTAAGAGAGAGACTAGATAGAAGACATTGAGTGACTGAGACAATATTAAATGTAACTTAAGAGAGAGACTAAAGAGAAGATATTGAGTGAATGAGACAATATTAAATGTAGCTTTAAAAGAGACAAGAGAGAAGACATTGAGTAAATGAGAAAACATTAAATATAGCTTTAGAGAGAGACAAGATAGTAGACATTGAGTAAATGAGACAATATTAGATTAGCTTTAGAGAGAGACTAAAGGGAAGACATTGAGTGAATGAGACAACATTAAATATAGCTTTGGAGAGAGAATAGAGAAAAGACATTGAGTGAATAAGACAACATTAAATGTAGCTTTAGAGAGAGACTAGAATGAAGACATGGAATGAATGAGACAACTTAAATAAAACTTTAGAGAGAGACTAGAGAGAAAACATTAAGTGAATGAGACAACATTAAATGTAGCTTAAGAGAGAGACTAGAGAGAAGACATTGAGTAAATAAAACAACATTAAATATAGCCTTAGAGAGAGACTAGAGAGATAACATTGAGTGAATGAGACAACATTAAATGTAGCTTTAGAGAGAGACTAGAGAGAAGACATTGAATGAATGAGACAACATTAAATATAGCTTTAGAGAGAGACTAGAGAGAAGACATTGAATGAATGAGACAACATAAAATATAGCTTTAGAGAGAGACTAGAGAGAAGACATTGAGTAAATGAGACAACATTAAACGTAGCTTTAGAGTGGGTCTAAAGAGAAGACATTGAGTAAATAAGACAACATTAAATGTAGCTTTAGAGAGAGACTAGAGAGAAGACATTGAGTGAATGAGACAACAATAAATATAGCTTTAGAGTGAGACTAGAGAGAAGACATTGAGTGAATAAGACAACATTAAATGTAGCTTTAGAGAGAGACCAGAGAGAAGACATTGAGTGAATGAGACAACATTAAATATAGCTTTGGAGAATGACTAGAGAGAAGACATTGAGTGAATGAGACAACATTAAATGTAGCTTAAGAGAAAGACTAGAGAGAAGACATTGAGTGAATAAGACAACATTAAATAAAGCTTTACAGAGAGACAAAAGAAAAGACATTGAATAAATGAGAAAAATTAAATGTAGCTTTAGAGAGAGACTAGAGAGAAGACATTAAGTGAATGAGACAACATTAAATGTAGCTTAAGAGAGAGACTAGAGAGAAGACATTGAGTGAATGAGACAAAATTAAACGTAGCTTAAGAGAGAGACTAGAGAGAAGACATTGAGTAAATGAGACAACATTAAATGTAGCTTTAGAGTGGTTCTAAAGAGAAGACATTGAGTGAATAAGACAACATTAAATGTAGCTTTAGAGAGAGACGAGAGAAAAGACATTGAGTGAATAAGACAACTTTAAATATAGCTTTAGAGAGAGACTAGAGAGAAGACATTGAGTGAATGAGACAACATTAAATGTACCTTTAGAAAAGACTAGAGAGAAGACATTGAGTGAATGAGACAACATTAAATATAGCTTTAGAGAATGACTAGAGAGAAGACATTGAGTGAATGAGAAAACATTAAATGTAGCTTAAGAGAGACACTAGAGAGAAGACATTGAGTGAATGAGACAACATTAAATATAGCTTTAGAGAGAGACTAGAGAGAAGACATTGAGTAAATGAGACAACATTTAATATAGCTTTAGAGAGAGACTAGAGAGAAGACATTGAGTAAATGAGACAACAATAAATGTAGCTTTAGAGTGGGTCTAAAGAGAAGACATTGAGTGAATAAGACAACATTAAATGTAGCATTAGAGAAAGACGAGAGAGAAGACATTGAGTGAATAAGACAACTTTAAATATAGCTTTAGAGAGAGACAAGAGAGAAGACATTGAGTGAATGAGACAACATTAAATGTACCTTTAGAAAAGACTAGAGAGAAGACATTGAGTGAATGAGACAACATTAAATATAGCTTTAGAGAATGACTAGAGAGAAGACATTGAGTGAATGAGAAAACATTAAATGTAGCTTAAGAGAGACATTAGAGATAAGACATTGAGTGAATGAGACAACATTAAATATAGCTTTAGAGAGAGACTAGAGAGAAGACATTGAGTGAATGAGACAACATTAATTATAGCTTAAGAGAGAGACTAGAGAAAAGACATTGGGTGAATTAGATAACATTAAATATAGCTTTATAGAGAGACTAGAGAGAAGACATTGAATGATAGAGACAACATTAAATGTAGCTTTAGAGAGAGACTAGAGAGAAGACATTGATTAAATGAGACAACATTAAATGTAGCTTTAGAGAGAGACTAGAGAGAAGACATTGAGTGAATGAGACAACATTAAATGTAGCTTTAAATAGAGTAGAGAGAAGACATTGAGTAAATGAGAAAACATTAAATATAGCTTTAGAGAGAGACTAGAGAGAAGACATTGAATGAATGAGACAACATTAAATATAGCTTTAGAGAGAGACAAGATAGTAGACATTGAGTAAATGAGACAATATTAAATGTAACTTAAGAGAGAGACTAGAGAGAAGATATTGAGTGAATGAGACAATATTAAATGTAGCTTTAAAGAGAGACTAGAGAGAAGACATTGAATAAATGTGAAAACATTAAATATAGCTTGAGAGAGAGACTAGAGAGAAGACATTAAATGAATGAGACAACATTAAATGTACCTTTAGATAGAGACTAGAGAGAAGGCATTGAGTAAATGAGACAACATTAAATATAGCTTTAGAGACAGCCTAGAGTGAAGACATTGAATGAATGAGACAACATAAATATAGCTTAAGAGAGAGACTAGAGAGAAATCATTGAGTGAATGAGACAACATTAAATGTAGCTATAGAGAGAGACTAGAGAGAAGACATTGAATGAATGAGACAACATTAAATATAGCTTTAGAGAGAGACTAGAGAGAAGACATTGAAAAAATGAGACAACATTAAATATAGCTTTAGAGAGAGATTAGAGAAAAGACATTGAGTAAATGAGACAACATTAAATGTAGCTTTAGAGTGGGTCTTAAGAGTAGACATTGAGTAAATAAGACAACATTAAATGTAGCTTTAGAGAGAGACTAGAGAGAAGACATTGAGTGAATGAGACAACAATAAATATAGCTTTAGAGTGAGACTAGAAAGTAGACAAAGAGTGAATGAGACAACATTAAATATAGCTTTAGAGAGAGACTAGAGAGAAGACATTGAGTAAATGAGACAACATTAAATGTAGCTTTAGAGTGGGCCTAAAGAGAAGACATTGAGTGAATAAGACAACATTAAATATAGCTTTAGAGAGAGACTAGAGAGAAGACATTGAGTGAATGAGACAACATTAAATATAGCTTTAGAGAGAGACTAGAGAGAAGACATTGAGTGAATGAGACAACCTTAAATATAGCTTTAGAGAGAGACTAGAGTGAAGACATTGAGTGAATGAGACAACATTAAATGTAGCTTTAGAGTGAGTCTAGAGAGAAGACATTGAGTAAATGAGACAACATTAAATGTAGCTGTAGAGTGAGTCTAGAGAGAAGACATTGAGTAAATGAGACAACATTAAATGAAGCTTTAGAGTGGGTCTGAAGAGAAGACATTGAAAGAATAAGACATTAAATAAAGCTTTAGAGAGAGAGACTAGGGAGAAGACATTGAGTGAATTAGACAACATTAAATGTAGCTTTAGAGAGAGACTAGAGAGAAGACATTGAGTGAATGAGACAACATTAATTATAGCTTAAGAGAGAGACTAGAGAAAAGACATTGGGTGAATTAGATAACATTAAATATAGCTTTATAGAGAGACTAGAGAGAAGACATTGAATGATAGAGACAACATTAAATGTAGCTTTAGAGAGAGACTAGAGAGAAGACATTGATTAAATGAGACAACATTAAATGTAGCTTTAGAGAGAGACTAGAGTGAAGACATTGAGTGAATGAGACAACATTTAATGTAGCTTTACAGAGAGACTAGAGAGAAGACATTGACTGAATGAGACAACATTAAATGTAGCTTTAGAGAGAGACTAGACAGAAGACATTGAATGAATGAGACAACCTTTAATTTAGCTTTACAGAGAGACTAGAGAGAAGACATTGAGTGAATGAGACAACATAAAATGTAGCTTTAGAAAGAGACTAAATAGAAGACATTGAATGAATGAGACAACATTAAATGTAGCTTTAGAGAGAGACTAGAGAGTAGACATTAAGTGAATGAGACAACATTAAAGGTAGCTTTAGAGAGAGACTAGAGAGAAGACATTGAATGAATGAGACAATATTTAATGTAGCTTTAGATTGAGTCTAGACAGAAGACATTGAGTGAATGAGACAATACTAAATGTAGCTTTAGAGAGAGACTAGAGAGAAGACATTGAGTGAATGAGACAACATTAAATGTAGCTTTAGAGAGAGACTAGAGAGAAGACATTGAGTGAATGAGACAACATTAAATGTAGCTTTAGAGAGAGACTAGAGAGAAGACATTAAGTGAATGAGACAACAATAAATGTAGCTTAAGAGAGAGACTAGAGAGAAGACATTGAGTGAATAAGACAACATTAAATACAGCTTTAAAGAGAGACTAGAGAGAAGATTTTGAATGAACGAGACAACATTAAATATATTTTTGTAGAGAGACTAGAGAGAAGACATTAAGTGAAAAAGACAATATTAAATGTAACTTTAGAGAGAGACTAGAGAGAAGACATTGAGTAAATGAGACAACATTAAATAAAGCTTTAGAGAAAGACTAGATAGAAGACAATGAGTGAATGAGACAATATTAAATGTAGCTTTAGAGAGAGACTAGAGAGAAGACATTAAGTAAATGAGACAACATTAAATAGAGCTTTAGAGAGAGACTAGAGAGAAGACATTAAATGAATAAGACAACTTTAAATATAGCTTTGGAGAGAGACTAGATAGAAAACCTTGAGTGAATGAGACAATATTAAATGTAACTTAAGAGAGAGACTAGAGAGAAGATATTGAGTGAATGAGACAATATTAAATGTACCTTTAGATAGAGACTAGAGAGAAGGCATTGAGTGAATGAGACAACATTAAATATAGCTTTAGAGACAGACTAGAGTGAAGACATTGAATGAATGAGACAACATTAAATGTAGCTTTAGAGAGAGACTAGAGAGAAGACATTGGGTGAATGAGACAACATTAAATGTAGCTTTAGAGAGAGACTAGAGAGAAGACATTTAGTGAATGAATCAACATTAAATGTAGCTTAGAAGAGAGACTAGACTAGAGAGAAGACATTGAGTAAATGAGACAACATAAAATGTAGCTTTAGAGAGAGACTTAAGAGAAGACATTGAATAAATGAGACAACATTAAATGTAGCTTTAGAGAGAGACTAGAAAGAAGACATTGATTGAATGAGACAACATTAAATGTAGCTTAAGAGAGAGACTAGAGAGAAGACATTGAGTGAATGAGACAACATTTAATGTAGCTTTACAGAGAGACTAGAGAGAAGACATTGACTGAATGAGACAACATTAAATGTAGCTTTAGAGAGAGACTAGACAGAAGACATTGAATGAATGAGACAACATTTAATGTAGCTTTACAGAGAGACTAGAGAGAAGACATTGAGTAAATGAGACAACATTAAATGTAGCTTTAGAGAGAGACTAAACAGAAGACATTGAATGAATGAGACAACATTAAATGTAGCTTTAGAGAGAGAATAGAGAGAGAATAGAGAGAAGACATTGAGTGAATGAGACAACATTAAATGTAGCTTTAGAGAAAGACTAGAGAGAAGACATTAAGTGAATGAGACAACATTAAATGTAGCTTTAGAGAGAGACTAGAGAGAAGACATTGAATGAATGAGACAACATTTAAAGTAGCTTTAGATTGAGTCTAGACAAAAGACATTGAGTAAATGAGACAATATTAAATGTAGCTTTAGAGAGAGACTAGAGAGAAGACATTGAGTGAATGAGTAATCTTTAAATGTAGCTTTAGAGAGAGACTAGAGAGAAGACATTGAGTGAATGAGACAACATTAAATGTAGCTTAAGAGAGATACTAGAGAGAAGACATTGAGTGAAAGAGACAACATTAAATACAGCTTTAAAGAGAGACTAGAGAGAAGATTTTGAATGAATGAGACAACATTAAATATATCTTTGTAGAGAGACTAGAGAGAAGACATTGAGTGAATAAGACAATATTAAATGTAGCTTTAGAGAGAGACTAGAGAGAAGACATTGAGTAAATGAGACAACTTTAAATAAAGCTTTAGAGAGAGACTAGATAGAAGACATTGAGTGACTGAGACAATATTAAATGTAACTTAAGAGAGAGACTAGAGAGAAGATATTGAGTGAATGAGACAATATTAAATGTAGCTTTAAAAGAGACAAGAGAGAAGACATTGAGTAAATGAGAAAACATTAAAAATAGCTTTAGAGAGAGACAAGATAGTAGACATTGAGTAAATGAGACAATATTAGATTTAGCTTTAGAGAGAGACTAAAGAGAAGACATTGAGTGAATGAGACAACATTAAATATAGCTTTGGAGAGAGAATAGAGAAAAGACATTGAGTGAATAAGACAACATTAAATGTAGCTTTAGAGAGAGACTAGAATGAAGACATGGAATGAATGAGACAACTTTAAATAAAACTTTAGAGAGAGACTAGAGAGAAAACATTAAGTGAATGAGACAACATTAAATGTAGCTTAAGAGAGAGACTAGAGAGAAGACATTGAGTAAATAAAACAACATTAAATATAGCCTTAGAGAGAGACTAGAGAGATAACATTGAGTGAATGAGACAACATTAAATGTAGCTTTAGAGAGAGACTAGAGAGAAGACATTGAATGAATGAGACAACATTAAATATAGCTTTAGAGAGAGACTAGAGAGAAGACATTGAATGAATGAGACAACATAAAATATAGCTTTAGAGAGAGACTAGAGAGAAGACATTGAGTAAATGAGACAACATTAAACGTAGCTTTAGAGTGGGTCTAAAGAGAAGACATTGAGTGAATAAGACAACATTAAATGTAGCTTTAGAGAGAGACTAGAGAGAAGACATTGAGTGAATGAGACAACAATAAATATAGCTTTAGAGTGAGACTAGAGAGAAGACATTGAGTGAATAAGACAACATTAAATGTAGCTTTAGAGAGAGACCAGAGAGAAGACATTGAGTGAATGAGACAACATTAAATATAGCTTTGGAGAATGACTAGAGAGAAGACATTGAGTGAATGAGACAACATTAAATGTAGCTTAAGAGAAAGACTAGAGAGAAGACATTGAGTGAATAAGACAACATTAAATAAAGCTTTACAGAGAGACAAAAGAAAAGACATTGAATAAATGAGAAAAATTAAATGTAGCTTTAGAGAGAGACTAGAGAGAAGACATTGAGTGAATGAGACAAAATTAAACGTAGCTTAAGAGAGAGACTAGAGAGAAGACATTGAGTAAATGAGACAACATTAAATGTAGCTTTAGAGTGGTTCTAAAGAGAAGACATTGAGTGAATAAGACAACATTAAATGTAGCTTTAGAGAGAGACGAGAGAAAAGACATTGAGTGAATAAGACAACTTTAAATATAGCTTTAGAGAGAGACTAGAGAGAAGACATTGAGTGAATGAGACAACATTAAATGTACCTTTAGAAAAGACTAGAGAGAAGACATTGAGTGAATGAGACAACATTAAATATAGCTTTAGAGAATGACTAGAGAGAAGACATTGAGTGAATGAGAAAACATTAAATGTAGCTTAAGAAAGACACTAGAGAGAAGACATTGAGTGAATGAGACAACATTAAATATAGCTTTAGAGAGAGACTAGAGAGAAGACATTGAGTAAATGAGACAACATTTAATATAGCTTTAGAGAGAGACTAGAGAGAAGACATTGAGTAAATGAGACAACAATAAATGTAGCTTTAGAGTGGGTCTAAAGAGAAGACATTGAGTGAATAAGACAACATTAAATGTAGCATTAGAGAAAGACGAGAGAGAAGACATTGAGTGAATAAGACAACTTTAAATATAGCTTTAGAGAGAGACAAGAGAGAAGACATTGAGTGAATGAGACAACATTAAATGTACCTTTAGAAAAGACTAGAGAGAAGACATTGAGTGAATGAGACAACATTAAATATAGCTTTAGAGAATGACTAGAGAGAAGACATTGAGTGAATGAGAAAACATTAAATGTAGCTTAAGAGAGACATTAGAGAGAAGACATTGAGTGAATGAGACAACATTAAATATAGCTTTAGAGAGAGACTAGAGAGAAGACATTGAGTAAATGAGACAACATTAAATATAGCTTTAGAGAGAGACTAGAGAGAAGACATTTAGTAAATGAGACAACAATAAATGTAGCTTTAGAGTGGGTCTAAAGAGAAGACATTGAGTGAATAAGACAACATTAAATGTAGCTTTAGAGAGAGACTACAGAGAAGACATTGAATGAATGAGACAACATTAAATATAGCTTTAGAAAGAGACTAGAAAGAAGACATTAAGTGAATAAGACAACATTAAATATAGCTTTAGAGAGAGACTAGAGAGAAGACATTGAGTGAATGAGACAACATTAAATGTAGCTTAAGAGAGACACTAGAGAGAAGACATTGAATGAATGAGACAACATTAAATATAGTTTTAGAGAGAGACTAGAGAGAAGACATTGAATGAATGAGACAACATTAAATATAGTTTCAGAGAGAGACTAGAGAGAAGACATTGAGTGAATGAGACAACATTTAATGTAGCTTTACACAGAGACTAGAGAGAAGACATTGAGTGAATGAGACAACATTAAATGTAGCTTTAGAGAGAGACTAGAGAGAAGACATTAAGTAAATGAGACAACATTAAATATAGCTTTAGAGAGAGACTAGAGAGAAGACATTGAGTAAATGAGACAACAATAAATGTAGCTTTAGAGTGGGTCTAAAGAGAAAACATTGAGTGAATAAGACAACATTAAATGTAGCTTTAGAGAGAGACTACAGAGAAGACATTGAGTGAATGAGACAACATTAAATATAGCTTTAGAGAGAGACTAGAGAGAAGACATTGAGTGAATGAGACAACATTAAATGTAGCTTTAGAGAGAGACTAGAGAGAAAACATTGAGTGAATGAGACAACATAAATATAGCTTTAGAGAGAGACTTGAGAGAAAACATTGAGTAAATGAGACAACATTAAATGTAGCTATAGAGAGAGACTAGAGAGAAGACATTGAATGAATGAGACAACATTAAATATAGCTTTAGAGAGAGACTAGAGAGAAGACATTGAATAAATGAGACAACATTAAATATAGCTTTAGAGAGAAACTAGAGAAAAGACATTGAGTAAATGAGACAACATTAAATGTAGCTTTAGAGTGGGTCTTAAGAGAAGACAATAAGTGAATAAGACAACATTAAATGTAGCTTTAGAGAGAGACTAGAGAGAAGACATTGAGTGAATGAGACAACAATAAATATAGCTTTAGAGTGAGACTAGAGAGAAGACATTGAGTGAATGAGACAACATTAAATATAGCTTTAGAGAAAGACGAGAGAGAAGACATTGAGTAAATGAGACAACATTAAATGTAGCTTAAGAGAGAGACTAGAGAGAAGACATTGAGTAAATGAGACAACATTAAATGTAGCTGTAGAGTGAGTCTAGAGAGAAGACATTGAGTAAATGAGACAACATTAAATAAAGCTTTAGAGTGCGTCTGAAGAGAAGACATTGAGTGAATAAGACATTAAATAAAGCTTTAGAGAGAGAGAATAGGGAGAAGCTATTGAGTGAATTAGACAACATTAAATGTAGCTTTAGAGAGAGACTAGAGAGAAGACATTGAGTGAATGAGACAACATTAATTATAGCTTAAGAGAGAGACTAGAGAGAAGACATTAAGGGAATTAGATAACATTAAATATAGCTTTATAGAGAGACTAGAGAGAAGACATTGAATGATTGAGAAAACATTAAATGTAGCTTTAGAGAGAGACTAGAGAGAAGACATTGAATGAATGAGACAACATTAAATGTAGCTTTAGAGTGAGACTATAGAGAAGACATTGAGTGAATGAGACAACATTAAATATAGCTTTAGAGAGAGACTAGAGAGAAAACATTGAGTGAATGAGACAACATTAAATGTAGCTTAAGAGAGAGACTAGAGAGAAGACATTGAGTGAATAAAACAACATTAAATATAGCTTTAGAGAGAGACTAGAGAGATAACATTGAGTGAATGAGACAACATTAAATGTAGCTTTAGAGAGAACTAGAGAGAAGACATTGAATGAATGAGACAACATTAAATATAGCTTTAGAGAGAGACTAGAGAGAAGACATTGAATGAATGAGACAACATTAAATATAGCTTTAGAGAGAGACTACAGAGAAGACATTGAGTGAATGAGACAACATTAAACGTAGCTTTATAGTGGGACTAAAGAGAAGACATTGAGTGAATAAGACAACAATAAATATAGCTTTAGAGTGAGACTAGAGAGAAGAAATTGAGTTAATGAGACAACATTAAATGTAGCTTAAGAGAAAGACTAGAGAGAAGACATTGAGTGAATAAGACAACATTAAATAAAGCTTTACAGAGAGACAAAAGAAAAGACATTGAATAAATAAGAAAAATTAAATGTAGCTTTAGAGAGAGACTAGAGAGAAGACATTAAGTGAATGAGACAACATTAAATGTAGCTTAAGAGAGAGACTAGAGAGAAGACATTGAGTGAATGAGACAAAATTAAATGTAGCTTAAGAGAGAGACTAGAGAGAAGACATTGAGTAAATGAGACAACATTAAATGTAGCTTTAGAGTGGTTCTAAAGAGAAGACATTGAGTGAATAAGACAACATTAAATGTAGCTTTAGAGAGAGACGAGAGAAAAGACATTGAGTGAATAAGACAACTTTAAATATAGCTTTAGAGAGAGACTAGAGAGAAGACATTGAGTGAATGAGACAACATTAAATGTACCTTTAGAAAAGACTAGAGAGAAGACATTGAGTGAATGAGACAACATTAAATATAGCTTTAGAGAATGACTAGAGAGAAGACATTGAGTGAATAAGAAAACATTAAATGTAGCTTAAGAGAGACACTAGAGAGAAGACATTGAGTGAATGAGACAACATTAAATATAGCTTTAGAGAGAGACTAGAGAGAAGACATTGAGTAAATGAGACAACATTTAATATAGCTTTAGAGAGAGACTAGAGAGAAGACATTGAGTAAATGAGACAACAATAAATGTAGCTTTAGAGTGGGTCTAAAGAGAAGACATTGAGTGAATAAGACAACATTAAATGTAGCATTAGAGAGAGACGAGAGAGAAGACATTGAGTGAATAAGACAACTTTAAATATAGCTTTAGAGAGAGACAAGAGAGAAGACATTGAGTGAATGAGACAACATTAAATGTACCTTTAGAAAAGACTAGAGAGAAGACATTGAGTGAATGAGACAACATTAAATATAGCTTTAGAGAATGACTAGAGAGAAGACATTGAGTGAATGAGAAAACATTAAATGTAGCTTAAGAGAGACATTAGAGAGAAGACATTGAGTGAATGAGACAACATTAAATATAGCTTTAGAGAGAGACTAGAGAGAAGACATTGAGTAAATGAGACAACATTAAATATAGCTTTAGAGAGAGACTAGAGAGAAGACATTTAGTAAATGAGACAACAATAAATGTAGCTTTAGAGTGGGTCTAAAGAGAAGACATTGAGTGAATAAGACAACATTAAATGTAGCTTTAGAGAGAGACTACAGAGAAGACATTGAATGAATGAGACAACATTAAATATAGCTTTAGAGAGAGACTAGAAAGAAGACATTAAGTGAATAAGACAACATTAAATATAGCTTTAGAGAGAGACTAGAGAGAAGACATTGAGTGAATGAGACAACATTAAATGTAGCTTAAGAGAGACACTAGAGAGAAGACATTGAATGAATGAGACAACATTAAATAAAGTTTTAGAGAGAGACTAGAGAGAAGACATTGAATGAATGAGACAACATTAAATATAGTTTCAGAGAGAGACTAGAGAGAAGACATCGAGTGAATGAGACAACATTTAATGTAGCTTTACACAGAGACTAGAGAGAAGACATTGAGTGAATGAGACAACATTAAATGTAGCTTTAGAGAGAGACTAGAGAGAAGACATTAAGTAAATGAGACAACATTAAATATAGCTTTAGAGATATATTAGAGAGAAGACACTGAGTAAATGAGACAACAATAAATGTAGCTTTAGAGTGGGTCTAAAGAGAAAACATTGAGTGAATAAGACAACATTAAATGTAGCTTCAGAGAGAGACTACAGAGAAGACATTGAGTGAATGAGACAACATTAAATATAGCTTTAGAGAGAGACTAGAGAGAAGACATTGAGTGAATGAGACAACATTAAATGTAGCTTTAGAGAGAGACTAGAGAGAAAACATTGAGTGAATGAGACAACATAAATATAGCTTTAGAGAGAGACTTGAGAGAAAACATTGAGTGAATGAGACAACATTAAATGTAGCTATAGAGAGAGACTAGAGAGAAGACATTGAATGAATGAGACAACATTAAATGTAGCTTAAGAGAGAGACTAGAGAGAAGACATTGAGTAAATGAGACAACATTAAATGTAGCTGTAGAGTGAGTCTAGAGAGAAGACATTGAGTAAATGAGACAACATTAAATAAAGCTTTAGAGTGCGTCTGAAGAGAAGACATTGAGTGAATAAGACATTAAATAAAGCTTTAGAGAGAGAGAATAGGGAGAAGACATTGAGTGAATTAGACAACATTAAATGTAGCTTTAGAGAGAGACTAGAGAGAAGACATTGAGTGAATGAGACAACATTAATTATAGCTTAAGAGAGAGACTAGAGAGAAGATATTAAGTGAATTAGATAACATTAAATATAGCTTTATAGAGAGACTAGAGAGAAGACATTGAATGATTGAGAAAACATTAAATGTAGCTTTAGAGAGAGACTAGAGAGAAGACATTGAGTGAATGAGACAACATTAAATGTAGCTTTAGAGTGAGACTATAGAGAAGACATTGAGTGAATGAGACAACATTAAATATAGCTTTAGAGAGAGACTAGAGAGAAAACATTGAGTGAATGAGACAACATTAAATGTAGCTTAAGAGAGAGACTAGAGAGAAGACATTGAGTGAATAAAACAACATTAAATATAGCTTTAGAGAGAGACTAGAGAGATAACATTGAGTGAATGAGACAACATTAAATGTAGCTTTAGAGAGAACTAGAGAGAAGACATTGAATGAATGAGACAACATTAAATATAGCTTTAGAGAGAGACTAGAGAGAAGACATTGAATGAATGAGACAACATTAAATATAGCTTTAGAGAGAGACTAGAAAGAAGACATTGAGTAAATGAGACAACATTAAACGTAGCTTTATAGTGGGACTATAGAGAAGACATTGAGTGAATAAGACAACATTAAATGTAGCTTTAGTGAGAGACTAGAGAGAAGACATTGAGTGAATGAGACAACAATAAATATAGCTTTAGAGTGAGACTAGAGAGAAGAAATTGAGTTAATGAGACAACATTAAATATAGCTTTGGAGAATGACTAGAGAGAAGACATTGAGTGAATGAGAAAACATTAAATGTAGCTTAAGAGAGACACTAGAGAGAAGACATTGAGTGAATGAGACAACATTAAAAATATAGCTTAAGAGAGAGACTAGAGAGAAGACATTGAGTAAATGAGACAACATTAAATATAGCTTTAGAGAGAGACTAGAGAGAAGACATTGAGTAAATGAGACAACAATAAATGTAGCTTCAGAGTGGGTCTAAAGAGAAGACATTGAGTGAATCAGACAACATTAAATGTAGCTTTAGAGAGAGACTACAGAGAAGACATTGAGTGAATGAGACAACATTAATTATAGCTTAAGAGAGAGACTAGAGAGAAGACATTAAGTGAATTAGATAACATTAAATATAGCTTTATAGAGAGACTAGAGAGAAGACATTGAATGATTGAGAAAACATTAAATGTAGCTTTAGAGAGAGACTAGAGAGAAGACATTGAGTGAATGAGACAACATTAAATGTAGCTTTAGAGTGAGACTATAGAGAAGACATTGAGTGAATGAGACAACATTAAATATAGCTTTAGAGAGAGACTAGAGAGAAAACATTGAGTGAATGAGACAACATTAAATGTAGCTTAAGAGAGAGACTAGAGAGAAGACATTGAGTGAATAAAACAACATTAAATATAGTTTTAGAGAGAGACTAGAGAGATAACATTGAGTGAATGAGACAACATTAAATGTAGCTTTAGAGAGAACTAGAGAGAAGACATTGAATGAATGAGACAACATTAAATATAGCTTTAGAGAGAGACTAGAGAGAAGACATTGAATGAATGAGACAACATTAAATATAGCTTTAGAGAGAGACTATAAAGAAGACATTGAGTAAATGAGACAACATTAAACGTAGCTTTATAGTGGGACTAAAGAGAAGACATTGAGTGAATAAGACAACATTAAATGTAGCTTTAGTGAGAGACTAGAGAGAAGACATTGAGTGAATGAGACAACAATAAATATAGCTTTAGAGTGAGACCAGAGAGAAGAAATTGAGTTAATGAGACAACATTAAATATAGCTTTGGAGAATGACTAGAGAGAAGACATTGAGTGAATGAGAAAACATTAAATGTAGCTTAAGAGAGACACTAGATAGAAGACATTGAGTGAATGAGACAACATTAAAAATATAGCTTTAGAGAGAGACTAGAGAGAAGACATTGAGTAAATGAGACAACATTAAATATAGCTTTAGAGAGAGACTAGAGAGAAGACATTGAGTAAATGAGACAACAATAAATGTAGCTTCAGAGTGGGTCTAAAGAGAAGACATTGAGTGAATAAGACAACATTAAATGTAGCTTTAGAGAGAGACTACAGAGAAGACATTGAGTGAATGAGACAACATTAAATATAGCTTTAGAGAGAGACTAGAAAGAAGACATTAAGTGAATAAGACAACATTAAATATATAGCTTTAGAGAGAGACTAGAGAGAAGACATTGAGTGAATGAGACAACATTAAATGTAGCTTTAGAGAGAGACTAGAGAGTAGACATTAAATGAATGAGACAACATTAAATGTAGCTTAAGATAGACACTAGAGAGAAGACATTGAATGAATGAGACAACATTAAATATAGTTTTAGAGAGAGACTAGAGCGAAGACATGAATGAATGAGACAACATTAAATATAGTTTTAGAGAGAGACTAGAGAGAAGACATTGAGTGAATGAGACAACATTAAATGTAGCTTTAGAGAGAGACTAGAGAGAAGACATTGAGTGAATGAGACAACATTAAATGTAGCTTTAGAGAGAGACTAGAGAGAAGACATTGAGTGAATGAGACAACATAAATATAGCTTTAGAGAGAGACTAGAGAGAAGACATTGAATGAATGAGACAACATTAAATGTAGCTATAGAGAGAGACTAGAGAGAAGACATTGAGTGAATGAGACAACATAAATATAGCTTTAGAGAGAGACTAGAGAGAAGACATTGAATAAATGAGACAACATTAAATATAGCTTTAGAGAGAGACTAGAGAAAAGACATTGAGTAAATGAGACAACATTAAATGTAGCTTTAGAGTGGGTCTTAAGAGAAGACATTGAGTGAATAAGACAACATTAAATGTAGCTTTAGAGAGAGACTAGAGAGAAGACATTGAGTGAATGAGACAACAATAAATATAGCTTTAGAGTGAGACTAGAGAGAAGACATTGAGTGAGTGAGACAACATTAAATATAGCTTTAGAGAGAGACTAGAGAGAAGACATTGAGTGAATGAGACAACCTTAAATATAGCTTTAGAGAGAGACTAGAGTGAAGACATTGAGTGAATGAGACAACATTAAATGTAGCTTTAGAGTGAGTCTAGAGAAAAGACATTGAGTAAATGAGACAACATTAAATGTAGCTGTAGAGTGAGTCTAGAGAGAAGACATTGAGTAAATGAGACAACATTAAATGAAGCTTTAGAGTGGGTCTGAAGAGAAGACATTGAGTGAATAAGACAACATTAAATTTAGCTTTAGAGAGAGACTAGAGAGAAGACATTGAGTGAATGAGACATTAAATAAAGCTTTAGAGAGTTAGACTAGGGAGAAGATATTGAGTGAATTAGACAACATTAAATGTAGCTTTAGAGAGAGACTAGAGAGAAGACATTGAGTGAATGAGACAACATTAATTATAGCTTAAGAGAGAGACTAGAGAGAAGACATTGAGTGAATTAGATTACATTAAATATAGCTTTATAGAGAGACTAGAGAGAAGACATTGAATGATTGAGACAACATTAAATGTAGCTTTAGAGAGAGACTAGAGAGAAGACATTAAGTGATTGAGACAACAATAAATGTAGCTTTAGAGAGAGACTAAAGAGAAGACATTGAATGAATGAGACAACATTAAATGTAGCTTTAGAGTGGGTCTAAGGAGAAGACATTGAGTGAATGAGACAACATTAAATATAGCTTTAGAGAGAGACTGGAGAGAAGACATTGAGTGAATGAGACATTAAATATAGCTTTAGAGAGAGAAATGAGAGAAAACATTAAAGTGAATGAGACAACATTAATTGTAGCTTTAGAGAGAGACTAGAATGAAGACATGGAATGAATGAGACAACATTAAATGTAGCTTTAGAGTGAGTCTAGATAGAAGACATTGAGTGAATGAGAGAACATTAAATGTAGCTTTAGAGTGAGTCTAGAGAGGACATTGAGTAAATGAGACAACATTAAATGTAGCTTTAGAGTGGGTCTAAAGAGAAGACATTGAGTGAATAAGACAACATTAAATGTAGCTTTAGAGAGAGACTAGAGAGAAGACATTAAGTGAATGAGAAATTATTAAATATAGCTTTAGAGAGAGACTAGAGAGAAGACATTAAGTGAATGAGAAATTATTAAATATAGCTTTCGAGAGAGACTAGAGAGAAGACATTGAGTGAATGAGACAACATTAAATGTAGCTTTAGAGAGAGACTAGAGAGAAGACATTGAGTAATGAGACAACATTAAATGTAGCTTTAGAGAGAGACTAGAGAGAAGACATTGAGTGAATGAAGTCTTTTGGCAAAGATTTGAAGGCAAGAGCTTCTCTGTGGATCAAGCAGTGAACAACTAATACTTTGGATTTTCTTGACGCACAAGAGTGACGAATGCCTCTCTATTTCCCTGCATGGAATGAATGAGACAACATTAAATATAGCTTTAGAGAGAGACTAGAGAGAAGACACAGTTCTTCCACTGTAGTTTGAAGAGCAAAATGTTTTCGTTCACCACAATGAAAATATCTTCGCCTCTGGTCTCGCTACTTTCTAAAAGTCTTGGTCAAAATCAGAATACGTTGAAATTGAACTACTCTCTTTCAACTTTGTGGGACCTTTTTTTTTTCTTCTGATCTGATACAGACTCTTAAAGATCACGACTTTTTCTTCTGATGTAAATCACAAAGTCTTTTAACAGCATATTGGAGAGACACAATGGAGAGAAACAGAAAAGACACAGTGGAGAGACACAAATGAGAGAAACAGACGAGACAGAGTGGAGAGACACAATGGAGAGAAACAGAAGAGAAAAAGTGGAGAGACTCAATGGAGAGAAACAGAAGAGGCACAGTGGAGAGGCTCAAAGAAGAGAAACAGAAGAGACAGAGTGGAGAGACTCAATGGAGAGAAACAGAAGAGGCACAGTGAAGAGACTCAAAGGAGAGAAACAGAAGAGACAGATTGGAGAGACACAATGGAGAGAAACAGAAGAGACACAATGGAGAGAGACAATGTAGAGTAACAGAAGAGACAGACTCTATAGACACAATGGAGAGACAGAAGAGACACAGTGGAGAATCTTAATGGAGAGAAACAGAAGAGGTACAATGAAGAGACACAATGGATAGAAAGATAAGAGACACAGTGGAGAGAAACAATGGAGAGAAACAGAAGAGACAGAGCGGAGACACAATGGAGAAAAAAAGAAGAAACACAGTTGAGAAACTTAATAGAGAAAAACAGAAGAGACACAGTGGAGAGACACAATGGAGAGACACAATAAAGAGAAACAGAAGAGAATGAGTGGAGAAACTCAATGGAGAGAAACAGAAGAGACACAGTGGAGAGACACAATGGAGAGAAACAGAAGAGACACAGTGGAAAGACACAATGGGGAGACACAATGAAGAGAAACAGAAGAGGCACAGTGAAAACACTCAAAGGAGAGAAACAGAAGAGACAGATCGGAGAGACACAATGGAGAGAAACAGAAGAGACAGAGTGGAGAGACACAATGGAGAGAAACAGAAGAGACACAATGGAGAGAGACAATGGAGAGTAACAGAAGAGACAGACTGGATAGACACAATGGAGAGACAGAAGAGACACAGTGGAGAATCTTAATGGAGAGAAACAGAAGAGGTACAGTGAAGAGACACAATGGATAGAAAGATAAGAGACACAGTGGAGAGAAACAATGGAGAGAAACAGAAGAGACAGAGCGGAGACACAATGGAGAAAAAAAGAAGAAACACAGTTGAGAAACTTAATGGAGAAAAACAGAAGAGACACAGTGGAGAGACACAATGGAGAGACACAATAAAGAGAAACAGAAGAGACACAGTGGAGAAACTCAATGGAGAGAAACAGAAGAGACACAGTGGAGAGACACAATGTAGAGAAACAGAAGAGACACAGTGGAAAGACACAATGGGGAGACACAATGAAGAGAAACAGAAGAGACACAGTGGAGAAACTCAATGGAGAGAAACAGAAGAGTTACAGTGGAAAAACACAGTGGAAAGACACAATGGATAGACACAATGAAGAGAAACAGAAGAGACACAGTAGAGAAACTCAATGGAGAGAAACAGAAGAGGTACAGTGGAGAGACACAATTGAGAGAAACAGAAGAAACACAGTGGAGATACACAATGGAGAGAAACAGAAAAGACACAGTGAAGAAACTCAATGGAGATAAACAAAAGAGACACAGTTTAGACACATCGGTGAGACACAATGTAGAGAAACAGAAGAGACACAGTGGAGAGAAACAGAAGAGACAGTGGAGAGACACAATGGAGAGAAACAGAAGAGACACAGTAGAGAGACACAAAGTACATATCAGACAAGTGTAAAAGTGCAACCATAGAGACATTTTAGAAGTGTCTATTTGTAGAGGTCCCTGTTGAGCTCAAGTGATTTTTCTGGCCATAGAAAACAAAAAGTGATTTACTTGTATTTATACAGATGTTTATATTGGAGTCCTCTACTGTCTTGTAGATGGACTCTAAGATGCATCCTAATATTGGGCGGCATGTCACTTCCAGTATAACTAGTCAATTTCTCCAGATAGTAACGAGCTAGGCGACCTTGATTGTCTTTCTCTTCTTTGGTCAGTTGGTATGGGAGTTGAGCGCCATCTTGAATCTCTTTTTCTGTGAAACTTTGTCCCTTCAGTACGTAGCGTGTTTCTTCTGGAACTGTCCAGCCGTTAGGGAAATCTTCTTCTGTAAGCTCTGGAGGAGTTAACAATCAAAATATGAAACTATAGGAGTCTGCGAGACTCTATTTGATTTAGGAGTCTGCGTGACTCTACTTACATTAGAAGTCTGCCTGACTCTACTTACATTAGGAGACTGCCTGACCCTACTTACATTAGGAGACTTCCTGACTTTACTTACATTAGGAGACTGCCTGACTCTACTTACATTTGGAGTCTGCCTGACTCTACTTACATTTGGAGTCTGCGTGACTATACCAAGAAATGAATTGTCAAGTTTTCTGTCATCAAAGCTTACAGGGTCCCTATCCCAACATTAATTTAAATTTGTTACTTTCACTTCGGTTATGTCCCCGTTCAAAGCTTTTCTTTGCTCTCTCCGTTTATCTCCCTTGACGCAGGGAAGGACAAACTCGGTCCTGATACGGGCGCTGGTCATGGACGCCTTGCATTTGGCGGTGATTCATGACCCCACATTAACATTATCCTGCAAACCTACCCCACCCGCCTTCCGGCCATGCTTTCACTTTTCGCTGCACTCTTTTCTTCAGCCATACCCACGTCTCTCTTTTGATCAAGAAGATAATCTACTTCAGGGCTTCTCTTGACATTTCAAGAAGATAATCTACTTTAGGGCTTCTATTGCCATTTCAAGAAGATAATCTACTTCAGGGCTTCTCTTGCCATTTCAAGAAGATAATCTACTTCAGGACTTCTCTTGACATTTCAAGAAGATAATCTACTTCAGGGCTTTTCTTGACATTTCAAGAAGATAATCTACTTCAGGGCTTTTCTTGACATTTCAAGAAGATAATCTACTTCAGGGCTTTTCTTGACATTTCAAGAAGATAATCTACTTCAGGGCTTTTCTTGACATTTCCTAGGTGCGACTTTAATCGCTCGCTCGCCTCTCCTTTGCCTATCACTTCCTGCGTCTATTCCCCAGCACTTCGTCTGTTTCCAGCTGCGTCCATCTGACTCTGTTCAGGTGTCTGCCTACTTGGTACTACGTGAAACTACAGATTACGCCAATATCAGTTTTGTGTAGTCTCTCCGTCCTTCCGTCCGTCACGTTTAGATAGCAGAAACTAGAATAACTATTAAAAATCCGATACCATATTTTAGATATAGCTAAGTTATGGCGCAACCGCTACTTTTTCTTTTTTGACACTAGTCAAACAGATTGTAAGGGGCTATAATAAAAACAAAACAACAGATTGTAAGGGGCTATAATCCTGAATGTTGAAGTGGAGATGCAGTGGCGTGCCTTCCGTTTACACATGGGGCTAGGTTAAGTCAAAAATCTCTTTATTGATAATAGATTGTTCAATTTTTTTTTTGTAAGTGAAAACCAGAGCCTTGTGATTCTAAATTGTATTACATTATACAAAATAAGTTCATGGCTTGTCCATGGATGGATCTGATGTGACCTCTCTTAGTTTTTTTTTTATAACACAAACTCACTTTTAAATCTTGTGTTGTTTTTGTGTTTTTTTTTGCTAAAAAGGTTGTTCACTTACCAAGTTCTTGGATGATTGCCTTCATTCTCTGATGAAGGTCACTGTACATAATGGGTCCGAGATCTATTGGGACATTTTCTAGTCCAGGCAAGCGTTCAGTCTTGTGGCGCCCACCTACTCGATCAGTGTACTCAATGATTTCCACATTAAGACCAGCCTTCCTCATCATGTAACCAAAGTACGCACCTGACGGTCCAGCTCCGACAATAGCCAAATCAACTTTACGATCACATTTTTCTAGCCAAAACAAAAGTAGTTCGGATGAAACTTTAATTATTGTATATATCATTATGTCATAGTCTGTCATAAAATGACTAGTTCTATTTACTATAACAATTTTTATATGAATTTTTTTTAGACATTACATATATATCTAAAGTAGAAGTACCACAACTACTTATGACATGGGCGTAGCCAGGATTTTTTTCGAGGGGGGGGTTTGGGGATTTTTTTTCTTTCCCCTACCCCCCACCCCCCGCGACAAAAAATATATTTATATTATGTATGTGTGTGTGTATAACTTCTTTATTAAATTCTGACCCATCATTCTTTCCGAAGACGCTTATTGTGCCATAGAATAGGATCTTCCTGGAGTTAGTGGGAAAATTGTAGACTCCCCGCCACTGACAGCAAGGTTGGAGCCCTGCCGCCAAGCACTAATTCTGATATTGAAAGCCAACAAAATGCATATTCTGAGGTATCTACACTGCATTTTCCTGCTATTAAAAAGTTTTATTTCAAAAACCTAATGTGCTCTTCTTACTGACTTAGGCCCTCCCGCGCCGTTCGGCGCATTTACCGTCAAGCTGTTTCCACAAAAATCTGTCACTGGTAATGTCTGAAGCCTCTTCCCACCTGCTCTGAGGACCTCCATGAATGTGTGGCGCCAAGTTTTACCAGGATGTCATCTTATGCATGTCCCGCAAACCTCTGTCACAATCTTACTAAGGGGTCGAGTCCCAGTTCGGCATAGGATTTCCTTGATTTACACCCGGTTCCTATAACTGACTCCTAAAATCTGTCTTAGCCATCTTTGTTGAGCCACATTTAGTTTTTTTTTTGTTTTTCAATTTCGGCAGGTGACTATTCACTGCACTTTATTAATTGAGCCCCGCCACTGGTGAAAATGTATAACCTCTTTTGAATACGCTCTTGGCATTAAGTGACTGTAGTTCGCTTTAGATTTTATATCGATATACAAGAGAAGTTTTATCGTCAAAATCAACTGTTGGGGGTTTTAAACTAAAAAATCGCAAAAGTTGTTTTTTTTTTTATTCAAAACCCCATTTAGATAGGGTCATAGAATTTAGTAACTGTAGTTTGCTTTAGAATAATATTGAAGATAGAGGACACCTCAAAACGCTCTGTAAGGGGATTTTAAACTTTAAAAAAAGTCATATGTAGAAGAGGGGTTTAAACTCAAAAACCCCAATCATCTTGGCTACGCTCAAATAATTTTAGTGTGTAATTTTTTTTATATTGAAGAGGTATTTTTTAGCATCAAACCACTCTGAAGGGGGGCTTAAACTCAAAACCCCTTTGGCTACGCTCATATATTTCTGAGAATGTAATTTTCTTTTTTATATTGAAGAGGTATTTTTAAGCTTCAAACTCCACTGGAGGGGAGTTTAAATTCAAAACCCCTTTAAATACTCTCATAACATTTGAGTGCGTAATTTGCGTTTTTTTTATACCGGATATTGAAGAGGTATTTTTTTTTAGCTTCAAACCCTACTGAGGAGGGGTTGGGGGTTAACTCAAAACCCGTTTGACTACGCTCATAGAATTTTGAATGTGTAATTTTCTTTTTTTATATTGAAGAGGGGATTTATCGCAAATTTTGGAGGGGGGTTAAAAATCAAAATCTTCCTTAACTGTGCTCGTTAAATTTGGGGGATTGTCGTTTGCATTTTTTTGTTGTTTTGTGTTATAGAAGAGGGGAATTTAACTGCGAAAACCCCTGGTAGGGGTTTTAAACTCAAAAACCCCTGGTTTTGCTGTGGTGGGGCAAGTGATAGTTTAGTATTAAAATCTCACCTAAAATAATAAATATCAAAGCAAAAAATCCGTCACTAAATTCCGATCCCCCCACTGTTGGGGGGGGGGGGATTTCATTTCGGGGGGGGGGTTGAACCCCAAAAACTCCTCCCTGGCTACGCCCATGGCTTATGACATCATGTTTAGGGTATTGACACACCACTACTTCACCTCTTGTTCTGACAGAATGAGACTATATATTGGCATCTTGCATGTCCTGTGGGCCATTGTCCGATTGCGAGGCGGCAGAGAAGATTATAGAATTCTAGAAGCAGAAGTGTCTAGTTGATTAACTACTTCCGCTGGGATGACATCACTTCCTGGAGATTTTCTATTTTCATGCTATATATTGCTTTTTAAAGATTATTTGGGCTCTGTAGCCCATCTAGAAATTTACAAGTAAATTGTAGCTCATCTAGACATTTACCACAAGTAAATTGTAGCTCATCTAGGCATATCAAATTTTAAGCCTGTTGGATTTTGTAATAGGCTTTTCCTAGTGAGCGAGGTGTGCAGATCTCTTGTTCTCAATGCAACATCTGTGTTAGATTTGCCTCAGACCAGTTTACATTTGTGTGCTTTTTAGGACCAAAGGCTGTAGAATGCATATCTAAATTCCATTTTATAGAGATGTCTTCTTCATCACGATGGGATTGAACTGTTCAGGAGCTCGCCTAAATGTGCATATTTCTCTGGGTCACTAGCATTGTTGATGTTAATTCGCCTAATCCTAGGTTTACTGGAAGTATAACCCTACTTGACAAGTAGTTTGATTTGCTTTCCACTATTTAATGGTCTGAGTTGCAGTCTGTGCTATGGTATGAGCGGTGTAAATTATACTTTTTAGATCCATCCTCCAAGTGATGCAGTGGTCAAGCTGCTGCCACCTTTTTGAGCGTGGGTGTCGCCAAGACACTTTTAACCAGAGAATTATGTGTTTTTCATGCCTTTGGCCATTGTCAAAAACCTCGCCAAGGCCATGAGGTCCCAAACATTTTGGCCATGCATTGTTTTCAGCACCAACTCAAGCATTAAAATCTCCAAATAGGCTGTTCAGTCTTTGAGGTGTTTTCATGACCTTCTCTAAAGCTTGGAAAGAATATGATGTCTTTTTGTCTTCTTCCGGTGCAGCAAGGGTTGGAGAGTAGGCACAAAGGATATTTTATTATGCCATGCGCGGGGATGCAAGTTTCGTGTGAACTACCCTTTCATCGCTAATGGGAACATCGCAATGCAGGGGACGAGGTAGTTTCTTATTGCCATGTATTCTGGGGCTTTGTTATGGTTTTCCTTGCCAGTAGAATGTATTATTGCTTTCTTTAAGAGATTCACTGTCTGCCAGTCTGGCTTTTTGCAGGCAGGCTACATCGACGTTTACTCTGATAAGTTTTCTGACGATGAGGGCAGTTTGACACATGTCAGTAACGAGTTTAAGATCACTTTTAAAGCCGTGTTCTAAACACCAACGTGTCCTTATCTAAACACCAACGTGTCCTTATCTAAACACCAACATGTCCTAATCGAAACACCAACGTGTCCTTATCTAAACACCAACGTGTCCTTATCTAAACATCAACATGTCCTGATCTAAACACCAACGTGTCCTTATCTAAACACCAACATGTCCTGATCTAAACACCAACATGTCCTTATCTAAACACCAACGTGTCCTTATCTAAACACCAACGTGTCCTTATCTAAACACCAACGTGTCCTTATCTAAACACCAACGTGTCCTTATCTAAACACCAACATGTCCTTATCTAAACACCGACGTGTCCTTATCTAAACACCAACGTGTCCTAATCTAAACACCAACGTGTCCTAATCTAAACACCAACGTGTCGTTATCTAAACACCAACATGTGCTTATCTAAACACCAACGTGTCCTTATCAAAACACCAACATGTCCTGATCTAAACACAAACGTGTCCTTATCCACACATTAACGTGTCCTTATCTAAACATGTCCTGATCTAAACACAAACGTGTCCTTATCTAAACACCAACATGTCCTTATCTAAACACCAACGTGTGCTGATCTAAACACCAATCTATCTCCGTGTCAACAAACCAGCTGAGTTATGTTTCTGCTAGAGGGCTTTACGAGACACAGTCTTTTTTTTCTTCTCGGGTGAGTGAGTGAGTCTTTTTGTTTGCGGATCAGTGGACGATGTGTGTTCGAGTCTTGGTAAAGTACTTCTTTTGCTGGATTATTGACTCATTACAGCTGGATTCTCGAGTCTGCAATCACAGTGATAGCGAAGACTTGGATAATTGGTGAGTTCTTGAACCCTAACACTACGAAACAGAAAGAAATGTTAGCTGTAGAATAAGGGAGAGAACGAACCATGAATGTAAGTCTAAGAACTTACCCAAAGGATCTATCTCAGCCCAAGCCACAGCAGCCAGCAGCACAGCAGCCAGTAGAGCATCCAGAGAGCGAAACATTTTGAATCCTAACACGTTCAGTAGACAAGAGGACAAAACAAACAGTTTGTAACACTCTTTTTTGGTGTTTTTGTTTGTTGTTTCAATCAACTGTTGATGACAAAGTGCGTCTGGTTAGAGTAGTCTACTTATCTATTGAGATGAACGGAACAAGTGGATCTTTAGCTGATAGGCTACTTTATAGTTTGGGAGCACAAAGCTCATCTTTACTGCATCTAGTTACTAGATGTTGAAGTCAACAAATGCTAATACGTTAAGTGCCTATATCTTGGGATCGTAAAATCTAGAAATCCTTCACGGTTAAAATTTATAACTTTAGTGTAGGATTTAAGTCACATGACAGGAAACAAGCTCAAGGTCTCGGGTCACATGACAGGAAACAAGCTCAAGGTCTCGGGTCACATGACAGTAAACAAGTTAAAGATCTCGGGTCACATGACACAAATGTAAAATCTCTGGTTTATTTACCTTTTTTTTAAACCATTCACAGACAAACTCTTAGCTTGATAAGACAAACTATGGCAGTGCTTAGCTTGATAAGACAAACTATGGCAGTGCTTAGCTTGATAACACAAACTATGACAGTGCTTAGCTTGATAAGACAAACTATGACAAGTGCTTAGATTGATAAAACAAATTATGACAAGTGCTTAGATTGATAAACAAATTATGACAAGTGCTTAGATTGATAAGATACACTATGACAAGTGCTTAGATTGATAAGATACACTATGACAAGAACTTAGCTTTATTGGAGAAACTATGACAAGTGCTTAGATTGATAAGATAAACTATTACAAGTGCTTAGCTT
The DNA here is from genome assembly GCA_036873155.1 of Biomphalaria sudanica. Lineage (NCBI taxonomy): Eukaryota > Metazoa > Mollusca > Gastropoda > Planorbidae > Biomphalaria > Biomphalaria sudanica. The sequence continues at coordinate 263,716 of JAZGLO010006679.1, read as the reverse complement.
GATAAGACAAAGAATTGTGCTCTGTATAAAGAAATAGGGCATCGCTTTAAAGTTATAAACTAACAATAGATAATTTTAAAATCTTCCATTTTCATAAGCACTTCCCTTGCACAGTGGTTTATGTAGTTGTTTGAGCAGGCTTTAATAGGCTTCAACCCCTTAAGTTCCAATTCAGGTCGTTCCAACTTTTTAAAAAATAAATGCATTTATAGAGTTGTTACGTATCTAGGCATTGTTTTTTTTTTCTTTGACCTGTTGCGGTCGAGAGACGGGGAGGTTGTCTGCCCCTTGTGTAATAAGTTTTTTTTTTATTCGTCAAGCCACACAGACAGTGACCGGTCCTTGACCTATGTGTGTACCTCTGGTTGAAAGGAGGGTGTTTTTTTTTTCTTTTCTTCTGTCTCTTTGAAGAGCGTTCTAGATCTGGGTGTTGATGACTTTCTGTTCTAGAAATTACTAGATATCGACACGTGGTAGATTATATAAAGACCGCTCGCGTAACGTTGACGGACAGACATACGGAGACAGCCGTGAGACAGAATAGCGGAGACATTGCGTGACCCGTGCGTGGTATACCACTTGATCGTGTAAGTTAAGATTTTTTTTCAAGGCCTTGCTTGCTTGTATTTGTAATTACATTTTCAAACTCTTGTATTGTAATATTTTTACATGCCATTTTTGTAAAAGGGTTTTGGTCAACCTTTCCATTTTGTATTGAGTAAATGTTTGTTTATTTTCTTGCTTTATGTGATTCAGTTAAAAGTACTATTCGAGTTATATTTTATTAAACATTAAGTTGATATTTTACCTTCCGATTTCTTGTGTCATTTTTTTTTTTGTTATTCATTGTAAGTCTTTGATTAAATTCAGACTTAAGATAAGTGACACAACTACCTTTTTTTCTCTTGTCACGTTCCCCTAGGCAAGCCATTTAAAAGTAGAATTCAATTCGTAATACGTGACAAAAGAAGTTTGAGGGCTTTCGTCCCGGATATTTTTCTGAACCTATTTTCGTCTTACTTGAGTAATTTTGTAAAGGCGAAGTTGACTTTAACAAAACATTTTTTGTGTCAAAGAGTCGGAAGTAAAGTATCAATAGTATTGACCAAACTCTCTTTTGTTGTACTGATTTTGTACTGTATATTTACATTGTATACATTTTTTTTTTTGCTTGTAATAGTTGTTAGTTAGCCATGGATATTCAGGTTTTTCTTGCAAATCCCTCTGTGGAAGAGCTTGATACTCTTACTAGGAAGGAACTGGTCCTTATTTCTAAACATTTAGGGTTAAAAATAAAATCAAATGCCCTTAAACAAGAAATCAGAGATAGCATTGTAATCCATTATGTAGACGAGGAAGTGTTTTCTGAAGACCTTTTAGAAACCCTTAGACCCGATGAGGGTAAATCAGATTTAGAACTTCAGATAAAATTAAAACAAATGGAAATAGAAGCCCAGAAGGGAATTAAACAAAAAGAATTAGAGTTTGCAGCGGCTAGAGAGCAGAGAGAAATTAAACAAAAAGAATTAGAGCTTGCAGCGGCTCAGAAAGAAATGGAAATGAAATTACAAATAGAGTTTAAAAAATTAGAGTTAGCTGCTAATGTAAGACCAGATTCTTCCCCTGCCAGTCATACTGCTGAAGCAACAAAATTTTTGAAAATAATTCCACGCTTTAATGAAGCCACAATTGACAATTATTTTCCACAATTTGAACTTGCTGTGAAAAATTTTAATGTACCTGAAACTTTGTGGCCCACTTTGCTGCAAACAGTTTTGACTGGTAGAGCTGCAGAGGTATTTTGTTCTTTGACCATTGAACAACAAAAAGATTATAATGTTGTTAAGGCCTTTATTCTTAAGGCATATGAACTTGTTCCGGAAGCTTACCGAAAGCAGTTCAGGGATTGTCGCAAATCGGATGGCCAAACCCATGTAGAATTCCTGCGGGAAAAGGAGCGACGCTTTGAAAAATGGCTCACTTCCAAGGAAATCGCACCGACTTTGCCAAATTCAAGAACCTAATGCTGATGGAAGAGTTCAAGAGTTGTGTGTGGCTGGACGTCCGTACGCATATAGCTGATCGTGGCGAGGAAGATGTGCACAAGGCTGCAGTGTTGGCAGACGATTATATAATATCACATCAATTTGCCAAGTATACGACGGATGTCAAGCCAAAACAAGTCAAACAGCCTGAGTCCACTGCTAGCAACTCCATCAAGAACAGCAGTACAAATGACAGAAAACCTACTACAAGTAAAGCTACTTGTTCCTACTGCAAACGAGAAGGCCATAAAGTTGACGATTGTTGGAAATTGAGGAAGAGAAACGAAAAAGCTCCTTCAAAAGTCAGCGCTTGCACAGTACAGTGGTCGTCGAGGTTTACTCCCTCATCATCAAGCCATATCAAGAATACCTCGACACCACCTGTTTCAAATGTATTGACTGTACAAGACTCTCCGAAAATGTCTCCACGGTGTTCAAATGACTCAACAGTGAGTTCTTCAAATTCATCTTTACGATGTTCCAATGACTCAAACAAGAGTTTTTCAAATACATCAAGCCGATGTTCCAATGACTCTATCGAGAGTTCCCATAATACATCACCCCGATGTTCCAATGACTCTATCCAGAGTTTCCATAATACATCACCCCGATGTTCCAATGACTCTATCCAGAGTTCCCATAATACATCACCCCGATGTTCCCATGACTCCATCAAGAGTTCCCATAAGACATCACCCCGATGTTCCAATGACTCCATCAAGAGTTCTCCAAATACATCCACAAGATGTTCTACTGACTCAAGAAAGAGTTTCTCCACTGCGTCTCCTAGAGATGTCAATGACTCCAGCGAGAGTTCGACCCAAGTCCAGTCTGCATCAACCAAAATTGATGTTTTATTAGAGGATTTTAAGCCTTTCATTTCGGAAGGATTTGTATCACTACCCAGTGATTCTACAAGTCTACGACCTATCACCATTTTGAGAGACACAGGTGCCTCACAATCGTTACTTTTAGAGGGTATCTTGCCCTTGTCAAAATCATCATCGACTGGGAAGAGCATCCTGTTACGAGGCGTAGAGCTTGGATGTATAGATGTGCCTCTACATCTAATCGACATAAAGTCAAATCTCATTACTGGACCGGTTGTTGTAGGTGTCCGACCAACATTACCATTGGAAGGCATCTCGTTGCTGTTAGGCAATGACTTAGCAGGTGGAAAGGTGATAGCCGAACCCATCGTCACTCAAACACCCGACTTATCTGCCACACCCGAGGAAGACCTAGAGTTATATCCAGCGTGTGCAGTAACAAGGGCAATGAGGTTGAAAGCATCTCAAGAAGAGAACGTCGTCAAGGCCAACAGTAACCAAGATGATGTGGACTTGAGCACCACATTCTTTGCTTCTCTTGAAGAAGAACCAACGCCAAATTCTGAAAAGCCGGCATCAACTCGAAAACAGTTGATTGAGGACCAAAAGAAGGAACCAGAGCTCGCCAAACTCCGAGAAACCGCAATGACATCACAAGAGGCAGAGCTAGCATCAACGTGCTACTACATCCAAGATGATATGCTCTTCAGGAAATGGAAACCTCCAGACGCATCCAACGAAGAAGAATGGAGAATATGCCATCAAATCGTGTTACCAGAAAGATACCGAGCGTACATCATGAATCTGGCTCATGACACACCAATGTCAGGTCATCTCGGCATCCACAAGACCTACCACAAGATTATGTCACACTTCTTCTGGCCACGTTTGAAGAAAGATGTCATCCAGTACTGCCGATCCTGTCATGCCTGTCAGATGGTTGGCAAGCCAAATCAAAAGATCCCTGTTGCTCCTCTGAAGCCGATTCCAGCCTTTGAAGAACCTTTCAGCAGAGTACTTATTGACTGTGTTGGTCCTCTCCCAAGGACAAAAGCTGGCAACCAATACCTGTTGACCCTTATGTGTGCTTCAACTCGTTTTCCTGAAGCTATTCCTCTAAGGAACATAAAAGCATCAAACATTGTGAAGGCCTTAATCAAGTTCTTTACTCTATTTGGTCTACCAAAGTCCATCCAATCGGACCAAGGAACGAATTTCACGGCCAATCTTTTCAAGCAAGTCATGACTCAGTTGGGCATCAAACACTGCATGTCGAGTGCGTATCATGCCGAGTCGCAAGGCGCTCTTGAACGATTCCATCAGACTCTCAAGAACATGATCCGAACCTATTGCTTTGAGCACGAAAAAGACTGGGACGAAGGAATCCACATGCTGCTGTTTGCAACCCGTGAATCCGTCCAGGAATCGTTGGGATTCAGCCCTTTTGACTTAGTCTTTGGCCATTCGGTGCGCGGTCCCTTGAAATGTATAAAAGAGACTTTGTTGTCACCAACAGCCACTGAAGGACTTTTAGACTATGTAAGTAAGTTTAAAACTAGACTTTATGATGCTTGTGTTCTGGCCAAAAATAACTTACAAAACACCCAATCCAGCATGAAACGCTGGTATGATAGAAAGGCCCGTGTTAGAGAATTTTCTCCCGGGGATAAGGTGCTTGTATTTTTGCCCATACCAGGTCAACCCTTGCAAGCCAGATATTTTGGTCCCTATGAAATTGAGACCAAAATTAGTGACCTCAATTACACAATCAAAACCCCTGACCGTAGGAAAAAGACTATGTCATATAAACATGCTGAAGCCTTATGTATCTCGGCCAGATCACTCAGAGAAGAGTAATTGTGTTTTAAATACAGTCAAAAGTTGTTCAAATAGCCATGTTTCTCCTATTGATGATGATATTGTAAAGGAGAAATTTGGACAATACAAAATACCTAATTCTTTTGTATTACAGAATTTGGATGTAAAACTGTCTCATCTGTCTTCGACAGAAAGGCCAGTTATCATGAAACTCATTAATGAATTTAATGACATTTTTTCTGATGTACTAAAACAGACTAATGTTATAATGCATGATGTAGATGTTGGCGAGGCTACTCCAGTCAAGCAGCATCCTTACAGGGTCAACCCTGAAAAACTTGCCATACTTAGGTCAGAAATCAAGTATATGCTTGAAAATGACCTCATTGAACCAAGTTCCAGTAGCTGGAGCTCCCCATGTGTCTTGATACCTAAACAGGACAAGACTTATCGTTTTTGTACAGACTACCGTAAGGTAAATGCTGTAACAAAGACCGATTCGTTTCCTATCCCTAGGATAGACGATCTCATAGATCGTATTGGTGACGCTAAGTACATCACCAAAATAGACCTACTTTCAGGTTATTGGCAGGTTCCCCTGACTGATAGGGCAAAGGAAATCTCCGCCTTTGTCACCCCTGATGGTCTGTACCAATACAAAGTGATGCCATTTGGCATGAAGAATGCTCCTGCCAATTTCCAGAGAATGATAAATGCCCTGCTTGCTGACATGGAGAATTGCCACGCATACATAGACGATGTAGTAATTTTTAGCCAAGATTTTTCTAGCCATTGTAAACAACTGCATTGTCTTTTTACTAAACTTTTACATGCAAAAATTACTGTAAACCTGAGTAAGAGTGATTTTTGCCAGGCTTCCCTCCAATACTTAGGCCATATTGTAGGACAAGGCCAGGTGAAACCTGTAATGGCCAAAGTAGAAGCTATCCAAGCTTTCCCTATTCCTGCTGATCGGAAACAACTCCGAAGATTTTTGGGAATGTCTGGATATTATAGAAAATTTTGCGAAAATTTTTCTGTCATTGCCAGTCCTTTAACAAACCTCCTGAGAAAGAACGTCCGATTTACTTGGACGGATGAATGTCAGAAAGCCTTTAACCAAATTAAGCAGATATTATCTAGCTCCCCCATTTTGATGGCTCCTGACTTCGGAAAACCTTTTAGGTTAGCTATTGACGCCAGTGACACAGGTGTTGGGTCAGTCCTTTACCAAGAAGATTATTTCCAAGTAGAGCATCCTATTTGTTTCTTTTCCAAGAAATTTAATAGACATCAAAGAAATTATTCTACTGTGGAAAAAGAATGTCTTGGGTTGATTCTTTCTATACAACACTTTGATTTTTATATCAGTGGGTCCAGATGGCCACTGGTTGTATTTACTGACCACAATCCCCTTACATTTATCCACAAAATGTCTGGCAAGAATCAACGACTTCTCAGGTGGAGTTTATTTTTACAAGAGTACAACCTAGATCTTAAACACATAAAAGGCAGCGAAAATGTTATCGCCGATGCCTTATCTAGATTGTAAAAAGTATTTTGATGTATATTTTTATATATATATATCATGATAAATACATTCTGTAATGTAAATATTTTTTATAATTCTAAAAAGATTTCCATTTCGTGGAAATGTAAACTTTTTATTTTTAGGAGGGAGGTGTTACGTATCTAGGCATTTTTTTTTTCTTTGACCTGTTGCGGTCGAGAGACGGGGAGGTTGTCTGCCCCTTGTGTAATAAGTTTTTTTTTTATTCGTCAAGCCACACAGACAGTGACCGGTCCTTGACCTATGTGTGTACCTCTGGTTGAAAGGAGGGTGGTTTTTTTTTCTTTTCTTCTGTCTCTTTGAAGAGCGTTCTAGATCTGGGTGTTGATGACTTTCTGTTCTAGAAATTACTAGATATCGACGCGTGGTAGATTATATAAAGACCGCTCGCGTAACGTTGACGGACAGACATACGGAGACAGCCGTGAGACAGAATAGCGGAGACATTGCGTGACCCGTGCGTGGTATACCACTTGATCGTGTAAGTTAAGATTTTTTTTCAAGGCCTTGCTTGCTTGTATTTGTAATTACATTTTCAAACTCTTGTATTGTAATATTTTTACATGCCATTTTTGTAAAAGGGTTTTGGTCAACCTTTCCATTTTGTATTGAGTAAATGTTTGTTTATTTTCTTGCTTTATGTGATTCAGTTAAAAGTACTATTCGAGTTATATTTTATTAAACATTAAGTTGATATTTTACCTTCCGATTTCTTGTGTCATTTTTTTTTTTGTTATTCATTGTAAGTCTTTGATTAAATTCAGACTTAAGATAAGTGACACAACTACCTTTTTTTCTCTTGTCACGTTCCCCTAGGCAAGCCATTTAAAAGTAGAATTCAATTCGTAATACGTGACAGAGTGATCACGGTAACAGTTACAAAGAAATCCCTTCTCTCCCCCCCCCCACTACTTTCCCAACTGGTCCAGACAACTGATAAAATCAAAGCGTATTGAAAAAACTAAAAGCAAGATTTCGCTAAGAAAACAACTGGCAAAAAATATTTCCAATCACACATATTTATTATTGTTAGTCTAGATAAGTTACAGATTTAAATAAATAAATGCTGGTTTAATAATAGACTAAAGAAGTTTTGTAAACAGGAGGAAAACCTATATAGAAAATTTAAAGAAACCAAGGCAGAAAGAGTTTACATAAAGTATATACAAATTAAACACCTAACCCAAAAAGTAAGCAGACAGCTGCAGAGTGAATACATAAATAATGTAATATCTAAAGATAACAACAAAAACCTATGGTCATACATTAAGTCTAAGAAAATGGAAACAAGAGGCATAGCGCCATTAAAAGATGAACATAACATAATACATAATGATAATGAAACTAAAGCAAACATCCTAAACAAATACTTTACATCAGCATTATCAGCCCCAGGAGACAAAGACATATTTCTTAATTTGAACCAAGTAGACAACATAGAAGATTTAGTAGTACAAGAAAATGGAATTAAAAAACTATTAGCCAATACCAAACCAAATAAAGCGTCTGGACCTGATGGTATTCCAGCTAGATTACTCAAAGAACTAAGCAATGAGCTAGCCCAAGTGTTCAAAATACTCTTTCAGGCATCGCTTAACCAGGGAAGAGTACCAAAGGACTGGAAAGAAGCTAATGTCACCCCCCTATTTAAAAAAGGAGAAAAATCTGATCCAGGAAACTACAGACCAGTATCACTTACCAGCATCACACATAGAACACATAATATGTAGCAACATCATAAACCACTTAGACAAACATAATGTCCTCACCCCATACCAACATGGCTTTAGGAAATATAGATCATGTGTAACACAACTAATAGGACTAATTGATGATTTTTCAAAAGGTTTAGATAATAGTGAACAAATAGATGCTATCTTACTAGATAGTTCCAAGGCTTTTGACAAAGTTCACCACCATAGTTTGCTTAAAAAAATTAAAATATTTCGGCATTAATGGTCCACTTCATCAGTGGATTAAAGATTTTCTGATAGGGAGAGAACAAACTGTAATAATAAATGGCTCTAAATCAACACCAATAACAGCAAACTCAGGTGTACCTCAAGGAACAGTCTTGGGTCCACTACTATTTTTAATTTACATAAATGATTTACCAAATTGCATTAGTTCAGGAACAAAAGTCAGATTATTTGCAGACGATTGCATAATATATAGAACAATAAAAACAAGACACAGATATTTTACAAAGAGAATTAGATGAATTACAGAAATGGGAATCAAATTGGAGCATGTCTTTCCACCCAGAAAAATGTCAGTTGTTAAGAGTAACAAAAAAACTAAAACAAATTAATTCCACTTATCTTATTCATGGCAAACCAGTAACACAGACTAAAAACGCAAAATACCTAGGTGTTATAATAAATGAAAAACTGTCATGGAATCCACATATTGATGAAACTATAAAAAAATCCAACAAAGCATTAGGGTTTATTAAAAGAAATTTCTATAAATCAAATAAGAACATAAAACTAAAATATTATTTAACCTTGGTTAGGCCAATAATAGAATATGCATCCACCGTGTGGGACCCCTCAACTCAAGAAAACATTAAGAAACTGGAACAAACACAAAATAGAGCAGTGAGATTCATAACAAACGAATATTCACATTTGACTAGGGTAACACCACTAGTAAAATCACTAAATTTAGAAAGCCTTCAGTACAGAAGACTCAAAAGTAAAGTAGCAATTATACATAAAACACTGAACCATAATCTTCAAATACAAAAACAAAATTTAATAAAATACATCCGAAACATGTAAAACATTTTACAAACACTAAATAGCAGGGCCGGACTTAAGCTTAAGCATTGTTGGGCCCTATTCGAAACGGATTTCGCGGGGCAAAGTTAGGGTAGGGAAGCGGACAATAAGTCAAATTTAAGAGTTTGTATTAGAAAATAAATTCGTCTATGCATTTTATTCATTCTTTACTACGCACAGAATTTCTTTACGAGCCTTGCGTGTAGCAAAGTCATACAGTATATCATAATAATTCTGTTTCCCACATAGATCCCGCTCAATAGCAAGAATTACCAAATGTTTCAATTTATCTTTGAGAATTGTTGACCTCAAGTAATTCTTCATTAGTTTGAGGCGCGAGAAGCTTCTTTCACCTGATTACACAATTTCGGGAGATTTCCAGGAATTCCTTGTAAATCGACAGGAGGGCGCGAGAAATCTGTTTTAAGGTATAAAATGGTCTAATTTAATAATTTATACACGTTGCATTAGCGCGGGTCCTATGAAGGTGCGGGTCCTATGAAAGTGCGGTTCCTTTGAAAGTGGGGGTCTTATGAAAGTGCGGGTCCTATGAAAGTGTGGGTCCTATGAAAGTGCGGTTCCTATGAAAGTGCGGGTCCTACAAAAGTGCGGGTCCTATGAAAGTGCGGGGCCCACTGCGGTGGCATAGGTTGCAGTGGACTAAGACCGGCCATGCAAAATAGCGGTGTAAGCTACGCCGCCGGTCGCTATCTATATACATAATTCTCTTCTTCGCTTAAGAGTTTGGACGAGAAGAAGTAAAGGAAAGATCACTCTTTCATTTCTGCGGATAGAGTTATCCCACGAACTTTACGAGCCTTGCGTGTAGTGAAGTCATACAGTGTATCGTGAACATGTTTCAATTTATCTACGAGAATTGTTGAACTAAAGTAATTCTTCATTAGTTTGAGTCGCGAGAAGTTTCTTTCACCAGATTACCTCTAATGCACAATGTCGTTTTTATTTATCGCCCGTAGGATTGGCGTTTTCCATATTGACACCCCAAAATGACAATTTTTGTCTATATATTTCATGAGATTTGTATGAGTTTTCAAAAGAATTTTAATAATTTCCGCAGATTTCCATGACTTTTTCATATATTTTGCAATTTCAGGAGATTTCTAGGAGCACCTGGTAAATCAAGCGGTCGCGAAAAATCTGTTATAAGTTATAAAATGGTTTAATTTAATAATTTATACATAGAATTAGCGCAGGTCCTATGAAAGTGTGGGGCCCACTGCGGTCGGATAGGTTACTGTGGCCTATGGCCGCCCTGCAAAACAGCGGCGCATCTAACGCGTATAACAAGTACTACTGTACAACAATCTACTCTGTATTCACTCGTCACTAAATACCAGGGCCAGACTTAAACATTGTGGGGCCCTATGCAAAACGGAATTCACGGGGCCCAGTTTGGATAGGGATACGTATTATAAGTGAAAATTAAGAGTTTATATTAGAAAATTAATTCGTCATTGCATTGTGTTTATCCCGGTGACCCGTCAAAATAGCGCGGACAAAATAGCGCCGACAAAATAGCGCGAAATTTCCCGACAAAAATGTGTAAAAGAGTACCGGATTATTAGTAATTTAATGTTCTGGGCATCATTTTTGTTTATGTCTTTATCTTTTTTAATGAAGCTCGGACAGATGTTTTAGGGAATTTGTATGACTATTGGGAGGACAACTATATTGGTCGCCTGAGACGAGACCGCAGACTAACTCCAAGATTTCCAATAGCATTATGGAATTTTAAGTACAGTTTTATAATGTAAATAAATGCTATATTTTGAAATTATTCATTTTACCTATTATGATTTTTGCTTATTTATGTTTTACGATATCTTAAGTGTTTCCTGCAAAATGACTGAAAAATTATGATAACATTAAAACAAAAAAATATTGGCTCTAAAATATTTTACGATATCTAAAGTATTTCTGTCAAAATGAATAAAAAATTATTTTTTTCTGCGTATTTTTGTCGGCGCTATTTTTCCGCGCTATTTTGATCGCGCTATTTTGTCGGCGCTATTTTGACGGGGTACCATTTATCCTTTACTACGTACATAATTACTTTACGAGCCTTGCGTGTAACGAAGTCATACAGTATATCATAAAAATTCTATTTCCTAATGGATCACGCTCAATATCTGCGGTCGCAGGTTGCATTGGCCTAAGGCCGGGCCCAGCAAAATAGCGGGCGTATGGTACGCCGCCGGTCGACTAGTTGTTTATAACAGCTCCAAGAAATTGTGTTAGAACAATTGGCGACCAAGTCTCTGTTTCTCAAATGTTTCACTCAGTTATCCAAACTTTGAGAACCACTGAGGGATAAATGTTTAAAACATTTACTGAGACATTGATATGCATAAAAATCAAATTTAACACAGTCACCACTCAGAGTCTTGTTTGTTAAAAGCCCAAACTGTTTAAAGAGATGTTCATTGCTATATAGACAGGCAACAGTTTAAATAGTTCATTGCTATCCAGACAGGCAACTGTTAAAAAAGTTCATTGCTATCCAAACAGGCAACTGTTTAAAAAGTTCATTGCTATCCAGACAGGCAACTGTTTAAAAAAGTTCATTGCTATCCAAACAGGCAACATTTTTACTTACGTTTCAGCAGGCCCCACGAAATGACAGTTTACTGTTGCTCAAAGTCTTATATAGTGAAACAATGGCACATCAATAAAGTAATTACCTGCACCAGCTAGCCTACAGATCAAGTTTAGATGGACCTAATTAAGTAAAATGTAGCTTGTAACCTGGACAATATAGTCTGCAAAAATTTGATAAAAGTAGTTTCATCTGAGCCTCTACACTTTGGCTTGGAAAATGTTATGTTCCTGAGCAACTGCACTCTAGCTAGGGAGTCTAACGTTATGTTCCTGAGCCATTGCACTCTGGCTAGGGAGTCTAACGTTATGTTCCTGAGCCTCTACACTCTCGCTAGGGAGTTTAGCGTTATGTTCCTGAGCCACTGCACTCTAGCTAGGGAGTCTAACGTTATGTTCCTGAGCCTCTGCACTCTCGTTAGGGAGTTTAGCGTTATGTTCCTGAGCCACTGCACTCTGGCTAGGGAATCTAACGTTATGTTCCTGAGCCACTGCACTCTGGCTAGGGAGTCTAACGTTATGTTCCTGAGCCACTGCACTCTGGCTAGAGAGTCTAACGTTATGTTCCTGAGCCACTGCACTCTGGCTAGGGAATCTAACGTTATGTTCCTGAGCCACTGCACTCTGGCTAGGGAGTCTAACGTTATGTTCCTGAGCCACTGCACTCTGGCTAGGGAGTCTAACGCTATGTTCCTAGGTAACAGAAGCCGAAAAGAATGTGGCTTGTCATGTATGTCCAAAGCAATGTGTGTGATTCAACCAAGGCAACAGGATCATTTAATACCTCGGCGTTCCAGTACCACCTCATCTTACGGTCATTAACTGTTACAATCCGCCAAAACATGAACTTGCCATAACCCTCGGCAACAAGAACATTCTCACTAAAACTCTATTAGCACCTAAATGCCAAGACTCCTGCATGGGGCTATGACGCAACCGACTTCTTGGGCCATTGCACTCTGGCTAGGGAGTATAACGTTATGTTCCTGAGCCTCTGCACTCTGGCTAGGGAGTCTAACGTTATGTTCCTGAGCCTCTGCACTCTGGCTAGGGAGTCTAACGTTATGTTTCTGAGCCACTGCACTCTAGCTAGGGTGTCTAACTATATGTTCCTGAGCCTCTGCACTCTGGCTAGGAAGTCTAACGTTATTTTCCTGAGCCACTGCACTCTGGCTAGGGAGTTTAGCGTTATGTTCCTGAGCCACTGCACTCTGGCTAGGTAGTCTAACGTAATGTTCCTGAGCCACTGCACTCTGGCTAGGGAGTCTAACGTTATTATCTTGAGCCACTGCACTCTGGCTACTGAGTCTAACGTTATGTTCCTGAGCCACTGCACTCTGGCTAGGGAGTCTAACGTTATGTTCCTGAGCCACTGCACTCTGGCTAGGGAATCTAACGTTATGTTCCTGAGCCACTGCACTCTGGCTAGAGAGTCTAACGTTATGTTCCTGAGCCACTGCACTCTGGCTAGGGAGTCTAACGCTATGTTCCTAGGTAACAGAAGCCGAAAAGAATGTGGCTTGTCATGTATGTCCAAAGCAATGTGTGTGATTCAACCAAGGCAACAGGATCATTTAATACCTCGGCGTTCCAGTACCACCTCATCTTACGGTCATTAACTGTTACAATCCGCCAAAACATGAACTTGCCATAACCCTCGGCAACAAGAACATTCTCACTAAAACTCTATTAGCACCTAAATGCCAAGACTCCTGCATGGGGCTATGACGCAACCGACTTCTTGGGCCATTGCACTCTGGCTAGGGAGTATAACGTTATGTTCCTGAGCCTCTGCACTCTGGCTAGGGAGTCTAACGTTATGTTCCTGAGCCTCTGCACTCTGGCTAGGGAGTCTAACGTTATGTTTCTGAGCCACTGCACTCTAGCTAGGGTGTCTAACGTTATGTTCCTGAGCCTCTGCACTCTGGCTAGGAAGTCTAACGTTATTTTCCTGAGCCACTGCACTCTGGCTAGGGAGTTTAGCGTTATGTTCCTGAGCCACTGCACTCTGGCTAGGTAGTCTAACGTAATGTTCCTGAGCCACTGCACTCTGGCTAGGGAGTCTAACGTTATTATCTTGAGCCACTGCACTCTGGCTACTGAGTCTAACGTTATGTTCCTGAGCCACTGCACTCTGGCTAGGGAGTCTAACGTTATGTTCCTGAGCCACTGCACTCTAGCTAGGGAGTCTAACGTTATGTTCCTGAGCAACTGCACTCTGGCTAGGGAGTCTAACGTTATGTTCCTGAGCCACTGCACTCTAGCTAAGGTGTCAAACGTTATGTTCCTGAGCCACTGCACTCTCGTTAGGGAGTTTAGCGTTATGTTCCTGAGCCTCTGCACTCTGGCTAGGGTGTCTAACGTTATGTTCCTGAGCCACTGCACTCTGGCTAGGGAGTCTAACGTTATGTTCCTGAGCCACTTCACTCTGGCTAGGGAGTCTAACGTTATGTTCCTGAGCCACTGCAATCTGGCTAGGGAGTCTAACGTTATGTTCCTGAGCCAATGCACTCTGGCTAGGGAGACTAACGTTATGTTCCTGAGCCACTGCAATCTGGCTAGGGAGTCTAACGTTATGTTCCTGAGCCACTGCACTCTGGCTAGAGAGTCTAACGTTATGTTCCTGAGCCACTGCACTCTGGCTAGGGAGTCTAACGCTATGTTCCTAGGTAACAGAAGCCGAAAAGAATGTGGCTTGTCATGTATGTCCAAAGCAATGTGTAGGATTCAACCAAGGCAACAGGATCATTTAATACCTCGGCGTTCCAGTACCACCTCATCTTACGGTCATTAACTGTTACAATCCGCCAAAACATAACCTTGCCATTAACCTCGGCAACAAGAACATTCTCACTAAAACTCTATTAGCACCTAAATGCCAAGACTCCTGTATGGGGCTATGACGCAACCGACTCCTTGGGCCATTGCACTCTGGCTAGGGAGTCTAACGTTATGTTCCTGAGCCACTGCACTCTGGCTAGGGAATCTAACGTTATGTTTCGGAGCCACTGCACTCTAGCTAGGGTGTCTAACGTTATGTTCCTGAGCCACTGCACTCTGGCTAGGGAGTTTAGCGTTATGTTCCTGAGCCACTGCACTCTGGCTAGGGAGTCTAACGTTATGTTCCTGAGCCACTGCACTCTGGCTAGTGAGTCTAACGTTATGTTCTTGAGCCACTGTACTCTGGCTAGGGAGTCTAACGTTATGTTCCTGAGCCACTGCACTCTGGCTAGGGTGTCTAACGTTATGTTCCTGAGCCACTGCACTCTGGCTAGGGAGTCTAACGTTATGTTCCGGAGCCACTGCACTCTGGCTAGGGAGTCTAAGGATATGTTCCTGAGCCACTGCACTTTGGCTAGGGAATCTAACGTTATGTTCCTGAGCCACTGCACTCTAGCTAAGGTGTCTAACGTTATGTTCCTGAGCCACTGCACTCTGGCTAGGGAGTCTAACGTTATGTTCCTGAGCCTCTGCACTCTGGCTAGGGTGTCTAACGTTATGTTCCCGAGCCACTGCACTCTGGCTAGGGAGTCTAACGTTATGTTCCTGAGCCACTGCAATCTGGCTAGGGAGTCTAACGTTATGTTCCTGAGCCAATACACTCTGGCTAGGGAGTCTAACGTTATGTTCCTGAGCCAATGCACTCTGGCTAGGGAGTCTAACGTTATGTTCCTGAGCCACTGCACTCTGGCTAGAGAGTCTAACGCTATGTTCCTAGGTAACAGAAGCCGAAAAGAATGTGGCTTGTTATGTATGTCCAAAGCAATGTGTGTGATTCAACCAAGGCAACAGGATCATTTAATACCTCGGCGTTCCAGTACCACCTCATCTTACGGTCATTAACTGTTACAATCCGCCAAAACATGAACTTGCCATTAACCTCGGCAACAAGAACATTCTCCTTAAAACTCTATTAGCACCTAAATGCCAAGACTCCTGCATGGGGCTATGACGCAACCGACTACTTGGGCCATTGCACTCTCTCTAGGGAGTCTAACGTTATGTTCCTGAACCTTTGCACTCTGGCTAGGGAGTCTAACGTTATGTTCCTAAGCCTCTGCACTCTGGCTAGAGAGTCTAACGTTTTGTTCCTGAGCCACTGCACTCTGGCTAGGGAGTCTAACGTTATGTTTCTGAGCCACTGCACTCTAGCATGGGTGTCTAACGTTATGTTCCTGAGCCACTGCACTCTGGCTAGGGAGTTTAGCGTTATGTTCCTGAGCCACTGCACTCTGGCTTGGTAGTCTAACGTTATGTTCTTGAGCCACTGCACTCTGGCTAGGGAGTCTAACGTTATGTTCCTGAGCCACTGCACTCTGGCTAGGGAGTCTAACGTTATGTTTCTGAGCCACTGCACTATAGCTAGGGTGTCTAACGTTATGTTCCTGAGCCACTGCACTCTGGCTAGGGAGTTTAGCGTTATGTTCCTGAGCCTCTGCACTCTGGCTAGGGTGTCTAACGTTATGTTCCTTATCCACTGCACTCTGGCTAGGGAGTCTAACGTTATGTTCCTGAGCCACTGCACTCTAGCTAAGGTGTCTAACGTTATGTTCCTGAGCCACTGCACTCTGGCTAGGGAGTCTAACGTTATGTTTCTGAGCCACTGCACTCTAGCTAGGGTGTCTAACGTTATGTTCCTGAGCCACTGCACTCTGGCTAGGGAGTTTAGCGTTATGTTCCTGAGCCACTGCACTCTGGCTAGGTAGTCTAACGTAATGTTCCTGAGCCACTGCACTCTGGCTAGGGAGTCTAACGTTATGTTCTTGAGCCACTGCACTCTGGCTAGGGAGTCTAACGTTATGTTTCTGAGCCACTGCACTCTGGCTAGGGAGTCTAACGTTATGTTCCTGAGCCACTGCACTCTGGCTAGGGAGTCTAACGTTATGTTCCTTATCCACTGCACTTTGCTAGGGAGTCTAACGTTATGTTCCTGAGCCACTGCACTCTAGCTAAGGTGTCTAACGTTATGTTCCTGAGCCACTGCACTCTGGCTAGGGAGTTTAGCGTTATGTTCCTGAGCCTCTGCACTCTGGCTAGGGTGTCTAACGTTATGTTCCTGAGCCACTGCACTTTGGCTAGGGAGTCTAAAGTTATGTTCCTGAGCCACTGCAATCTGGCTAGGGAGTCTAACGTTATGTTCCTGAGCCACTGCACTCTGGCTAGGGAGTTTAGCGTTATGTTCCTGAGCCACTGCACTCTGGCTAGGGAGTCTAACGTTATGTTCCTGAGCCACTGCACTCTGGCTAGTGAGTCTAACGTTATGTTCTTGAGCCACTGTACTCTGGCTAGGGAGTCTAACGTTATGTTCCTGAGCCACTGCACTCTGGCTAGGGTGTCTAACGTTATGTTCCTGAGCCACTGCACTCTGGCTAGGGAGTCTAACGTTATGTTCCGGAGCCACTGCACTCTGGCTAGGGAGTCTAAGGATATGTTCCTGAGCCACTGCACTTTGGCTAGGGAATCTAACGTTATGTTCCTGAGCCACTGCACTCTAGCTAAGGTGTCTAACGTTATGTTCCTGAGCCACTGCACTCTGGCTAGGGAGTTTAGCGTTATGTTCTTGAGCCTCTGCACTCTGGCTAGGGTGTCTAACGTTATGTTCCCGAGCCACTGCACTCTGGCTAGGGAGTCTAACGTTATGTTCCTGAGCCACTGCAATCTGGCTAGGGAGTCTAACGTTATGTTCCTGAGCCAATACACTCTGGCTAGGGAGTCTAACGTTATGTTCCTGAGCCAATGCACTCTGGCTAGGGAGTCTAACGTTATGTTCCTGAGCCACTGCACTCTGGCTAGAGAGTCTAACGCTATGTTCCTAGGTAACAGAAGCCGAAAAGAATGTGGCTTGTTATGTATGTCCAAAGCAATGTGTGTGATTCAACCAAGGCAACAGGATCATTTAATACCTCGGCGTTCCAGTACCACCTCATCTTACGGTCATTAACTGTTACAATCCGCCAAAACATGAACTTGCCATTAACCTCGGCAACAAGAACATTCTCCTTAAAACTCTATTAGCACCTAAATGCCAAGACTCCTGCATGGGGCTATGACGCAACCGACTACTTGGGCCATTGCACTCTCTCTAGGGAGTCTAACGTTATGTTCCTGAACCTTTGCACTCTGGCTAGGGAGTCTAACGTTATGTTCCTGAGCCTCTGCACTCTGGCTAGAGTCTAACGTTTTGTTCCTGAGCCACTGCACTCTGGCTAGGGAGTCTAACGTTATGTTTCTGAGCCACTGCACTCTAGCTAGGGTGTCTAACGTTATGTTCCTGAGCCACTGCACTCTGGCTAGGGAGTTTAGCGTTATGTTCCTGAGCCACTGCACTCTGGCTTGGTAGTCTAACGTTATGTTCTTGAGCCACTGCACTCTGGCTAGGGAGTCTAACGTTATGTTCCTGAGCCACTGCACTCTGGCTAGGGAGTCTAACGTTATGTTTCTGAGCCACTGCACTATAGCTATGGTGTCTAACGTTATGTTCCTGAGCCACTGCACTCTGGCTAGGGAGTTTAGCGTTATGTTCCTGAGCCTCTGCACTCTGGCTAGGGTGTCTAACGTTATGTTTCTGAGCTACTGCACTCTGGCTAGGGAGTCTAACGTTATGTTCCTGAGCCACTGCACTCTGGCTAGGGAGTCTAACGTTATGTTCCTGAGCCACTGCAATCTGGCTATGGAGTCTAACGTTATGTTCCTGAGCCACTGCACTCTGGCTAGGGAGTCTAAAGTTATGTTCCTGAGCCACTGCAATCTGGCTAGGGAGTCTAACGTTATGTTCCTGAGCCACTGCACTCTGGCTAGAGAGTCTAACGTTATGTTCCTGAGCGACTGCACTCTGGCTAGGGAGTCTAACGCTATGTTCCTAGGTAACAGAAGCCGAAAAGAATGTGGCTTGTCGTGTATGTCCAAAGCAATGTTTGTGATTCAACCAAGGCAACAGGATCATTTAATACCTCGGCGTTACAGTACCACCTCATCTTACGGTCATTAACTGTTACAATCCGCCAAAACATGAACTTGCCATTAACCTCGGCAACAAGAACATTCTCATAAAAACTCTATTAGCACCTAAATGCCAAGACTCCTGCATGGGGCTATGACGCAACCGACTCCTTGGGCCATTGCACTCTGGCTAGGGAGTCTAACGTTATGTTCCTGAGCCTCTGCACTCTGGCTAGGGAGTCTAACGTTTTGTTCCTGAGCCACTGCACTCTGGCTAGGGAGTCTAACGTTATGTTTCTGAGCCACTGCACTCTAGCTAGGGTGTCTAACGTTATGTTCCTGAGCCACTGCACTCTGGCTAGGGAGTTTAGCGTTATGTTCCTGAGTCACTGCACTCTGGCTAGGTAGTCTAACGTAATGTTCCTGAGCCACTGCACTCTGGCTAGGGAGTCTAACGTTATGTTCTTGAGCCACTGCACTCTGGCTAGGGAGTCTAACGTTATGTTTCTGAGCCACTGCACTCTGGCTAGGGAGTCTAACGTTATGTTCCTGAGCCACTGCACTCTGGCTAGGGAGTCTAACGTTATGTTTCTGAGCCACTGCACTCTGGCTAGGGAGTCTAACGTTATGTTCCTGAGCCACTGCACTCTGGCTAGGGAGTCTAACGTTATGTTCCGGAGCCACTGCACTCTGGCTAGGGAGTCTAAGGATATGTTCCTGAGCCACTGCACTTTGGCTAGGGAATCTAACGTTATGTTCCTGAGCCACTGCACTCTAGCTAAGGTGTCTAACGTTATGTTCCTGAGCCACTGCACTCTGGCTAGGGAGTTTAGCGTTATGTTCTTGAGCCTCTGCACTCTGGCTAGGGTGTCTAACGTTATGTTCCCGAGCCACTGCACTCTGGCTAGGGAGTCTAACGTTATGTTCCTGAGCCACTGCAATCTGGCTAGGGAGTCTAACGTTATGTTCCTGAGCCAATACACTCTGGCTAGGGAGTCTAACGTTATGTTCCTGAGCCAATGCACTCTGGCTAGGGAGTCTAACGTTATGTTCCTGAGCCACTGCACTCTGGCTAGAGAGTCTAACGCTATGTTCCTAGGTAACAGAAGCCGAAAAGAATGTGGCTTGTTATGTATGTCCAAAGCAATGTGTGTGATTCAACCAAGGCAACAGGATCATTTAATACCTCGGCGTTCCAGTACCACCTCATCTTACGGTCATTAACTGTTACAATCCGCCAAAACATGAACTTGCCATTAACCTCGGCAACAAGAACATTCTCCTTAAAACTCTATTAGCACCTAAATGCCAAGACTCCTGCATGGGGCTATGACGCAACCGACTACTTGGGCCATTGCACTCTCTCTAGGGAGTCTAACGTTATGTTCCTGAACCTTTGCACTCTGGCTAGGGAGTCTAACGTTATGTTCCTGAGCCTCTGCACTCTGGCTAGAGTCTAACGTTTTGTTCCTGAGCCACTGCACTCTGGCTAGGGAGTCTAACGTTATGTTTCTGAGCCACTGCACTCTAGCTAGGGTGTCTAACGTTATGTTCCTGAGCCACTGCACTCTGGCTAGGGAGTTTAGCGTTATGTTCCTGAGCCACTGCACTCTGGCTTGGTAGTCTAACGTTATGTTCTTGAGCCACTGCACTCTGGCTAGGGAGTCTAACGTTATGTTCCTGAGCCACTGCACTCTGGCTAGGGAGTCTAACGTTATGTTTCTGAGCCACTGCACTATAGCTATGGTGTCTAACGTTATGTTCCTGAGCCACTGCACTCTGGCTAGGGAGTTTAGCGTTATGTTCCTGAGCCTCTGCACTCTGGCTAGGGTGTCTAACGTTATGTTTCTGAGCTACTGCACTCTGGCTAGGGAGTCTAACGTTATGTTCCTGAGCCACTGCACTCTGGCTAGGGAGTCTAACGTTATGTTCCTGAGCCACTGCAATCTGGCTATGGAGTCTAACGTTATGTTCCTGAGCCACTGCACTCTGGCTAGGGAGTCTAAAGTTATGTTCCTGAGCCACTGCAATCTGGCTAGGGAGTCTAACGTTATGTTCCTGAGCCACTGCACTCTGGCTAGAGAGTCTAACGTTATGTTCCTGAGCGACTGCACTCTGGCTAGGGAGTCTAACGCTATGTTCCTAGGTAACAGAAGCCGAAAAGAATGTGGCTTGTCGTGTATGTCCAAAGCAATGTTTGTGATTCAACCAAGGCAACAGGATCATTTAATACCTCGGCGTTACAGTACCACCTCATCTTACGGTCATTAACTGTTACAATCCGCCAAAACATGAACTTGCCATTAACCTCGGCAACAAGAACATTCTCATAAAAACTCTATTAGCACCTAAATGCCAAGACTCCTGCATGGGGCTATGACGCAACCGACTCCTTGGGCCATTGCACTCTGGCTAGGGAGTCTAACGTTATGTTCCTGAGCCTCTGCACTCTGGCTAGGGAGTCTAACGTTTTGTTCCTGAGCCACTGCACTCTGGCTAGGGAGTCTAACGTTATGTTTCTGAGCCACTGCACTCTAGCTAGGGTGTCTAACGTTATGTTCCTGAGCCACTGCACTCTGGCTAGGGAGTTTAGCGTTATGTTCCTGAGTCACTGCACTCTGGCTAGGTAGTCTAACGTAATGTTCCTGAGCCACTGCACTCTGGCTAGGGAGTCTAACGTTATGTTCTTGAGCCACTGCACTCTGGCTAGGGAGTCTAACGTTATGTTTCTGAGCCACTGCACTCTGGCTAGGGAGTCTAACGTTATGTTCCTGAGCCACTGCACTCTGGCTAGGGAGTCTAACGTTATGTTCCTTATCCACTGCACTTTGCTAGGGAGTCTAACGTTATGTTCATGAGCCACTGCACTCTAGCTAAGGTGTCTAACGTTATGTTCCTGAGCCACTGCACTCTGGCTAGGGAGTTTAGCGTTATGTTCCTGAGCCTCTGCACTCTGGCTAGGGTGTCTAACGTTATGTTCCTGAGCCACTGCACTTTGGCTAGGGAGTCTAAAGTTATGTTCCTGAGCCACTGCAATCTGGCTAGGGAGTCTAACGTTATGTTCCTGAGCCACTGCACTCTGGCTAGGGAGTCTAACGTTATGTTCCTGAGCCACTGCACTCTGGCTAGGGAGTCTAACGTTATGTTCCTGAGCCACTGCACTCTGGCTAGAGAGTCTAACGTTATGTTCCTGAGCCACTGCACTCTGGCTTGGGAGTCTAACGTTATGTTCCTGAGCCACTGCACTCTGGCTAGGGAGTCTAACGTTATGTTTCTGAGCCACTGCACTATAGCTAGGGTGTCTAACGTTATGTTCCTGAGCCACTGCTCTCTGGCTAGTGAGTCTAACGCTATGTTCCTAGGTAACAGAAGCCGAAAAGTATGTGGCTTGTCATGTATGTCCAAAGCAATGTGTGTGATTCAACCAAGGCAACAGGATCATTTAATACCTCGGCGTTCCAGTACCACCTCATCTTACGGTCATTAACTGTTACAATCCGCCAAAACATGAACTTGCCATTAACCTCGGCAACAAGAACATTCTCACTAAAACTCTATTAGCACCTAAATGCCAAGACTCCTGCATGGGGCTATGACGCAACCGACTCCTTGGGCCATTGCACTCTCTCTAGGGAGTCTAACGTTATGTTCCTGAGCCTCTGCACTCTGGCTAGGGAGTCTAACGTTATGTTTCTGAGCCACTGCACTCTGGCTAGGGAGTGTAACGTTATGATTCTGAGCCACTGCACTCTAGCTAGGGTGTCTAACGTTATGTTCCTGAGCCACTGCACTCTGGCTAGGGAGTCTAATGTTATGTTCCTTATCCACTGCACTCTGGCTAGGGAGTCTAACGTTATGTTCCTGAGCCACTGCACTCTAGCTAAGGTGTCTAACGTTATGTTCCTGAGCCACTGCACTCTGGCTAGGGAGTCTAACGTTATGTTTCTGAGCCACTGCACTCTAGCTAGGGTGTCTAACGTTATGTTCCTGAGCCACTGCACTCTGGCTAGGGAGTTTAGCGTTATGTTCCTGAGCCACTGCACTCTGGCTAGGTAGTCTAACGTAATGTTCCTGAGCCACTGCACTCTGGCTAGGGAGTCTAACGTTATGTTCTTGAGCCACTGCACTCTGGCTAGGGAGTCTAACGTTATGTTTCTGAGCCACTGCACTCTGGCTAGGGAGTCTAACGTTATGTTCCTGAGCCACTGCACTCTGGCTAGGGAGTCTAACGTTATGTTCCTTATCCACTGCACTTTGCTAGGGAGTCTAACGTTATGTTCCTGAGCCACTGCACTCTAGCTAAGGTGTCTAACGTTATGTTCCTGAGCCACTGCACTCTGGCTAGGGAGTTTAGCGTTATGTTCCTGAGCCTCTGCACTCTGGCTAGGGTGTCTAACGTTATGTTCCTGAGCCACTGCACTTTGGCTAGGGAGTCTAAAGTTATGTTCCTGAGCCACTGCAATCTGGCTAGGGAGTCTAACGTTATGTTCCTGAGCCACTGCACTCTGGCTAGGGAGTCTAACGTTATGTTCCTGAGCCACTGCACTCTGGCTAGGGAGTCTAACGTTATGTTCCTGAGCCACTGCACTCTGGCTAGAGAGTCTAACGTTATGTTCCTGAGCCACTGCACTCTGGCTTGGGAGTCTAACGTTATGTTCCTGAGCCACTGCACTCTGGCTAGGGAGTCTAACGTTATGTTTCTGAGCCACTGCACTATAGCTTGGGTGTCTAACGTTATGTTCCTGAGCCACTGCACTCTGGCTAGTGAGTCTAACGCTATGTTCCTAGGTAACAGAAGCCGAAAAGTATGTGGCTTGTCATGTATGTCCAAAGCAATGTGTGTGATTCAACCAAGGCAACAGGATCATTTAATACCTCGGCGTTCCAGTACCACCTCATCTTACGGTCATTAACTGTTACAATCCGCCAAAACATGAACTTGCCATTAACCTCGGCAACAAGAACATTCTCACTAAAACTCTATTAGCACCTAAATGCCAAGACTCCTGCATGGGGCTATGACGCAACCGACTCCTTGGGCCATTGCACTCTCTCTAGGGAGTCTAACGTTATGTTCCTGAGCCTCTGCACTCTGGCTAGGGAGTCTAACGTTATGTTACTGAGCCACTGCACTCTGGCTAGGGAGTGTAACGTTATGTTTCTGAGCCACTGCACTCTAGCTAGGGTGTCTAACGTTATGTTCCTGAGCCACTGCACTCTGGCTAGGGAGTCTAACGTTATGTTCCTGAGCCACTGCAATCTGGCTAGGGAGTCTAACGTTATGTTCCTGAGCCACTGCACTCTGGCTAGGGAGTCTAACGTTATGTTCCTGAGCCACTGCAATCTGGCTAGGGAGTCTAACGTTATGTTCCTGAGCCACTGCACTCTGGCTAGATAGTCTAACGTTATGTTCCTGAGCCACTGCACTCTGGCTAGGGAGTCTAATGTTATGTTCCTTATCCACTGCACTCTGGCTAGGGAGTCTAACGTTATGTTCCTGAGCCACTGCACTCTAGCTAAGGTGTCTAACGTTATGTTCCTGAGCCACTGCACTCTGGCTAGGGAGTTTAGCGTTATGTTCCTGAGCCTCTGCACTCTGGCTAGGGTGTCTAACGTTTTGTTCCTGAGCCACTGCACTCTGGCTAGGGAGTCTAACGTTATGTTCCTGAGCCACAGCACTCTGGCTAGGGAGTCTAACGTTATGTTCCTGAGCCACTGCAATCTGGCTAGGGAGTCTAACGTTATGTTCCTGAGCCACTGCACTCTGGCTAGGTAGTCTATCGTAATGTTCCTGAGCCACTGCACTCTGGCTAGGGAGTCTAACGTTATGTTCCTGAGCCACTGCAATCTGGCTAGGGAGTCTAACGTTATGTTCCTGAGCCACTGCACTCTGGCTAGGGAGTCTAACGTTATGTTCCTGAGCCACTGCACTCTGGCTAGGGAGTCTAACGTTATGTTCCTAGGTAACAGAAGCCGAAAAGAATGTGGCTTGTCATATATGTCCAAAGCAATGTGTGTGATTCAACCAAGGCAACAGGATCATTTAATACCTCGGCGTTCCAGTACCACCTCTTCGTGGTCGCCGCGTGAACACCCCGCTCTTCAGAGAGGTGACCAAGGGTACTGGTTGCTTGCCGCTGATCAATGAGCAGCCGGCAAGTGTAAAAGGCAATCAAAGGGGTTATGTCCAGCCCCCTCTCCTGTGGGGCCCCGGGGCAACTGTGAGTAAGAGACCTAACGGGATCTCCGAAAAGCGGATAGCGCTGGACACCAACTCGAGGGTTGGTCGGGTTCTCTTGGAACTCGGCTGATTCACGGGTCTCTTCTTGGGCAAAGACTTAACTGATTGGCGCGGCCTTCGCGGGCTGTGTCGGGCGGACCGGTCGGCGTCCACAAGCTAGGCTCTAACTAGCCCGTCCCCTGTGAGGTTGTACAGGAACGCGCTTCCCAAAAGTAGTTTCGATACTGGGGATATCGAGCAATCCTCACACAACCACTCCTCCTGTAAGCGAGCTCTTGCCATACGGAGGTGGTGACTAGTGGTGTGCACTTCTGGCACTCTAGAATTGCGGACCCTCTTGCAGGCCCTGTTGCACACTACCTTCTAATCGGTAATAACTAAGGCCGCCAACGGCCTTCGACTTCTATGCAAACATGAACAATACACATCAAACCAGAAAACCCGGGTACGAGCAGACCCAAACAAGCTACGTCGTGCGGGTAGCGGGCGGCAGGCCCGACAACGGAAAATCCTCTACTACTCGCTCCGTGGTTCCGATCCGGCGGAACCTGTTGCACCACGAAAAATTTGCAAAGGTGCCCCTTCCCAGGACAAAGCCCTCTTCCCAGGCTACACTGCATTCGTTCTTCCCTCGGAAGAACGGTAGCCAAGGTGTGGCTAGCCAACCGCACCAACCTGGTGATCATGTCCAGGCCCAACGAACTATTACCACCAAAAAGGCCCAACCAACTACGACCAACGAAGCAAGGACCATCGGTCCTCCAAAACACCAACCATTACAACGGTTTGTCGCTACCAGTCCAAAACCCTTAGGGAGCGACAAACTTAGCCAGATAAAAGTACTTCAGCTCAATATCTGTGGCTTAATACCTAAGATATTAGAGCTCACAAAACTCCTCCATGAGAGGGCAATAGACATCGCGCTCTTGCAGGAGACTGGTAGGCAAGAAACGAAGTAGCCACATCAGTGGCTCTACGGCTTACAAATGCAAATGCGATGAGTGCCGTGGAGTTATCACATATGTAAGAAACGGCATGACAGTTTCACAAAATCCTGGCCCTCAAAGCGGGCGTACCGACGCCATCTCGCTTGATATATTCAAAGCTTGTAGAAAACTTGCGGTCATTAACTGTTACAATCCGCCAAAACATGAACTTGCCATTAACCTCGGCAACAAGAACATTCTCACTAAAACTCTATTAGCTGGGGACCTAAATGCCAAGTCTCCTGCTTGGGGCTATGACGCAACCGACTCCTCGGGCCAAAAAGTCCAAGAAATTCTCAGCACTACGAACTTATTCTGCCTGCAGAATAAACACAGCCCGCCAACCCTTCTACACACTGGCAACGGGTCTCTCTCGAGACCCGATTTAACTCTGATCTCCGCCGACCTAGAGGGGAAAACCACAATTAAAGTGCTTGAGGATGTTGGAAGCGATCATATGCCCATAGAAATTACTATTGCCCTCTCAGAGGCCAGGGGTGTAGCCACTAAACGGCCCAAAAAATGGAGCTACACTAAGGCTGACTGGCCAGCGTACGGGGCGGCTGTCGACTCCGCCCTGTCGAGTATCACTATGGAGGAAGGGACAGTCGACACAAAATAAGGCGAAATCACTGCAGCGATTTTGGGTGCGGCTAAGAAGTATATCCCGCGGACCTATCCCGGCACACGGCATAGACCCGCTTGGTCCCGAGAATTAGATCAAATAGTCAGGGCCAGGAACCGGGCGAGGCGCATAGCACAAAAAAGGGGACTCCCGAATGACGCAGGGAGTTAAACGCATTATGCCGAAGGCCAGCGAGGTGGCCCAACGTGTACGGGCGGAACACTGGAGGGATGCCTGTGCCGGGCTTGATCTTCGGGATACTTCCAAAGCCTGGCGTCTTCTTCGCAAGACCTGGACACGTGCAACGCGCCCTTCTATCGTGCTGAGCTGGACAAAGCGATAGACAAAGAGATGGTAAAACACCTCGGGGATATTGCGAAAGTCCAGACTACCCAGGGCCTGGCGCTGTGCTACCACTAACTTGGAGTCCTACAGACCCATATCCCTGACCTCCACTATCGGCAAGATAGTAGAACGGATTGTCAGCGAGCGACTCGTGTGGAGCTTTGAGAGTGCCGGTATCCTAGCGCCAGAGCAGGCTGGCTTTAGGGCAGGCTTGAGCCCGATCGACCAGGTCACGGTTTTCTTGCAGGAGGTGGCCGATGGGTTCCAGAGGTCTGAGAGCACATATGCAGTTTTTATTGACCTAAAACAGGCTTATGACCAGATGTGGAAGCAATGCCTCTATCTTAAGCTTAGAGCCATGGGCGTACAACTGGATAAAACAGTTCCTAATGGAGAGGAAAACACGAACTCAGTTCCAGTACTCTCTAAGTGGGGAAAACACCCCAATAAGAGGGTTAACCCAGGGATCCGCTCTCTCATGTATCCTTTTCATGGCCTATCTTAATAATTTGCCCAGCTCACTCCGGTGTCGCAAACTGCTATATGCCGATGACATTGTCCTCTGGTCAACCGGGAAGAAAGCTCACCAACTTCAGGCAACATTACAAGCCGACCTACATACCATCCTGTCGTATTGTTCAAAATGGCATATAAGAATCAACGTTGCCAAAAACGACCTGTTCAGCCTGGGAATCGACATTCTTTGGGCCCCATTCGAGCTCCAACTCGGTGGGCTGCGACTCCAACGTAAAAACACGCCAAAATATCTAGGATTTACCCTAGATAGCTCTCAATGTTGAACGAAAGGCCTCGGAGAAGTTAGGGTTAATCAGAAAGCTAGCCAGTACCAATTGGGGCGCCCGAGCTGACACGCTCCGCACACTGTACACATGGGCTGTCAGATTTTAAATCGAGTACAGCCTGCCCGTTCAGGTGTACGCAAGCAAGACGGCTCTCGAATCACTCGACTGTGTACAGGCACAGGCTCTCAGATTCATTTGCGGCACTATAGAACGAGCCAAACTTCCGCTGCAGAAATCATGTCCAACGTGGCTCCTCTCAGCCTGAGGAGAGAGCGCGCCGTGCTAACAGCCCTGGAACGCTACAAAGGGACGAGTCCGGGCTCCCGACCCATACATTAGTGAATCAGTGGAGAGTAAAATACAGGATAAAATGGACATCATTTATGCACTGCGCGTCAAATTTGAGTGCTCATTCTGGCCTCTTCACTGATCGGGTCCCAAATCCGACGGATAAGCATGTGCCCGCCCTGGAGGAGACAGCCCATCCCTCCCATAAATTTCACTATACACGGGTTGGAGGGGGGCACAAAACGACACACACACCCGGACTTACTAAGGAAAATGGCATTGGACACACTAAAGACCTACCCGGCCGATGCCATCTACTGTTTCACAGACGGGTCGGTCATGAATTACCCAGTAAGAGCTGGGTATGGGGCCTATATCTGTTACCCAGACCAAGAACCAGACAAGCTGTCAGACACATGCGGCCTAGCCGCACGTAGCTTTGATGCAGAATTAACGGCGTTAACCAATACACTCCATTACTTGCTCCAAAAACTGCCGAAAAGATAACCGTTGCGACTACCGTTGTAATGGTTACCGATTCCCAGTCCTGCCTCCAAGCCATGGCTGGCTTAGGGGGAAAGTCCTAATTTGTGAAAGAGGCATTAGGCGCCACAAATAACATCCGCCTATTTATTGGAGCTGTCATCTTTATGCAATGGGTGCCCTCGCACTGCGGCGTGAGGGGCAATGTCGTGGCTAATACTCTAGCACGAGAAGGAACGCTGGCCGTGCCCACTTTCGAAACACCAAGTAAGTTAAACAGGCTACCACAGTTATACGAGAGTGAGTACATGAAAAATGGTTGAAATCCTGGGATGACTCCAACACTGCCAAGCTGATTCTGGCAGCACATGCGTCGCCCAGATCGAGAGGACCCGTGGTGGAGGCTAAAAAGGTCGGAACAAACAACAATAGCGCTGTGGCGTACGGGACACTGCCCCATAGGTGCGTACTTCGCCCGGTTCCGACCAAATTTTGATGTCCGTTGCCGACACTGCGGGGAATCAGAAGAGACGGTGGCGCACGTCTTGCAAGAGTGTCCGCAGCTCCGCGAGCTGAGGGAAGACGTATCCAGTGGTTCACTAGGTTTGTATGGAAGCTATGAGGCACTACGCCAAACAGCAGAGTTTCTTACCAGGGCATTACGGGAGACCTAGGTCTCTCTGCCTTGTCACCAATTGGAGTTCATCTCAGATCATTTAATACTGCTGGCTACATGTGGACACTAAATACTTCTGGCTACAACTGGAGACTAAATACTTTTGGCTACATGTGGACACAAAATACTTCTGGCTACATGTGGACACTAAATACTTCTTGCTACAACTGGACACTAAATACTTCTGGCTACATGTGGACACTAAATACTTCTGTCTAAATCTATCTATCTATCTATCTATCTATCTATCTATCTATCTATCTATCTATCTATCTGTCTATCAGTCTGTCTGTCTCTATGCTTTGATATTCATGTTTAGGGTTAGAATAATGCACTACTTCTGTTTCATTCCCAAACGTACATTTCTTGTGTGCACTAAGAAAACGGCAGCTTCTATGAAATAAAAAAAAACACATCAATCTGTAATGATGTATCCAAGTCGAACTTAATTAAATCAACTAAGTAGTCGGCTAATTAAAAACTATTGATAATTGTCTTGTGTTGTATAAAATGATATGTTTTACTCAGGGGAGTAGCGAGCATAACTTGCGCCCGTTGCACGGTACTTTTTATGGCGTCACCTCCCAGGTATTCAGAAACAACACCCTAGCATTCTAGAATGGGCTTGGTGTTGAATTCGGCCTGGGCATTACAATTCGGCCCACAACTTGATAGCATATTTTATGCATAAAACTGAACGCATGCCAACGTCGGTCTCAATAACGTGTTGCATGTCTGCATGTCAAGAATTCAAAGAGCAAAGCCTGACACGTCATTTCTACCTATTAGTGTGTGTGTGTGTGCGTGCGGCTCCTTGAAGTGTCGTCTCGATAGACCCTCACCCACGCCTTCCCCTCCCCGGCCGTCCTGTGAGATGTTTGGAAGTAACAACCAGAACATAATAAAACAAAACACAACACAACACACATGCGAACAGGAAATAACACCAAACGTTCTTGCAACACATCAATGTGTCTCCACAATCAAGGGAGATAAAAAAAAAGACGCGCATCAACAAACTACTCGCTTAGAAATCTCGTTTAATGTGTGTGTCTAAACCAATTTCTTGAGCTGCCTTCAACATCAAACGTGGCATGTATCACCTATAGTCACTGCCTAACTTTGTCTCTACGATGTCTAACGAAGCATGTATTACCTATAGTATAGTAGACATTGACTACTGAGAAGACATAGCCCTAGACCTCACTATGTGGAGAGAGACCAAGAACGCCTGGTATGTTCGCTGGACTGTCGTTTGGTTGTTTTGATTGTCCCTGATTCATACCATGACCTGCGGGAAGTTTGGACTAGGAAGTAGATTATTTTCAATTCTAAAGGAGCATCCGAAGCATGTAAATCATTTTACAAACATTTTACAGTGAAAAAAGTTTTAGCCTCAACTCTGGAAGAAAATCGTGCCAAACCAAAAAATGGCTAGCTCCTATTCTAGCAAAAGTCAAAACCATCTTAACCTGCGTCATGTGTGAACTGGAATGTTTGACGAGATGAACTCTAGTTGTTCTACGACTGAAGAAGGCCAACTCATTGTCTGGACTTCAACTTGTAGGTCACTTTGATCCACTACAATTGTTAAATAGCGTGGAAACGCTAAGAACTATTCAAACTAAACACCAGAATTTCAAAATCAACAGGATCCACAGTTTTGATCCTCAACTAACAAGAAATATTTGTTTCGATTTTTGTTGTCAAGGAAAAAAATGTTGAAAGTCTTTTACCAAAAGAAATGTTTTCAAAGAAAAGTTCTGAGGATTTATTGAAATGCTAAAATAAAAAAAATAATCCTCAACTTTAGGGGTAATCCTGATCATATTTCATTCATAAATTGTAAATATTAATTGTACCAAAAGAAATGTTTGAATCAAAGAACTTTGTCTGTTTGTTTGTTTAGTAAAAAAAATGTATTGAAATCAAAACAAAAGATGCAAAGAGACAAAAAAATGTTTGATCCTTTTTCTAGACTAAAACGTACGTCACATTGTTACGAGAACACGGGACTCTGGTGGGACGATTCAATATCTGGCGATCAACGATAAGATTTATGGGGACAAAATAAAACAGAATTTGAATAAATGTACACAATGTCTGTTTAAGTATGTAACAAGTGTACAATGTCTGTTTAAGTATGTAACAAGTGTACAATGTCTGTTTAAGTATGTAACAAGTGTACAATATCTGTTTAAGTGTGTAACAAGTGTACAATGTCTGTTTAAGTATGTAACAAGTGTACAATGTCTGTTTAAGTGTGTAACAAGTGTACAATGTCTGTTTAAGTATGTAACAAGTGTACAATGTCTGTTTAAGTGTGTAACAAGTGTACAATGTCTGTTTAAGTATGTAACAAGTGTACAATGTCTGTTTAAGTGTGTAACAAGTGTACAATGTCTGTTTAAGTATGTAACAAGTGTACAATGTCTGTTTAAGTGTGTAACAAGTGTACAATGTCTCTGTTGAGTTACTAGAGCCAAGTAACATTCAATTGTTGTAACACTTCAAACCAACATTGTTTAATAACATCTCTTTCTCTCTCTCTCTTTCTTTCTCTTTCTCTCTTTCTCTCTCTCTTTCTCTCTGTCTCTCTTTCTCTATCTCTCTCTTTCTCGCTCTTTCTCTCTCTCTCTCTTTCACTTTTTCTCTCTTTCTCTCTCTCTCTCTTTCTCTCGTTCTCTCTCTCGTTCTCTCTCTCTCTTTCTCTCTCTCTTTCTCTCTCTCTCTCTCTTTCTCTCTCTCTCTCTTTCTCTCTTTCTCTTTCTCTCTATGTCTCTTTCTCTCTCTTTCTCTCTTTCTATCTCTCTCTCTCTTCCTCTCTCTCTCTCTCTTTCTCTCTCTCTCTCTCTTTCTCTCTCTCTTTCTATCTCTCTCTTTTTCCTTCTCTCTCTCTTTCTCTCTCTCTTTCTCTTTCTCTCTCTCTCCTTCTCTTTCTCTCTTTCTCTCTTTCTCTTTCTCTCTCTCTTCCTCTCTCTTTTCCTCTTTCTCTTCCTCTCTCTCTCTCTTTCTCTCTCTCTCTCTTTCTCTCTCTTTCTTTCTCTCTTTCTCACTCTTTCTCTCTTTCTCTCTTTCTCACTCTCTCTTTCTCTCTTTTTCACTCTCTCTTTCTCTCTCTCTCTCTTTCTCTCTCTTTCTCTCTATTTCTCTCTTTCTCACTCTTTCTCTCTTTCTCACTCTCTCTTTCTCTCTTTTTCACTTTCTCTTTCTCTCTCTCTCTCTCTTTCTCTCTCTTTCTCTCTTTCTCACTCTCTCTTTCTCTCTCTCTTTCTTTCTTTCTCACTCTCTCTTTCTATCTCTCTTTCTCTCTCTCTCTTTCTCTCTGTCTCTCTTTCTCTTTCTCTCTCTCTATTTCTCTCTCTCTCTTTTTCTCTCTCTCTCTTTCTTTCTCTCTTTTTCTCTCTCTTTCTCTCTTTCTCACTCTCTCTTTCTATCTCTCTTTCTCTATCTCTCTTTCTCTCTTTTTCTCACTCTCTTTCACTCTCTCTCTTTATCTCTCTCTCTCTCTTTCTCTCGTTCTTTTTCTTTTTTTTTATTTCTCTTTCTCTCTCTCTTTCTCTTTCTATCTCTTTCTCTCTCTCTTTCTCTCTTTCTTTCTCTCTCTCTTTTTCTCTCTCTCTCTCTTTCACTCTCTCTCTCTCTTTCTCTCTCTCTCTTTCTCTCTCTCTCTTTTTTATTTCTCTTTTTCTCTCTCTCTCTTTCTCTCTCTCTCTTTCTCTCTCTCTCTTTTTTATTTCTCTTTTTCTCTCTCTCTCTTTCTCTTTCTCTCTTTCTCTTTCTCTCTCTCTTTCACTCTCTCTCTCTCTTTCTCTCTCTCTTTTTCTCTCTCTCTCTCTTTCACTCTCTCTCTCTTTCTCTCTTTCTCTCTCTCTCTCTCTTTTTCTCTCGTATTCTCTCTCTCTTTTTCTCTCTCTCGCTCTTTCTATCTCTTTCTTTCTCTTTCTCTCTCTCTCTCTTTCTCTCTCTCTCTCTCTTTCACTCTCTCTCTCTTTCTCTCTCTCTCTTTCTCTCTCTCTTTCTCTCTCTCTCTCGCTCTTTCTATCTCTCTTTCTCTTTCTCTCTCTCTTTCTCTCTTTCTCTCTCTCTCTCTCTCTCGTTCAACTTTCTCTTTCTCCTAATAAGCGGAGTGCAGGCAACTTCCTCAAGACCAAACTTCAAAACAAAAAACAACGTCTTATCCAGCTTGTCTTCTGGTTGGTCTGGGGGAGGGTGCACCAGCTCGTCTTCTGGTTTGTCTGGGGGGAGGGGCACCAGCTTGTCTTCTGGTTGGTCTGGGGGGAGGGTGCAACAGCACGTCTTCTGGTTGGTCTAAGGGGAGGATGCACCAGCACGTCTTCTCTACCGGAACCACTAGCAAAAACACTGGCGTGCGTGGGACGCCTCCAAGAAAAACACAAAATTCGGACGACACTGAAGTACATACCGGGACATGTAGGTGTGGAAGGCAATACGAAGGTTGACTTAAGAGCCAAGCTCGGCACAAAGCTGGACCCTGTGGACGAGCCACAGACTTTTGAGCAGGCGCGTGCGATTGTGGACGAGTGCGCAAGAGATAAATGTTGCAAAAGCTGGGAAAACGATACCACGGGAAGGCATAACTTAAAAGGGCCCTCAAAATCGGACGAATGGTAGCGGCTGAACAGAGAGGAACAGGTGACAATCGCTAAATACTGAACGGGACACTGTCCAATCGGTGCCTATTTTGCTAAATTTAAACCAAACGTCGATTCACGCTGCAGACATTGTCAGGACGATGTCGAAACAGTAAACCACATCCTCTACGAGTGCGCAAAACTACACCCTAAAAATGGCCATTTGAGTGAAATAGAAACTGGTTTGCATGAAGAGCTGGCTCTGTACGGTGACAGAGAAACTCTGAGAAGGACTGCCGCTTTCCTTGTCCGTGTTATCAGAGAATAGAGTTCTCAACACGGTGCCCTAGTGCGATGAGACTTACACGGTTGGTCTTAGGGGAGGGGTGCACCAGCTCGTCTTCTGGTTGGTTTGGGGGGGGGAGGGTGCAGAAAGCTCTAGGGCCAAGTATTTAAAGCTCCAGGGCCAAGTATTTAAAGCTCCAGAGCCAAGTATTTAAAGCTCCAGGGCGGGGAGATATATTGCCTGGAAGTTGGGTATGCTCGTCGGTAATGAGCAGGCCCCCCCCCTTCAAATGATCCTCAAATCTTGTTCGGAAAGACGTCTAGGGACGAGAGTTTGAGTAACACAAAATACTCATGTTCAAGAAGGAAGTCAATAGACGTCTAAGGATGGGATAATGGTTCTCAAAACCATTTGGCACCCCTTAGCTTTGCGTGGGGCGCCCGGGGCATAATGTCCCCTTTACACCCCCCTCCACTACAACTCTTGTTGTACACAGTCCTTAATAATATCTCATTGTTGAGATTGGATTATCTTTTAAAAGGTCTGTACAAACAAACCCTCAGCAGACCTAAACTTTCAAAACAGGACAAGACTGAAAGTAAATATTTGTTCCGACTAAATCAGAACACACTTTTTAAAATATTTTTTTTTAATTTCTTTCATGTTTTACATTTTACATTTCGACTTTCATAAAACTATTTTCAGGCTCAAACTAAAAATGTCCTACACCAAATGCATGAGACACTGAATGTTGTGTTGCTCTCTCTGACTTCACGTTACAGAAAGTATTTCTCAATGACTCTGTCGGCAGCTTCAAATGCTCCTTCTGTCCATCCAGGATTGTCTCCTGTTGAATGGTCAGCTCCAACATAGAATACGTTGTCAGTAAGGGACGGTCTTTGAACAGTGCTAATGACGTCATCGTAACGGTAGCCATTTTTCCAAACAACCCAACTACCTCCAAAAGGATAAGTGCTCCAGTATTGAGAGATGGACGAGATTGGTTCTGGAATTAACGTCCGGTCAACATTGAAAGCTTTCGCTAGCTCTTCCAATAAGTGGTCCAACAGACATTGTGTGACTCTATGTAAACCAGGCGTAGACCCATTAATGTCTGGACCTTGGCCATTCAGCTCATGTAAGAAATGGGCCTGTTCTTCATCCACATAGCTGGCCAGCGTGACGTAATGACCGCTGACTTGAGACTGTCCCCAGTAGACGAAATAGTTGAAAGGTCGATCTGATATGATAGATAAAGAAGGATAAGCGGCTTTGGTCATCCACCAGTCAGTAGGAAAAGTGAGAAATACTTTCTGAGCTTGGACATTACGTACTGCATGGATAGCATCTTGGACACGGGAATCTCTGAGAAATAGACAAGAGAGTTCAATGTATTCGTCAGCTCAAATGTATCTTACCAGATAACAAATACAATATATGTGATACATTTTTTGTATCGATTGTTGAAACATACAAAGTTACGACAGTTTGTGTGAAAACAAAAACTCAAAATCGGCCCCCAAAGTGGTCCACTCAGGTAGGTAACTAGGCAGGTTTCAATATTTTCAGAAACACATCAGAAACTATGAGCCACAAACTAGGAACAACTGCAAACAACAATCTCCGTCCATACGAAAAGAAGAGACTTGCACGTGCCGAAAGTGTTGCCGATTCTTTTGTAATGTTAGTTCGACTAGCGACCTTGATATCCACTGGATACGGAGAGGTTGTAATGTTATTATTAATATATTGTTAATATTCATATTGTTGTCAATGCTAGGTAAGCACTCAATAGAGGAAGAATAACAGTGATGGTGATTTAATACATACAACAAATAACACACACACAAACCAACAGGATTCCAGGTTCTCTGAGGTCTAGTTGTTCTCTCTTTTAAAATAAGCCGTTTGTGCATTTACCATCATGTCTCTAGTTGTTCTCTCTTTTAAAATAAGCCGTTTGTGCATTTACCATCATGTCTCTAGTTGTTCTCTCTTTTAAAATAAGCCGTTTGTGCATTTACCATCATGTCTCTAGTTGTTCTCTCTTTTAAAATAAGCCGTTTGTGCATTTACCATCATGTCTCTAGTTGTTCTCTCTTTTAAAATAAGCCGTTTGTGCATTTACCATCATGTCTCTAGTTGTTCTCTCTTTTAAAATAAGCCGTTTGTGCATTTACCATCATGTCTCTAGTTGTTCTCTCTTTTAAAATAAGCCGTTTGTGCATTTACCATCATGTCTCTAGTTGTTCTCTCTTTTAAAATAAGCCGTTTGTGCATTTACCATCATGTCTCTAGTTGTTCTCTCTTTTAAAATAAGCCGTTTGTGCATTTACCATCATGTCTCTAGTTCGTCTCCTCTATTTTCAACGCTCGTGTGGAACAGTGGGGGGGGGGGGGCTAGTGCGCACCATGTATATCAGCGCGGGGACAGAGTTACAACCATATGTATTCAATGAGCTGAAGATATACTTAAATCCTTGGTTTTATTTACAATGACCGCATCACGAATAAAGAGATTAGAAACAGGATTAATAAAGCAATTGAGCCCCATAATGACCTGCTAACCACTGTCAAACAACGTATACTCAAACTCTATGGCCACATCACAAGCTCCTCAGGACCCGCAAAGACCTTCCTTCAGGGAACAGTGCCAGGAAGAAGAGGAAGAGGAAGACCGAGAAAGTGATAGGATGACAACATCAAAGAATAGACAGAGGCCTTTCAGTGAATGAAATTTGATCAAAGCCAAAGGACAGAGAGGAATTGAGAAAGACGGTTGACAGATCTTGTGTGGTGCCGCAACGGCCCAAACAACCAAGGCATAGATTAAAGTGAGCTGTGAACCTGGCCTAACTGATGTTATTGAATGATTATCTAATTGATCGAATTGTTTTTTAAAGGCCAGTCTCTCATTCAAAGTCTCAACAAAGAAAACGTTTCCCTAATCCCTTTATCTAAAGCAGGGGTTCTCAATTTGGGGGTCGCGACCTTGGGGGTCGATTGACAATGTGTCAGGGGTCGCCTAAGACCATCGAAAATATGGATTGTTATTGTCTACCCTACAACACTGTATTTGAGTATGGGGGGGGGGGTCGCGGCAGATTGGGGGATTGTAAAAAGGGGTCGCCGATCTTAAAAGGTTGAGAACCGCTGATCTAAAGTGTACGTAGTGGACTGTGCAGCACGGCAGGTCACGCAAATCATGAGACACTACCTATTAATTGTGGTTATATTCCACTTATATGCATACTGAATAGATTTGTCTCTTTAAACAAAGTTTTCATTTTGTAGGTATGACAGAACTGACTTAATTTAGCAATACAATTGTAAAAAAAAAAATTGACAAAAAATCTAAAACCGTTTACATAAATGTGTTAAAAATATGGTAAATAATCGTCTCCCTTGCTAATTAGTCCCCCCCCCCGTGTTGTTTTTATTTTTACTATTAACAGTGAATAACTCAAAAAAAAAATTGTATTTTTGTGAAAAAAATGCTTGCATAGCTGATTTTAAAAATTAAATTTTTTGGCTTTCAGAAAAGAAAAAAAGTAGCCGTTGCATCAGAACTTAGAAAGGTCTAAAATATCATGATGTCGTATTTTCATTTTCTTTTCTAGTTTACGAGATCTAAACGGGACGGACCGACGGACAGACAGACCACACAAAACTTAAAACGGCAATTTCCCTTTTGGAGGCCGCTAAAAACCTTAACTCAAAACAGCGTCTTAAACCATTGAATTAAATAGAGATACTTCTGTTAAACCATTTCTTGGACTAGTTAGACTTCAATTAAACCATTTCATTAATTAGAGTTCAGTTAAACCATCCATGAATAATTAGACTACAGTTGAACAATTTCATTTATAATTAGAGTTGAGTCAAACAATTTTATTGAATATTTAGACTTCAGTTAAACTGAATTGAATAATTAAATCGTAAAATTACAGAGTTTAAGCTTTCTGTCTGTTATATTAAAGAATATTAAATAATTAATACTAAATGATTAACTAATTGGTTAACTTTTGGATTGATTCGTGTCCTATTACCGACTATGAATAATTATGCAAAAAGTTCTACTTGATCCGAGAATGGGAAATTGGAGAAAAAAAAACGTGTCAAATTTTAAGAAGGGGACTAAATCTAATTATATTATAAATCTAAATAATTTATCGCTAACAATTAATTAACTAATAGTTTTTTTTAATTGATTCATGTCTTGTCAGGATCTCAAGAACTAATTGTGTGCCAAGTTGGAGACTTGATACGAGAACAGGAAACGGGAGTGTTCCTACTTTTGACCAGACAGACAGACAGAGGGAGTTGATATAAGGTTGGTTCAAGTTAGTATAAACAATGTCGTGACATCACACTGTACTGGGGGGGGGGTGCAGGCCAAACTAAAGAAAGAGGAACACGAGTTTGTTGACTTGATAGTGGTTTCCTTCTCCACATCAATTGGGTCTCCTGGTTGCCAACAAGAGTCAAGCTTCAGAAGGATTTCTTTTACTTGAGCTTCTTTCATGACCAGTTTAAAAACAAAAGATTTCAGGACTTCTTTGGAAAATTTAGATTTTAAGCTTGGGCCTGTAAATGAGGTATGTTTCAGAACTAGAGCTACAGAACTTGCCATTTCTTGACTGTATTTTGATCTGTTTTCACATAAATTTGTTGTTGTGAGGTCTAGGATGTACCTAAAATGTCAACAATACCAATACAAAAATATCTACCTAGAATGTACCACAATATCAACCCCAAAAAATACTATTTACCTTAAAGGATGCCAGTCTAGCTGACTTAAAGCAAACTTTGTTATTGCCAGAATCACTTGCTTGGCACATACAATCTCTTTGGATTCCTGAGTCGAGTAGAAAATACATTTAATAGCAACTAAATGAATGCGTTTAATAACAAACAAATGAATGTGTTTAATAACAAATAAATGAATGCATTTAATAACAAACTAAAGGTATGCATTTAATAGCAACTAAATGAATGCATTTAATAACAACCAAAAGGAATGCGTTTATCTATATTTTTTAATCAAAGTCCATTCATCCCCTGGAATCATCTACTACTTACCATGTCATTATGCACATTTCATGTTAAAAAAAAACATCGGTATATTTTCCCTTTTCTATCTCTATTTCTCTCTTTAATTCTATCTTATTTCTCTCTTTATTTCTCTTTCTTTATTTATTTAATTCTCTCAGTATTTCTCTCTTTATTTCTTTCTTTATTTCTCTCTTTATTTCTTCTTTTCTCTTTTTATTTATTTCTTTATTTCTCTCTTTATTTCTCTCTTTCTTTATTTCTCTCTTTATTTCTCTCTTTATTTCTTTCTTTATTTCTCTCTTTATTTCTCTCTTTCTTTCTTTATGTCTCTCTTTATTTCTCTCTTTATTTCTTTCTATATTTCTTTCTTTATGTCTCTCTTTATTTTTTCTTTATTTCTTTCTTTATGTCCTCTCATTATTTCTCTCTTTATTTCTTTCTTTATGTCTCTCTTTATTTCTTTCTTTATGTCTCTTTATATCTCTCTTTATTTCTTTTTTTATGTCTCTCTTAATTTCTTTCTTTATTTCTATCTTTATGTCTTATTTTATAAGGTATATCTAAGGGAATGTTATAAGGTAAATCTAACGTAATGTTATAAGGTATATTTAAAGGAATGTTATAAGGTATATTTAAGGGAATGTTATAAGGTATATTTAAGGAAATGTTATAAGGTATATCTAAGGGAATGTTAAAATGTATATTTAAGGGAATGTTATACGGTAAATTGAACGGAATGTTATAAGATATATTTAGGGGAATGTTATAAGCTATATCTAAGGGAATGTTATAAGGTATATCTAACGGAATGTTATAAAGTATATCTAAGGGAATGTTAAAATGTATATCTAAGGGAATGTTATAAGATATATCTAAGGAATGTTATAAAGTATATCTTAGGGAATGTTATAAGGTATATCTAAGGGAATGTTATAAGGTATATCTAAGGGAATGCTATAAGGTATATCTTATCTTATTTATAAGGTATATCTAAGGGAATGTTAAAATGTATATTTAAGGGAATGTTATAAGGTATATTTAAGGGAATGTTATAGGGTAAATTTAACGGAATGTTATAAGGTATATTTAGGGGAATGTTATAAGGTATATCTAAGGGAATGTTATAAGGTATATCTAAGGAAATGTTATAAGGTATATCTAAGGGAATGTTATAAGGTATATCTAAGGGAATGTTATAAAGTATATCTAAGGGAATATTATAAGGTATATCTAAGGGAATGTTATAAGGTATATCTAAGAGAATGTTATAAGTATATCTAAGAGAATGTTATAATGTATATCTAAGAGAATGTCATAAGGTATATCTAAGGGAATGTTATAAGGTATATCTAAGGGAATGTTATAAGGTATATCTAAGGGAATGTTATAAGGTATATCTAAGGGAATGCTATAAGGTATATCTAAGGGAATGTTTTAAGCTGATGTCTCTTAAAGTCCTATTGGCTGTTAGTTATAATTTGTTTTTCCGGCATACCCTATGCTGCGGAAGTCTTGTCTTCACCAAGTCAGCTAGTTCGTCGTCTGTCCCTGTCATTTGTCTTCCACCAATGTTTACAGAACCTTTGTAGCCCTCGAGAGCATCTTTCATTAAATTTTCATGAAGATATTGAGTTGGTGAAAGTAAGCAGCCTTGTCTCACTCCAACTGTGGTTTTAAACCAGTCATCAATGTTGTTTTGGACGTACACTGCACTAGTGGCCTGCTTGTAGAGGTGCTGGATTACTTTTGTGATGTTTTTTTTTTATATTGTGCATTTCCATTGTCATCCAGAGTGGTCCATGCCCTATTCTGACGAAAGCTTTCTTGAAGTCGATGAAGACATGAAAAAGATTCTGAAGGTGTTGAAATTTTTTCTCGCAGAGTATCCTGAGATTTAAGTTTTGTTCTGTTGTGCTGCGACCTTGTCTAAACCCCACTTGTTATTCTGATATAATTTTGTCAGCTTTTGGTTTTAGCCGGTTTTATATAATTTTTAACAGGACTTTGCTGGTTGACTTATGAGGCTCATGACAGAGTTGTAAATTGCCTTTCTTTGGAAGAGTGATGATGAGTAATTGGGTCAAGGCCATTCTCCTAACTGCCGAATCAGAATTAGAAACCCCATTAGTAACGAACCATGCTGGGAATTACTCCCTTAGAGCACGTGAGAGGTAGGGAGCAGTAAGTTTTAAGGTCGCCTTGACCCCGTACAAAGACAGCCTCTGTGTTGGACATGTACCGGTTATCTCTCTATCATATCCTTGTCCCGATCGTCTTTCGTGCAGAACTCGGCATTCCTAAAGAATGTGTTCTATAGTCTCGACGTCCTCGATGCCGTAGTGTTCTCGAAACCGTCCGAAGTAAGCACTGATTGGACAGTGTCCGACTTGGAACTGGGCTAGGACGCCTGTTCTGCACGATTGAGTTGCCACCACGCATCCTTTCTGTCTGGTCTATTCATTACCCTGTGGAGCTCACGGCCCTTATCCAAAGAATCCCAGCCATCGCACTTTTGTCGGCCAGGGATTGTACAATTTGGTATGTGCACGGTTCATCGCGCACGAGTGCCGTCTGGACCGCGGTTTTTGCAAGGTGATCGGCCAAGTCGTGGTCAACCATGCCACAATGAGCAGGCACCCATTGTAAGGTAACGTTCACACCGAATTGTAGTAGACGCTTTCCGACCTTGAGGAAGTCCTTTACCCATGAGCTCGTCTCTTTCTGGGGTGCCAGAGAGCCGCACTACTGCTCCAGACCCAGTTCTCACAACGCCCTCGAGCGTCTGCACAGAGCCGTCTGCGTAGATGGTGGTCACTGCAGCTGGATTCGATGCGATAGTCTCTCTGGCTGCATGTAGTAGCCATGTAGGATAACTCTGCCTTATTACCACTGGTCAAGTAGGCACTTCCGTATCGTCGGCATGCCGAAAGACTCCATCGGGACGAAAGAACCAGATGGGGAAATAGCAGCCTACTCCACCAGCAGATTCATCTCTCTGATCAGCCCACGCGCCATGAAGCAGGGCCGTTTTTTTTTTAGATGTCTCATGCCCTTCCAGGTGTCGACTAGACTTCTGAGTTGGCATCTTTTCTCCAGCCGCATACATTTCTAGTGAGCTTGTTAGACGCCTCGCTCTCTGCGAAACTTCAACGGCAGTACGTTTGCCATGATTTAACCAGCTACATTAACATTAGCGTTGTCCGAAACGTTCCACAGATTAGTCGTATGGCGCGATTCTGAACTGCGTCTAGGCTTGATAGAGTCGTTTGCGAAGCCTTAACCTGAACAGGTAGAATGTAGTCCAAGTAACTGCACCCAGTATAGACCTCTCAACACATCTCGCTCCCCACTTCGTTCCACTTAGTTTTTTCACAATGTTTAGCTTTTCGGAATTTGTCTCTCGCACCTGCTGGATATGGTCGCACATAGCCAGTTTCTGATTGAGGATGACCCCGAAGTACTTTTTATCCCATGCCAGAATCTTTCCATCCATCCGTAGCTCAACTGGCTCCTTCAATATATCACATCCGCGAGTGGTTTACCCCAAGGCTCCACATTCTAACGTAGCAGGATAAAGTTGTTAATGCCTTGCTGGAGAGTTCAAATGAGCTACTGACGATCTCTCCCCGACTCCCACAACACAATATCATCTGCAAACAAAAGCTTTTAACATTGCAAGAGAGTCGGCAAGTCGTTAAGGTAGACAAGGAAAAGTGTGCAGCTAAGTGCCGACCCTTGTGGCACGCTCTGCTGCAGTGGGAGTTTTCTTGACACATGCTTACCAACATGTATCTGTACCGTCCGTTTGGTAAAGAAATTTTGTATCCACCTAAGCATGTGTGAATAGACACCTAGGTTCATCAGCTTATATTACAAACAGAGCCTCCATACCCTGTCATAGGCCTGTTTGATATCGATAAATACCGCTAGCGTCGACTGACCAGGTCGATTTGTGTTGCCCCATTGGAAGCCGTCCGCCACCTTCTGTATAAATTAACGTCACCTGGTCGATCGCATTTCGGTGCTGTTTGAGCCTGTCCTGTTGAGGGGCAATGAGACCTTTCGTTTCTAGGAACCATGTGAGACTTCTGTTGATCATACGTTCAGGCGTCTTCCCAACGTTGGACATCAACGAAATGGGTAGAGACAGCTTTCTGCACAATCCGGGACCTTCCCCTTCTTGAGAACAATCACGTGGTCACTCACCATGCCTTGGGGAAATCCCTTTCAACACTTCGCTCCTTTTAACTGATTTAGAGATAGCCGCAAAGGCACGGTTTAGAGCTCGGGTCTTTTACAGTCTGTGATCATCATGCCTTGAACCGTTTGCAGGGGCGCAGCTGCTTTTGGTTCTTTCACCTTTGTCAAGTTGTTGAGAAGTTTCCAAGCCTTGCGCCCTTCCGCAAAATCCTAGTTAGCACATGTCTTGGCCCATTTTAGTCTCGTAGCCTTCGCAAAGGCTTCCTTCACACCATCAATAGCTTGGTGTAAGCACGTCTGATTTCATCGGTTTGTCGACGACTGTGCTACCTTCGTGCAGCTCTCCTTAGTCGGATTAGAGACGTGCCAGAGCTTTGAGGCGTGCCAGAGCTTTGAGGCGTGCCAGAGCTTTGAGGCGTGCCAGAGCTTTGAGGCGTGCCAGAGCTTTGAGGCGTGCCAGAGCTTTGAGGCGTGCCAGAGCTTTGAGGCGTGCCAGAGCTTTGAGGCGTGCCAGAGCTTTGAGGCGTGCCAGATCTTTAAGGCGTGCCAGAGCTCTGAGGCGTGCCAGAGCTTTGAGGCGTGCCAGAGCTTTGCTTTTGTTTGCTTTTTTACGTCCGTGGTTATGTCCCGCGCTGTCAATGAAAGAACGAAATGACTTGAGACGTTCTGAGATATATGCAACACACACCGTCTTGTCAGTCTGGCTCTATATATC
This sequence comes from Biomphalaria sudanica, assembly GCA_036873155.1. Lineage (NCBI taxonomy): Eukaryota > Metazoa > Mollusca > Gastropoda > Planorbidae > Biomphalaria > Biomphalaria sudanica. Next base: position 219,817 of record JAZGLO010006679.1, on the reverse strand, counting down.
TATCTATCTATCTGTCACTAGAATTGTGTATAGGAGTAGATCTATACATTCACTTCACTGGGCTTTATACATTCGCTTCACTGGTCTGGGGGCAGAGATAATGCTACGATCGTTGTAGCTGAGGAGGACATGAACTAAAACAAATTTTTATGTAACTTGTTTCAATAAGGGATACTAGAATTCACAGGCTGCTAGTATGTGTGCAGAAGTGTCGAAAAACTAATGCTTTCATTAGGCCATTTTTTTGTCAGAGAATGAGAGATCTCACTGAGTCATTGATCACGAGCTTTCTTAACCTATCTTATAATTTGCATCAAATTTAGTGCACAGGTTCCTTTTACCTCTTATAGACGCTCACAAAGAACTTTTTTGACAAAATCGCAACCTTTGGACAGCTATTTGCAAAAACCCCAAGCTTTCTATCAAACTCACAGACCTATAAATATTATATCTAGACTGGAAAACGGAATGAAATTCTTATCCACGATTGATCAACTCACAGACCTATATATATATTATATATATATATAGAGAGAGAGATTGTTATGTATTATTCACTGAACTATTAATTCGAAGTAAATTCATGAAATAAAGCCATTTCCTGTTAGTTTCCATTAACATAATAGACTGAGAATTCTAGATGGAAATAGTTCAGGTCTACTGATTTGAATCATCTTATGTAAATTTAAATAGATTGACTACCTAGATCTTTTGAGATGATGAATCTAAACATTGCAAAATAATAAGTATGAGACGAGACTGCTCTCTTTTCGATGTTCAATTACTAGATCTAGATCTAAACATTAAATTATATTTACATAGGTTAGGGTTGAAAAAAATTACTTCTTTACTCTACTACTTTACAAAGCAACGCCTTGTTTCAACTTTTTAAAAAAGTTTCAGGACATTTTTTAGAAGTGTTAAAAGATCTCCATGTCCAGTCTAGATATAATATATATATATATAGGTCTGTGATCAAACCTTTGTATTTTCTTTTCGGTATTTCCCCAAAAAGACAGCAGACTACATAGATCTATAAATCATTTTTTTTTTAAAATATCACAAAAATACTAATCAGGACACATAACTAAAATAACGGAAATGTTTTTTTTTTTAGGCTTTGAATAAGAGATTGACCCTGAACAAAACAATTAGATCAATTAATCATTATATGTTATTAGTTAGACCAGGTTCGAATCTAACTTCACATTCACTTTCACCTATCCTTTGTTCTGTTGGACCGTTGGGGCGCCACACAAGATCGGTTAAACTTCTTTCTCCATTCTTCTCTGTCATTTGCTTTTAATAGAATTTCATTCTGATATTCTTTCTGAAAATATTTGAAGCCTGCCTTTTTAACTGCCTGGGTCGACCACTTCGGGGGGGGGGGCGATTTTGATATTTTGATTGTTTTTGAGTTTGTGTTTCCACACAAACTGTCTTTGTAACCTTGTTTGTTTTCATATTTTAAAAAAAAAAATGTTTTCAGATTTTGTATTCGGTTTATTTCGATAGATCTAGAGTCTTTTTCTTTTTTTTTTTTCGAGAGAGAGATAGAGAGAAAAGAAATGTGCTTTATACCACTGTAAAAAAAAAATAAAAAATGCTAATAGCATTGAAAATCTAGATTCTAGCTCTATTTTGATATCGCTACAGTCAAAAAGATTTTAAAAAACGCTTACATTTGGTAAAAACCAAATTGATATTTCTTTTTATTTCGAGAACAAACTCCCAAGGGGAGAGAAATGTAGCCAGGGGTTTGGGACGAAGGACTCACTTTTTACATTTGGACAGGGAGAGGGGGGGATAAGTATAAGTGTTACTCAAATCAAACAGGTTCAAAATGTGTGTGTGTCGAGGGTTAGGGTTAGGAAGAAATTACAATGCGCAGGTAAAAAAAAAATGGTGGTTCCAGAGAGTGAAAGCTAGAGACTGGGCCATAAAATGTCATTGTAACAGAGACACACTCATTCCAAGACTAAAAAAGTAAATGTTCGTTTGATCGTTAAAATGTTGGCTCCGTAAAGTAGAAGACAAAAGAAAAGAAGGGGGGAGGGTTTCCAGCCTTAATAACCAATAAACAAGCCTAAGACAAAATCAACGGGCCTAGCTGATGCTTGCTGCTAATATTTGAATAACTGGTTTTGGCCTAAAAACCAAAGCAAAAGCCACCTTGACCAACAATATATATGGACGGGAGTGTCTCTCTAAATAGGACTCCACAGCCACATGAAAAAGTGTTGGAGATGAACCATAGTTGTTCTATGACTGAAGGAGGCCACTCTATATCTATAATAAAGCTCTGCTTGGGGTGATGTCTGTAGAGTCCGTGTCTAGGTGCCACTATCTATCTATAATACAGCTGTGCTTGGGGTAATGTCTGCAGTGTCCGTGTGTAGGTGCCACTATCTATCTATAATACAGCTGTGCTTGGGGTAATGTCTGCAGTGTCCGTGTGTAGGTGCCACTATCTATCTATAATACAGCTGTGCTTGGGGTAATGTCTGCAGTGTCCGTGTGTAGGTGCCACTATCTATCTATAATACAGCTTTGCTTGGGGTAATGTCTGCGGTGTCCGTGTGTAGGTGCCACTATCTATCTATAATACAGCTGTGCTTGGGGTAATGTCTGCAGTGTGCGTGTGTAGGTTAGAACTTGTTCACTTACCAATTCCGTGGTCCCAACATCCGTAGTTTGTGTGTGTTTAAATTCCAATCTGTAGAGCTCAGAAGATGTTGTGTTGATAGATGTTGTGTTGATAGATGTTGTGTTGATAGACATCAGACGTCTGTTCAACGTTAACTTATGTCTGTAACAACAACATTCGAATTATTTGTTGAACAGGTCAGAGTGTGAGCCTTGGGATCAAATCTTTCTATAACCCGACAGGACAAAATAGTGTTTTTCAAACAATACTATAAACATCTGGGCCTGTCATGCAACCGGTGGGGCGGTTTAGTTCAAATAATTAATGAATGAAGTAAATGGTGTGGTTAGGTCTTGGGGGGTTTGTAATGATGACGTCATTGACCAGGAGGAATTACAGGTAGAGTACAATAAAAGAAAAAAATTATTTTAGTTTAAATGACAAAAATATTGAATTCAACAAAAGGTAAAAAGGGAAGGGATACCATGGTGGGGAGAATAAATTCTAAAGTAACCTGTCTACGAGTAAACAGAAATGAAATCATGAAATCATCCTATTAACTGCTGATGGTAGCAACATTGGTGTCCTATTGTTTATAATGTTTCCGCGTTTAGATGATGTCCTCTCATGTCCTTAGTTGTAGACTGTTCAAGTCCGTTAACGTGGAGGGGGGGTGCCAGTTCTGTTGAGGTGAAGGTCGTGTGTGTGTGTGTGTGTGTGTGCCAGTTCTGTTGAGGTGAAGGTCGTGGGGGGTGCCAGTTCTGTTGAGGTGAAGGTCGTGGGTGTGTGTGTGTGCCAGTTCTGTTGAGGTGAAGGTCGTGGGGGGTGCCAGTTCTGTTGAGGTGAAGGTCGTGCCTGGTCTCGCTGTTCTACGTCCTCGAGATGCAGCGCTGGGGGGGGGTAAAGTAAACGAAAACAATGCAGAGCTGCGGTGGATGCGGTGTTGATATCAGATGTAGAACTTAGTACTCAATGGAGTGGGGGTTCCTTCCTTCAGCCACGGAGTTCAGGATGGATTGTTACGCGATCTAGTCGCAGGTTGAGCTGTCAATCCCAAAGATGACAAGATTAACAGAAATTCAGGAACTGGAGCAGGAGTTCTGGAAGTCTTAGGAATGACAGGAACTGTAATCACAGGAATTCAGTGGCAGGACTAAGAGGAACAAGTACGGGAACCAGCTGGTGTTGGTCGCCACAATCAGATAGACCAAACACCGACCTTCATACATTCATTACACACAAGGGCATTGTGGGCCGTCAATCAGATAGACCAAACACCGACCTTCATACATTCATTACACACAAGGGCATTGTGGGCCGTCAATCAGATAGACCAAACACCGACCTTCATACATTCATTACACACAAGGGCATTGTGGGCCGTCAATCAGATAGACCAAATACCGACCTTCATACATTCATTACACACAAGGGCATTGTGAGCCGTCAATCAGATAGACCAAACACCGACCTTCATACATTCATTACACACAAGGGCATTGTGGGCCGTCAATCAGATAGACCAAACACCGACCTTCATACATTCATTACACACAAGGGCATTGTGGGCCGTCAATCAGATAGACCAAACACCGACCTTCATACATTCATTACACACAAGGGCATTGTGGGCCGTCAATCAGATAGACCAAACACCAACCTTCATACATTCATTACACACAAGGGCATTGTGGCCCGTCAATCAGATAGACCAAACACCGACCTTCATACATTCATTACACACAAGGGCATTGTGGGCCGTTAATCAGACCATCACTTAATGTTGTTGTTTTGAAGCAACATATCGGTTATATTTGTAGTTAGGAGCTCTACATTCATTGGAGAATAATTGTTGTTTTGAAGCAACACAACGGTTATATTTGTAGTTACTAGCTCTACATTCATTGGAGAATAGTTGTTGTTGTTTTGAAGCAACACATCGGTTTTATTTGTAGTTATGAGCTCTACATTCATTGGAGAATAGTTGTTGTTTTGAAGCCACACATTGGTTATATTTGTAGTTAGGAGCTTTTTATTCATTGGAGAATAGTTGTTGTTTTGAATCAACACATCGGTTGTATTTGTAGTTAGGAGCTTTTTATTCATTGGAGAATAGTTGTTGTTTTGAAGCAGAATATCGGTTATATTTGTAGTTAGGAGCTCTACATTCATTGGAGAATAGTTGTTGTTTTGAAGCCACACATTGGTTATATTTGTAGTTAGGAGCTTTTTATTCATTGGAGAATAGTTGTTGTTTTGAAGCAACACATCGGTTATATTTGTAGTTAGGAGCTTTTTATTCATTGGAGAATAGTTGTTGTTTTGAAGCAACATATCGGTTATATTTGTAGTTAGGAGCTCTACATTCATTGGAGAGTAGTTGTTGTTTTGAAGCAACACATCGGTTATATTTGTAGTTAGGAGCTTTTTATTCATTGGAGAATAGTTGTTGTTTTGAAGCAACACATCGGTTATATTTGTAGTTAGGAGCTCTACATTCATTGGAGAGTAGTTGTTGTTTTGAAGCAACACATCGGTTATATTTATAGTTAAGAGTTCTACATTCATTGGAAAATAGTTGTTGTTTTTTTGTTAAGCAACACATCGGTTATATTTGTAGTTTGTAGCTCTACATTCATTGGAGAATAGTTGTTGTTTTGAAGCAACACATTGTTTATATTTGTACTTAGAAGCTCTACATTTATTAGAGAATAGTTTTTGTTTTGAAGCAACACATCGGTTTTATTTGTAGTTAGGAGCTCTACATTCATTGGAGAGTAGTTGTTGTTTTGAAGCAACACATCGGTTATATTTGTAGTTAGGAGCTTTTTATTCATTGGAGAATAGTTGTTGTTTTGAAGCAACATATCGGTTATATTTGTAGTTAGGAGCTTTTTATTCATTGGAGAATAGTTGTTGTTTTGAAGCAACACATCGGTTATATTTGTAGTGAGGAGCTCTACATTCATTGGAGAATAGTTGTTGTTTTGAAGCAACACATTGTTTATATTTGTACTTAGAAGCTCTACATTTATTGGAGAATAGTTTTTGTTTTGAAGCAACATATCGGTTATATTTGTAGTTAGGAGCTCTACATTCATTGGAGAGTAGTTGTTGTTTTGAAGCAACACATCGGTTATATTTGTAGTTAGGAGCTTTTTATTCACTGGAGAATAGTTGTTGTTTTGAAGCAACATATCGGTTATATTTGTAGTTAGGAGCTCTACATTCATTGGAGAGTAGTTGTTGTTTTGAAGCAACACATCGGTTATATTTATAGTTAAGAGTTCTACATTCATTGGAAAATAGTTGTTGTTTTTTTGTTAAGCAACACATCGGTTATATTTGTAGTTTGTAGCTCTACATTTATTGGAGAATAGTTGTTGTTTTGAAGCAACACATCGGTTATATTTGTAGTTAGGAGCTCTACATTCATTGGAGAATAGTTGTTGTTTTGAAGCAACACATTGTTTATATTTGTACTTAGAAGCTCTACATTTATTGGAGAATAGTTTTTGTTTTGAAGCAACACATCGGTTATATTTGTAGTTAGGAGCTCTACATTCATTGGAGAATAGTTGTTGTTTTGAAGCAACTCATCGTTTATATTTGTAGTTAGAAGCTCTACATTTTTTGGAGAATAGTTGTTGTTTTGAAGCAACACATCGGTTATATTTGTAGTTAGAAGCTCTACCTTCATTGGAGAATAGTTGTTGTTTTGAAGCAACTCATCGGTTATATTTGTAGTTAGGAGCTCTACATTCATTGGAGAATAGTTGTTGTTTTGAAGCCACACATTGGTTATATTTGTAGTTAGGAGCTTTACATTTATTGGAGAATAGTTGTTGTTTTGAAGCAACACATTGTTTATATTTGTAGTTAGGAGCTTTACATTTATTGGAGAATAGTTGTTGTTTTGAAGCCACACATTGGTTATATTTGTAGTTAGGAGCTTTACATTTATTGGAGAATAGTTGTTGTTTTGAAGCAACACATCGGTTATATTTGTAGTTAGGAGCTCTACATTTATTGGAGAATGAGTTTTTTTCAAGTAAAAACATTATTCATAAGGTTCTTAAAAATTAGACATTTCGCGCGCGTCGAAACTGTCAAAGAACATTTAACCATCGTTCTGTTCTTATGCTGACCAAAACAAGCCTACTACAAGAGGTCTCGCTTAAAATGAAGCTAATATTACGATTAATAAGCCTTGAGCCTTGATTGTTAGTCAAACGTGAGTATCGGCCCTTGCCTCTGTCACGAGTCGAGTCTGTGACCTATTTCGACCAGTTTCTAGAAGCTCGAGTTCAAACCAGTGCAAGTGTCCAGCGTAAACAAGTTAATTTTAGATATCCAATCGAATAAAGAGGTTAAGGGAAAAAATAGCACACGTCAGCTTCTAGAAGGTCAAAGTTACTAAAATAATTATCATAGAAGGTTTCAGGATTCTGGAACGTACTATCAAAGAAAGTATAAATTAAGGGAAAGTCAGTCAGACGGGGTCCTCGCATAGTAGTAGTTTTTGCAGAGCGTTGGTCCTCGCATAGTAGTAGTTCTGTTAGAGGGTTGGTCCTGGCTCAGTCCTCGATTAGTAATATGTTTCTTGATATTAGCGGGTCCATTAGTTAAAGTTTTAGAAGTTGAAGTTATACTAAGTGAAGTTATACTAAGTGAAGGTTCATGTATCATTTAAGTTTTATTTATGAAGTATCAAGTCAAGTTGTTATTGAATTGAGAAGTCAATTTTATATGAAAGTTGGAGAAGTATTATTTTAAAAGTTTGAAGAAAATACAGAGAGATGTTTCTTTCTTCATTTCATTGAATTGTCAAGTATTGAGAATATAATCCCCGGGAAGTGTGTTCGTCACAGCCTCCACGTTACATTATTTTACTTAATTTAACCTTTTTTCATTAGGATGTGAACTAATGAGCTGAGATGTCAGGAGAAGGCGTTTCTGCAGTTAAGAATGCAAGAAAACGCTTGGCGTTGAGGTTCCGCCCCGAAGCCTGCAGGGGTAGATTACATTGCTTCCCCAGACCCCCTAGCTTTCAATAGAAAGGCCACCAACATAACTGTTTTTTCTTTGCTGAAAGTTAAAAAGCACTGCGCCGCCGCTGACTTCAAACTGTGTCGGCACCTTACCATTCCTTCGTATGCATCAGCTGCGTGGGGAGGGGGGTCTGGTGTGTGGGCGACATTGTTCCAACCATAGTTAATGCCAAGGCATATATGTATATAATGTAGTCCTGACTCATAGTTGACACTTAACTCAAAGTAAACAAACTTATTGCCCGTCCAATAGTATAAAAGGTGTGGTTTGTGGTCCAGACCTATCTCATAATAAACAAACTCATACCAAATTAACCTTATAGAGATTTGGCTTGTAGTCCCGCCCCTAATAAAAATTCTACTCCAAGTAAACAAACTCAGTTCCATCATAAGATGTGACCTCTAGACAGCGTCAACACGTTGACATCTGGCTTAATGTGGTCAGCTGCCTATCTGTGAACTCAATGTTTTGGACTAAACAAACAAAAGGAGGTGGGGTAGCTCATCTCTACCTCTGGAGATATACCCGCACATCTAGACAGATTATCAGCGTGACATAGTTAAGTAATATGACATGTTTACTAGACCACTCAAAGGTCAAGACAGGCCAGTGCGCCAGGCATCGCTGCTACGTATGTAATACAAATTTATAATGTTAAGTCTAGTCCCCCCCCCAATAACAAACCTATTTCCCTCGTGTGACCTCTAGAGAGTGCTTACGTCCATCGTATCTGACTTGGGGTCACCTGTCAATCAATGAACTCAATGTGATGGGCTAAACAAATAAAAGGGGGAGGGAGTTGTTCATCTAGAAATATACCTGGTTACCTTAGAGGTGTGGCTCTTGTAGTCCAGCCCCCCCCCCCCCAATAAAGATTAACTACTAAGTAAACAAACTCAGTTCCCTCGAAATGTGTGACCACTAGAGAGTGTCTATACGCTGACATCAAACCAACGTTCATCGTATTTAACTTGTGGTTACCTGCCTATAAAAAACTCAATGTGATGGACTAAACAAATAAAAGGGGGTGGAAGTTGTTCATCTCTACCTCTGGAGATATACATGCACAGCTAGACAGACGTCTGGTCAGCATGACGTAGTCAAGGAATGTAACATTTTAACATGTTAACTAACTTACTCAAAGGTCAAGACAAATTGAAAAAAGTGCCAGCCATTGCATCTCTGTATGTAAAGCGCATTTATGATGTTAAGTTTCATCTCTATTTATATTAAGTTATTAACATGCCTTGTCTTTATAATAAACGATTTTTGGTGCATATTTATAAGGCTCTATTTTAAAGCACATTATTTTGTTTTCATATAAACATTAATACATTCTATAACAGACAGTAATGGAACGAGGTCCACTTTATGCATATTAAATAGGTGTATTTTTTACTATCCGGTTTACTATCCGGTAGTGATATCCGACCGGAGCCGGATAGCACCGGATAGTAAAAAATGCCGGATATTCGCCAGAAGCCGGAGCCACTATCCGGTGCACCCCTAATATATATAATCTGTATATATGGTTAAGGTTAACTGGGCGTTAGGGTTAGGGTTTGGACAAAAATCGCACCCCCTATTCAAAAGTTTTGAATTTGTTGTAGTGCCCCTTACGCCCACCCCCTCACCTTTGTCCGCGCGCCATTTCCCCACGCTGTCTAGTTAGAATGTAAATACTCACATGTAAACAACCCGAACTAACTTTTGAATCATCTGTCACTTGATATAATAATAAAAAAAATAAAGAAACAGAATAGTCTAATTATTCTAAATAGTCTAATTAGTCTAAATAGTCTAAATAGTTTAATTAGTCTAAATAGTCTAATTAGTCTAAATAGTTTAATTAGTCTAAATAGTTCGTAGTTCGTCCATCGTGGTTCGTCCATCGTGGTTCGTCCATCGTAGTTCGTTTATTGTGGTTCGTCCATCGTGGTTCGTCCATCGTAGTTCGTCCATCGTGGTTCGTCCATCGTAGTTCGTCCATCGTAGTTCGTCCATCGTGGTTCGTCATCGTGGTTCGTCCATCGTAGTTCGTCCATCGTAGTTCGTCCATCGTAGTTCGTCCATCTTGGTTCGTCCATCGTAGTTCGTCCATCGTGGTTCGTCCATCGTATTTCGTCCATCGTAGGGTGTCCCTAAAGCGTTGAGGGTGTTCCTAAAGCGTTGAGGGTGTCTCTAAAGCGTTGAGGGTGTCCCTAAAGCGTTGAGGGTGTCTCTAAAGCGTTGAGGGTGTCCCTAAAGCGTTGAGGGTGTCCCTAAAGCGTTGAGGGTGTCTCTAAAGCGTTGAGGGTGTCCCTAAAGCGTTGAGGGTGTCCCTAAAGCGTTTTCTTTGTTCCCCTTGTGAGTGCTTCCCTTCCAAAAATTGGTCATACAGTAGACGTTTACGTCTGTTGGATTCTTCCAGTAATGACATGACCATCGCAGCTTGGGAGTGCATCGTGATTGATAAACATGATGTCACTGCATTACTATCTCCTTAGTTTCTAGTCTACAAAACACAAAACAGTTGAAAATAATCGACGAAACATTATTGAGAAAAAAAAACGTTAATGAACAGCGATGAACGTTAATTTGGATTCTAAAAATATTTCTAAGAAATTGTTGAATTGGCACATAATGGGCACATAATGGGCTAAATGTGACCTATTGAGGGGCAAATTATGATATATATATAAATATTTATATAAAGGTTTCGTGTGATATCAAGGGATTAAATGCAATATATCTAGGTGTCAAATGTGAACCATATAAGAGCTAAACATCATATATATTATTATGACCCCGATTGCACACCGCCCTCCAAGTAGGTGCACAGTGAGAGATTAGACTGAGAATAGATATTGTAGAGATATAACGGAGTGCCACCTAAATCTTGGAGCTGGAGTAGAAAATGTGTCATTGGTGTTATATTTGGGATGTCCTGTGAATAAAGGTCAGCCCTTGTTGAGTTGCCTTTCTTAGGTTTATTACATTGGTGTCAGTAGTAGGATTATAGTTTACTCACCGGAGAGGGGCTAGGATTTTCCATGGCATCAGTGAAACTGCTTAACGAGCTTGGTTTGAAAGATTTGAAACAAAAGCTTCAATGGCGAGGATTGAGATGCTTTGAAAAGATTAGATAAAATCTGAAAGAACGTTTCCGGCAAGCTCTGATTAAGGAAGACGAGGATTCAGAGATCTGTCAATTTGAAATGAGCCAGATTAAGTCATTGACCGTTTAGACAACATGCAGGAGCAAATAAAGACAGTAAGAATTGAAATACTCTAACGAAAGGACACAGTAAGAATCGAAATCCAGGAACAAATGGACACAGTAAGATGCGAGATCCCGGAATGAATGGACACAGTAAGAAGCAAGATCCATGAACAAATGGACACAGTAAGATGCAAAATCCAGGAATGAATGGACACAGTAAGAATCGAAATCCTGGAACAAATGGACACAGTAAGATGCGAGATCCAGGAATGAATGGCACAGTAAGAATCGAAATCCAGGAACAAATGGACACAGTAAGATGCTAGATCCATGAATAAATGGACACAGTAAGATGCGAGATCAAGGAATGAATGGACACAGTAAGAAGCGAGATCCATGAACAAATGGACACAGTAAGATGCAAGATTCAGGAATGAATGGACACAGTAAGATGCGAGGTCCATGAACAAATGGACACAGTAAGATGCGAGATCCAGAAATGAATGGACACAGTAAGAATCGAAATCAAGGAACAAATGGACACAGTAAGATGCGAGATCCAGGAATGAATGGACACAGTAAGATGCGAGATCCATGAACGAATGGACAAAGTAAGAAGAGAGATCCAGGAACAAATGGACACAGTAAGATGCGAGATCCAGGAACGAATGGACACAGTAAGAAGAGAAATCCAGGAGCAAATGGACACAGTAAGAAGCGAGATCCAAGAATGAATGGACATAGTAAGAAGCGAAATCTGGGAATAAATGGACACAGTAAGAAGAGAGATCAAGGAACGAATGGACACAGTTAGAAGCGAGATCCATGAACGAATGGAAACAGTAAGAAGCAAGATCCAGGAATGAATGGACACAGTAAGAAGAGAGGTCCATGAATGAATGGACACAGTAAGAAGCGAGATCCAGAAATAAATGGACACAGTAAGAAGCGAGATCCACGAATGAATGGACACAGTAAGAAGCGAAATCCAGGAATGAATGGACACAGTAAGAATCGAAATCTAGGAATGAATGGACACAGTAAGAAGCGAAATCCAGGAATGAATGGACACAGTAAGAAGCGAAATCCAGGAATGAATGGACACAGTAAGAAGAGAGATATTGGAATGAATGGACACAGTAAGAAGCAAGAGTTAGGAACAATTGGACACGATGAAGAACCAGACACTGAAACAAATAGTTATACGGAAGGTCACATAGGCTCGTTGATGAAGGCTGTGGCTGTACAAGCAGTTACAACGGATGGTTGTTGCGTTGTCTTTTGACCGTGTTGTTGGCAAGACGTATGGATGTGGCTTTCCTAACAAGAAACGTGACAACGATTGCTGTGATGATCTCAACGACGAGTAACGTGTTGAAAGGAAAGAGACCAGATAAGAGAAATATTATGTCACTAAAGTTTTATTTTAATACTGATGTACCTGCTAGGAGTACCCCAATGAGAAGGACAGATCAAGATAACGTTGGGTCTTAGTCCAAGCCTATTGCTGTGGACATAAAAACCTCTGTCTATCTGCCATTTTCTACGAAGGAAACCCAAATCATGATAACCGCACACTGGCGTTTAGCAAGAACTGTACGTGCGGCGCTTCAATCAGTTTACCTGCAAGTGTTTTGCAGAGCAGATACCTGAAAATGTGTGGCAGAGAAGATATCTGTAAACTATGCGGCTTGCTTACTGTGGAACTTCAAATCTTTTATAGGACGTCCATCGAAAAGGTGTGCTGACTTGGTGTCTTAGAACAACGGACCTGAAAACTAAAACAGGGTAGATTCGTCGTTTGTCGTGTCAACCGATCGACCTCTTCCTGAACTGACAAACGTCCACTGCTTCAGATAGTGTTCGGGACGAACACTCTTAAGGAAGGGAGCAATGTTATAATTCTGCCTTGCAGTTATTAAAGTTAGTGCAGAAAGTACGCTCTAACTCGTCTACTGCGAGTGACTAAACTGTAAAGGAATGCTCACATTGTAAAGATACAATGGAGTTCGACATGCTTAGAGCTAGAGTAGAAGATGTGTTTAAAAGCAGACATTGTTATCATATTTGTGATGTCCTGTGAATAAAGACCTGTCCTCGTTGAGTTGCCTTCCTAAGTTCATTACTTAGACTTACTTACAGGGTGGGGTCGCTAGCCCCACGCGAAACCCTTCTCCTTTCTCAGCCGGGCTTGGGTTAAACGTGATATGTGCATATAGGAATTAAAGTGATAAATATATAGGGGCTAAAGGAGGTATATCTAGGAATGAAGGTAAATAACATCTTTACAAACTCAATTCTTACTTTTTGCTTGATTCTAGAAACAATTCTATCAGACGTTTAGGAATGGAATTCATTCCTTCAACTGGCGTCTTGATCGTGTCATCATCTGCTCTAGAGTCAAAAACATAGAACTTCAATATTACGTTGATCTATAGAACAATATGAACTTAGGTCCTGCAGAATAGAAGACAAGAACTTTGATCCTGCAGGCTAGAAGAGCTTAGATCCTGCAGACTAGAAGAGCTTAGATCATGCAGGCTAGAAGCGAAGTGCTTTAGATCATGCAGGCTACAAGTGAAGAGCTTAAATCTTGCAGGCTACAAGCGAAGTGTTTGATTCTGAAGGCTAGAAGCGAAGATCCTGCTGTGCTTAAAAGTGCAAACAAACTATTTGATGCTTTTTATACTAGAAAACTGCTTATCAATACTTCTTTGTACAAACACAGCAAGATCCCATGTATGGAACCGCTACATATGTACATATAAAGAATATTAAAGAATATGTATTAAAACTTATTAATAATTTATTTCTAATTATAAAGTGAACATAATAAATGGATTCAAATCAGTTCACGAGGAAGCACCTCTTCCCGTAGGGGTACACGTACTCCACTTGGGTAAAAAAGAAAGTTTGATATATATATATTTATATATATATGGGCGTAGCCAGGGGTTTGGTTCACCCCCCCCCCCCCGAAATGAGTCAGAGTTTTTTGCTTTGATTTTATTTATTTTAGGTGAGATTTTAATACTAAGCCATCACTTGCTTCAGCACAGCAAGGTTTTGAGTTTAAACTTCCTACCAGGGGGGGGGGGGTTGAGTTTTGGCGCCCTAAGTTGTACTCTAGGATGTCATCGCAACTCTTCCTATACGTCAGAGGTGGGCAACATTTTTGTATTTAGGGCCGCATTAACAAAATTTTGGGAATGGCTGGCAACATATAGATATTATTAGATATATATACTAACAACTTATAAAATAAGCTAGCTAACTGTATAATGTCTTTTAATTCATATTTATACTGTATTATACATTCGCTTTTCCTTTTTTTCACACTCCGAATTGAGGGATTACCACAAGAGTTAGAAATTTCTGAAACCAATTAACGATTTTTTTAAATTTGCTATTGTCTTTTCATATAATAACATGTGTTCACCACAAATGTACAGTTGTACCTAATGTGAAGTATTTAACTATTTACACTCGTGCGTAATGTTCCGGAATTGTGGAACTAGTTTTCTAGTTGTCATACTTGTGACTGCTGTCTAATTATAGTCATTCACCATCGACTGTGATTACACTTGTTTTAATTCCACACACAAAAAAAAAATACTTGTTCACATATGGATGTGTACCCAAAAAAATGTTAAAGCTTAGCAGCAATGTTTTTTTAAGTATGGAAATACAGCTTCTAGCACCCATTAAGCTACAGCGGACATACTGACTTGAACTTCTCTACAGGTCATAATTTGCATGGAGTTATGTTCTTTGGAACTGAATCAGTTTCTGCACTAAATGGTGAGCTAATGGTATTGAAGACTGGTTCCAGACGTCTTAAAATTTGCCTTTATAAATTCCATAATTAAGGAATCCAAATAAGCCTGGTACTATTAACCATTTCACTAGAAACATTTTCACCTTTCAACAAAGGAAAATGACAAAACCTGTTTTCACCTGCTGGCCTGGAGAAATTGAAAAGCCTTGTTGGAATAGATTTAACATTCATTACATAAGCAAGCAGCCTATTGCAATAGCTACCATGAAAATCATAAAATGTCTTCCACTCGTCATTAGACATATTGTAGCAAGGTCATAGTCAATGTCCTTCAAAGAACATAGAAATTTCTTCCTTGAGAATTTCCACTCTTCTCATTATCTTGTCAATGCTAGGCCAGCTAATACATCGGAATAGTTAGTTTCTAAACTGCCTGCGGTTAAGGCCCCCTAGCTCTGATGACTTTTGTTAGAACGTTTCGCATTTGTACTATCAGGAGAAATCACGTAGCTTTGTGTAAACTTTTCTGTTTAGAGTTTATGGTTGGGATATTCTTAAAAAAGTTTGCCATCTTGTTCCAAGCTACCCAACACTCATTACAGTTCTTAAAAGCATTGAATAAATACTGGTCTGAAATTCTGTCTTAGACTTTCTATAATGAGAGAGTTTCGATAATTTATAGAGATATTTAGAATTAGTTTTAATAGATTAGCATTTTTATATGTATATTCTGTGGGCACACATGATTTCTGTAGGTATTCGCGGGCCGCATAAAACACTTCAGCGGGCCGCATGTAGCCCGCGGGCCGTAATTTGCCCACCCTTGTTATACGTAATTCATTTTGTCGGAGAACATGTCCCGCAAACTTCAAAACTCCGAAGATCATGCATTTCGTTTGAGATGAAAGCCCATGTGGGTTGTATGTCTAGGGCTGGAAAATGGACAAGCAAAGGAAACCGACGACTATGAACAATTCTGAACAAAGTTCTTGCATTTGTTGCTGTGATACCAAAAAAAAAAGAATCTCTATCACGGAATATTTATTGGAATATAGTGCAATGGACAACCTTAGTGATCGTCAAGTTTGGACAGTTTCTGAACAATGTTAACCTTAATTGTTGTGTAAACCGGGAACTAACGTTTTTGTTCCCGGTGTTGTGGGCAATGTAATCTCCTCTACTGAAAAAAAAAGATCCTTCCGAAAGAATAACAATAACTTCGTTCGTCTACAAAATAGGACAATGGAAAACCCAGTGATCGTCAAGTTGGGACAGTTTATGAACAATTTTTAACATGAACTGTTGTGTAAACCGTCAACTTATGTTAGTGTCGTATGTGTTGTTGGCAATGTAATCTCTTCAGTACTTACTGAATTAAAAAAAATGGATTTAATGAAAAAAAAAATCTTACTAGTTCGGTATAGGATTTCCTTGATTTAGACCCGATCTCTATAACTGACTCCTAAAATCTGTCTTAGCCATCTTTGTTGAGCCACATTTAGTGTTTTTCCATTTCGGCAGATGACTATTCACTGCACTTTATTAATGGAGCACTGCCACTGCCACCCTACCTCAGAATATACATTTTGTTGGCTTTTAATACCAGAAATAGTGCTTAGCGGCGGGGCTCCGCCTCCAACTGGGGGAGCTCCTAGAGCTCTGCCAGACCCCCTTGCTGGCAAACGGCGGGGAGTCTACAATTTTCCCACTAACTCCAGGAAGAACCTATTCTAGGGCACAATAAACCTCTTCCGAAATAATGAAGGATCAGAATATAATTATGTACACACACACACAGATACATACATATAAATTATTTTTTGCGGGGGGGAGCTTTTTTTCTCCCCACCCCCAAAAAAAAAAAACCCTGGCTACGCCCATGATATATATATATATATATATATATATATATATATATATTTATATATATAGATATATAGATATATATAGATTCTGTACTACGCTACGGTAGACATAGTTAGTAGGTATGTTTATTTTTCCTGAACACTCTAAAGCCCATCAATACAAGGGTCCGCATTACGAATCTCCCACATTATCAATTTTCTAGCCCTCAAATTCTAAGTCCTTATATTTTTTTTTACAAACCCCTGGCTGCCTGGTCGTGCTGCTTGCACGCTGAATTGTGTTTCGGACTTATCGATGGTCCCGGGTTCAAACCCTGTCCGCTTCCATCCCCCCCCCCCCATCGCGGCCTGCCTAGCAAGTAAAAGTTTCTTCCACTTTGAGGGAACATCATGTCCAACATTTGCATCTCCATGGGCGTCTCACGTGCAATAGTTTCAGACCCGCCCCTTCCCGTGGAAACGTTGGAAAGGGAAAAAAAATCACTATCCGCAACATATTATAGTCCGAACATGACATATTTATTTGTAGTTTGTCAGTCTTAGATCTAGAGGCACCTTATTTAGAAGAACATGTTGTATCTTCTAATGTATCTTCTAATTTATCTTCTAATGTATCTTCTAATGTATCTTCTAATGTATCTTCTAATGTATCTTCTAAAGAAACGGAATTCATTGAATGCTAAGAGCGTACATGATACCCGTGTGCCCGCTACTGTTGAACTAGTTTGGTAAATGTCGCCTTGAACACTTTTAACTCTTTACCTCCGTAACTTATTGTCCACGTTCTGAAAGAAATTTTGTTTATTGTCCACATTTGTAGATTCTATTCTGATACTATCAAACTTTAAATAACATTTTGTTTGTAGAGTTCCTAAAAAAACGCTGAATTTGAGTAGATCATTCTATATACGAGAATGTTTGGCTATTTGTTTATAGAACACAAATTAACGTTTATAAAACCAAACGTTTAATGAATTTAATGGGGTCAAATCAACGATGGTATCGTTAATTAGGAGAGATAGAGTTAAATCTCTATCAATAAACAAACACGAATGAAACGTGACCCCAAAACGAACAATTTTCTAGCCCTTACATTCTCTAAGTCTCCTTTAGTTTTATTTCTTTCATCTTTCAACCGAATGGCCCGCAAACCGCAATCTATTATTGAGTAGACACAGACACAGGCCCATCAGTTGTATTCTTTTTATCTACCTACATTATAAGCCCCCCCCCACCACACTCACACATATACACCATAGGCGTAGCCAGGGGAAGTTTTGGGGGTTCAAACCCCCCCCTCCGAAATGAAATCCCCCCGCAGGGGGGGGATCGGAATTTAGTGACTGATTTTTTGCTTTGATTTTGCTTATTTTAGGTGAGATTTTAATACTAAACCATCCCCTACCCCTGTACAGCCAAGGGTTTTTTAGTTCAAAACCCCATACCAGGGGTTTTTGCAGTTAAATCCCCCTCTTCTTAAAAATAAAACCAAAAAAATGCAAACGACAATCCCTAAATTCGAAAAGCACAGTGAAGGAAACCCCCCCTGTAAAATTTACCATAAACCCCCTCTTCAATATAAATAAAGCAAATTACACACTCAAAATTCTATGAGCGTAGCTAAATGGGTTTTGACTCAGTTTTGAGTTTAAAATCCCCTTCAGAGGGGTTTGAAAGTAAAAAATACCTCTTTAATATTAAAAACAAAGCAAATTATTTACTTAAAATTCTATGAGTGTAGCTAAAGGGGTTTTGAGTTTAAACTTCCTTCCAGTGGAGTCAAAAGGCTATGAGCGTTGCCGAAAGGGGTTTTTGAGTTTAAACCCCCTTTCAGAGGGGTTTGATGCTTAAAAAAATACCTCTTCAATATAGAAAAAGCAAATTACACACTATAATTATTTGAGCGTAGCCACGCCAATTGGGGGTTTTGAGTTTAAACACCTCTCCTACAGATGACTTTTTTAAAAGTTAAAAACCCCCTTCAGATGGTTTTGAGTTTAAAATCCCCTTACAGGGCGTTTTGAGTGGAAAACCTCTATCTTCATATATTATTCTAAAGCAAACTACAGTTACCAAATTCTATGACCGTAGCTAAATGGGTTTTTTAATTAAACATATAAAATCTAAAGCAAACTACAGTCACCTAATTCCAAGAGCGTATTCTACCAGTGGCGGGGTTCCATTAATAAAGTGCAGTGAATAGTCATCTACCGAAATTGAAAAACACTAAATGTGGTTCAACAAAGATGGCTATAACAGATTTTAGGAGATCGGGTCTAAATCAAGGAAATCCTATGCCGAACTGGGAGTCGACCCCTTAGTAAGATTGTGACAGAGCGTCGCATGAGGTTGCGGGACATGTTCTCCGACAAAATGAATTACGCATAATAAGAGTTGCGATGACATCCTAGTACAACTGGGCGCCACACATTCATGGAGGTCCTCAGAGCAGGTGGGAAGAGGCTTTAGACATTGCCAGTGACATATTTTTGTGGAAGCAGCTTGACGGCAAATGCGCCGAATGGCGCTGGGGGTATAAGTCAGTAAGAATAGCACATACGGTTTTTGAAATAAAACTTTTTAATAGCAGGAAAATGCACTGTAGATACCTCAGAATATGCATTTTGTTGGCCTTCAGTACCACAAATAGTCCTTGTAGGCTGGGCTCCGGCCCGCGCTGGTGGAGCTCCTAGCGCTTACCCAGACCCCCTTGCTGTTAGTGGCGGGGAGTCTACAATTTTCCCACTAACTCCAGGAAGAACCTATTCTAGGGCACAATAAGCGTCTTCCGAAAGAATGATGGGTCAGAATGTAATAAAGATTATGTATACACACATACACACACACAAATACATTTTTTCCGCGGGGGGGGGCGGTGGGGGAAAAAACAATTCCCTCCCAACCCCCCCCCCCCCGAAAAAAATCCTGGCTACGCCCATTTGTCCCTATTCGTGACTTAGTCCACTCTTAATATGTTGAGTCGTATATCTGGATCTAAAGAGGAACCTTATTTAGACTAAGCCATCTGCACAAACCTTACTCTACAGCAATCTAGATCTAGTCTAAATACACATTGTTTTGGTCAATTGAATCACCACGGTTTCGATTTTGAAAATGGTTTTGTTGTCATAGGCTTCAGTTGAGAGAAGAACAGGTTCAATAGTATCGTCCACGGCCAGAGAGACAATGAGTGATTAGTAGAAGTCAGTGGTCAAGACCAAGACTTTCATAGAGTAGAGATGTAACAGTAACAGTAACTGTTTGAATTGAATGATTGATATGTATAGTAACAGTAACTGTTTGAATTGACTGATTCATATGCATATTAATAGTAACTGAATTGACTGATTCATATGTATAGTAATAGTAACTGTTTGAATTGAATGATTGATATGTATAGTAACAGTAACTGTTTGAATTGAATGATTGATATGTGTAGTAACAGTATCTGTTTGAATTGAATGATTGATATGTATAGTAACAGTAACTGTTTGAATTGACTGATTCATATGCATATTAATAGTAACTGAATTGACTGATTCATATGTATAGTAATAGTAACTGTTTGAATTGAATGATTGATATGTATAGTAACAGTAACTGTTTGAATTGACTGATTCATATGCATATTAATAGTAACTGAATTGACTGATTCATATGTATAGTAATAGTAACTGTTTGAATTGAATGATTGATATGTATAGTAACAGTAACTGTTTGAATTGAATGATTGATATGTGTAGTAACAGTATCTGTTTGAATTGAATGATTGATATGTATAGGAACAGTAACTGTTTGAATTGACTGATTCATATGCATATTAATAGTAACTGAATTGACTGATTCATATGTATAGTAATAGTAACTGTTTGAATTGAATGATTGATATGTATAGTAACAGTAACTGTTTGAATTGAATGATTGATATGTGTAGTAACAGTAACTGTTTGAATTGAATGATTGATATGTATAGTAACAGTAACTGTTTGAATTAAATGATTGATATGTATAGTAATAGTAACTGTTTGAATTGAATGATTGATATGTATAATAATAGTAACTGTTTGAATTGACTTATTCATATGCATAGTAATAGTAACTGTTTGAATTGACCGATTCATATGTATAGTATTAGTAACTGTTTGAATTGACTTATTCATATGTATAGTAATAGTAACTGTTTGAATTGACTGATTCATATGTATAATAATAGTAACTGTTTGAATTGACTGAGTCATATGTATAGTAATAGTAACTATTTGAATTGACTGATTCATATGTATAGTAACAGTAACTGTTTGAATTGACTGATTCATATGTATAGTAATAGTAACTGTTTGAATTGAATGATTCATAAGTCAGTGATAATCATGATATTCTATAAATCTTCTTATTCTAAATATAGAATGTCTATCATCTTGAATTATTGGTTGCTAATAGTGAGTCTGAGTTTGACCTACTTTCATTTGATTGGCTAGGATTCCCAAAAATTACATTGAATCTCATGTTGACATGAAATTATTGTATCGCTTGCCAACGAGATTAAATTTCCCTCAGTCGAAGCTCTAACTGTAATTCTAACACTATCTAAGAAGTCAAAACATACCTTTCGTCACGTGCCTGTAAGAGACTCTCCCATAAGTACAAGGAACCATTCGACCAAACTAAAGAACTTAGCATAGATGAATCAACAATAAAGTTCTTTGCTTCGTCTGAGGCTACCAAGCTGAGTGCTTCATCGAACCTGTGAAATACAAGCATTGCTAATCTGTTGATGGCAGATTTGTGGCTTTCTTTTCTTCTACTCTCTAAGAGACTTGACGTTTCAACTTCTGAGCCGCGTGTACAAGAGCCTGGTCAAGAGGATTAGCTGTCCATCTGTCAGACCCAAACGTCTGGGTGTCCTTGAAAAGGTGTGTGAATCAATGAGTGGGGGGTGAAGATACTCAAGAACGTTTCATGAAAGGGTCAAGGAAACAGACGTTAGAAACAAGTCACGCGCTATTGGGGTCATAGGTCGTTAGACATTAGACCTTGCTCATTGTGCTATGTTGAACATTGAGAGCTTTTGTTAATCACGGCACACTAATACATAGACAGGAAATTGATGTTGAATGTAACTATTGTCACCATCGTTGTAAAGTATTTATTTAGAATTGATTAAGTTTGAAAGTCGAAATGAAATATTTCTAACGCCGCAGTGTTTGCTCAGAGTGTGTTACTAGAGAGGCACCTCCCTGTCTAAACCAGCAGTCTCGGAGACTCTGCAACTCTCTGAATTACCTGCCCCTAGTGTTACTATGTAGAAGAGAGGAAATAGAAATAAGGGATACAAAGTCGTGGCTGAGCGGTAAAGCGCTTGGCTTCCTAACCGGGTGTCCCGGATTCGAATCCTGGGGTAGAATGGAATTTGTAATTTCGGGAACTTTGGGCACCTCTGAGTCCACCCAGCTCTAATGGGTACCTGACATTAGTTGGGCAAAAATGAAGGTGGTTGGTCGTTGTGCTGGCCACCTGCGTTGACCGTAGGCCACATGAATAGATGACCTTTACATTATCTGCCCTATAGACCACAAGGTCTGAAAAGGGGAACTGTTACTTTTTATGTGTTTCAAAACTACAGCATATTAATACACAGACACACAGACACAGACACACACACAGACACACATACGCACATACTTACATACACACACACACGCGCGCGCACATACACACATACATACTCGATAAAAACACGCAACTCTCCACAGTCTCTTGCTAGTTACTCATGGAACATTAAGCCTCGACAAAAACACGCCACTTTCCATGGTCTCTTGCTAGTTCCTCATGGAACATAGGGCCTCTACAAAAACACGCCACTCTCCATGGTCTCTTGCTAGTTCTTCATGTAACATAGAGCCTTGACAAAAACTCCACTCTCCATGGTCTCTTGCTAGTTCCTCATGGAACATAGGGCCTCGACAAAAACTCGCCACTCTCCACGGTCTCTTGCTAGTTCCTCATGGAACATAGGGCCTTAGTAAAAATACGCCATTCTCCATAGTCTCTTGCTAGTTCCTCATGGAACATAAAGCCTTGACAAAAACTCGCCACTCTGCACAGTATCTTACAAGTTCCTCATGGAACATAGGGCCTCGATAAAAAAAACACGCCACTCTCCACAGTCTCTTGCTAGTTCCTCATGGAACATAGGGCCTCGACAAAAACACGCCACTTTCCACGGTATCTTGCTAGTTTCTCATGGAACAAAGGGCCTCGACAAAAACACGCCACTTTCCACGGTCTCTTGCATGTTCCTCATGGAACATAAGGCCTCGACAAAAACACGCCACTCCCCACAATCTCTTGCTAGTTCCTCATGGAACATTAAGCCTCGACAAAAACACGCCACTTTCCACGGTCTCTTGCTAGTTCCTCATGGAACATAGAGCCTCGACAAAAACACGCCACTCTCCACAGTCTCTTGTTAGTTTTTTATGGAACATAGGACCTCGACAAAAACACGCCACTCTCCACAGTCTCTTGCTAGTTCCTCATGGAACATAGGGCCTCGACAAAAACACGCCACTCTCCACGGTCTCTTGTTAGTTGCTCATGGAACATAGGGCCTCGACTAAACACGCCACTCTCCACGGTCTCTTGCTAGTTCCTCATTTAACATAGGGCCTCGATAAAAACACTCCACTCTCCACAGTCTCTTGCTAGTTCCTCATGAAACATAAGGCCTCGACAAAAACACGCCACTCTCCACAATCTCTTGCTAGTTCCTCATGGAACATAAAGCCTCGACAAAAACACGCCACTCTCCACGGTCTCTTGCTAGTTCCTCATGGAACATTAAGCCTTGACAAAAACACGCCATTTTCCACGGTCTCTTGCTAGTTCCTCATAGAACATAGGGCCTCGACAAAAACACGCCACTCTCCACGGTCTCTTGCTAGTTCTTCATGGAACATAGAGCCTCTACAAAAACACGCCACCCTCCACGGTCTCTTGCTAGTTCCTCATGAAACATAGAGCCTCGACAAAAACACGCCACTCTCCACGGTCTCTTGCTAGTTCCTCATGGAACATAGGGCCTCCACAAAAACACGCCACTCTCCACGGTCTCTTGCTAGTTCCTCATGGAACATAGGGCCTCAGTAAAAATACGCAACTCTCCACAGTCTCTTGCTAGTTTCTCATGGAACATAAGGCCTCGACAAAAACACGCCACTCTCAACAGTCACTTGCTAGTTTTTAATGAAACATAGGGCCTCGACAAAAATACGCCACTCTCCACAGTCACTTGCTAGTTCCTTATGGAACATAGAGCCTCGACAAAAACACGCCACACTCCACGGTCTCTTGCTAGTTCTTCATGGAAAATAGGGCCTTGACAAAACACGCCACTCTTCACAGTCTCTTGCTAGTTCCTCATGGAAAAAGCCTCGACAAAAACACGCCACTCTCCACAGTCTCTTGCTAGTTCCTCATGAAACATAAAGCCTCGACAAAAACACGCCACTCTCCACAGTCTCTTGTTAGTTCCTCATGGAAAATAAAGCCTCGACAAAAACATTCCGCTCTCCACGGTCTTTTGCTAGTTCCTTATGGAACAAAGGACCTCGACAAAAACACGCCACTCTCTACGGTCTCTTGCTAGTTTCTCATGGAACAAAGGTCCTCGACAAAAACACGCCACTCTCCACGGTCTCTTGTTAGTTGCTTATGGAACATAGGGCCTCGAGTAAACACGCCACTCTCCACGGTCTCTTGCTAGTTCCTCATGGAACATAGGGCCTCGATAAAAACACGCCACTATCCACAGTCTCTTGCTAGTTCCTTATGGAACATAAAGCCTCGACAAAAACACGCTACTCTCCACGGTCTCTTGCTAGTACCTCATGGAACATTAAGCCTTGACAAAAACACTCCACTTTCCACGGTCTCGTGCTAGTTCCTCATGGAAAAAAAAGCCTCGACAAAAACACGCCACTCTCCACAGTCTTTTGCTAGTTCTTCATGGATCATAGGGCCTCGACCAAAACACGCCACTCTCTACGGTCTCTTGCTAGTTCCTCATGGAACATAGGGCTTCAGTAAAAATACGCCACTCTCCACAGTCTCTTGCTAGTTCCTCATGGAACATAGAGCCTCGACAAAAACACGCCACTCTCCACAGTCTCTTGTTAGTTTTTTATGGAACATAGGACCTCGACAAAAACACGCCACTCTCTACGATCTCTTGCTAGTTCCTCATGGAACATAGGGCCTTGACAAAAACACGCCACTCTCCACGGTATCTTGCTAGTTGCTCATGGAACATAGGGCCTCGACTAAACACGCCACTCTCCACGGTCTCTTGCTAGTTCCTCATTTAACATAGGGCCTCGATAAAAACACTCCACTCTCCACAGTCTCTTGCTAGTTCCTCATGAAACATAAGGCCTCGACAAAAACACGCCACTCTCCAAAATCTCTTGCTAGTTCCTCATGGAACATAAAGCCTCGACAAAAACACG
This sequence comes from Biomphalaria sudanica, assembly GCA_036873155.1. NCBI lineage: Eukaryota > Metazoa > Mollusca > Gastropoda > Planorbidae > Biomphalaria > Biomphalaria sudanica. The sequence continues at coordinate 194,766 of JAZGLO010006679.1, read as the reverse complement.
CCACTCTCCACGGTCTCTTGCTAGTTCCTCATGGAACATTAAGCCTTGACAAAAACACGCCATTTTCCACGGTCTCTTGCTAGTTCCTCATAGAACATAGGGCCTCGACAAAAACACGCCACTCTCCACGGTCTCTTGCTAGTTCTTCATGGAACATAGAGCCTCTACAAAAACACGCCACCCTCCACGGTCTCTTGCTAGTTCCTCATGAAACTTAGAGCCTCGACAAAAACACGCCACTCTCCACGGTCTCTTGCTAGTTCCTCATGGAACATAGGGCCTCCACAAAAACACGCCACTCTCCACGGTCTCTTGCTAGTTCCTCATGGAACATAGGGCCTCAGTAAAAATACGCCACTCTCCACAGTCTCTTGCTAGTTTCTCATGGAACATAAGGCCTCGACAAAAACACGCCACTCTCAACAGTCATGTGCTAGTTTTTAATGAAACATAGGGCCTCGACAAAAACACGCCACTCTCCACAGTCACTTGCTAGTTCCTTATGGAACATAGGGCCTCGACAAAAACACGCCACACTCCACGGTCTCTTGCTAGTTCTTCATGGAAAATAGGGCCTTGACAAAATACGCCACTCTTCACAGTCTCTTGCTAGTTCCTCATGGAACATAGGGCTTCAGTAAAAATACGCCACTCTCCACAGTCTCTTGCTAGTTCCTCATGGAACATAAAGCCTCGACAAAAACATGCCACTCTCCACAGTCTCTTGCTAGTTCCTCATGGAACATAGGGCCTCGACAAAAACTCGCCACTCTCCACAGTCTCTTGCTTGTTCCTCATGGAAAAAAAAGGCTTGACAAAAACTCGCCACTCTGCACAGTATCTTGCAAGTTCCTTATGGAACACAGGGCCTTGACAAAAACACGTCACTATTCACAGTCTCTTGCTAGTTCCTCATGGAACATAGGGCCTCGACAAAAACACGCCACTCTCCACGGTCTCTTGCTAGTTCCTCATGGAACATAAAGCCTCGACAAAAACACGCCACTCTCCACAGTCTCTTGCTAGTTCCTCATGAAACATAAAGCCTCGACAAAAACACGCCACTCTCCACATCTCTTGTTAGTTCCTCATGGAAAATAAAGCCTCGACAAAAACATTCCGCTCTCCACGGTCTTTTGCTAGTTCCTTATGGAACAAAGGACCTCGACAAAAACACGCCACTCTCTACGGTCTCTTGCTAGTTTCTCATGGAACAAAGGTCCTCGACAAAAACACGCCACTCTCCACGGTCTCTTGTTAGTTGCTTATGGAACATAGGGCCTCGAGTAAACACGCCACTCTCCACGGTCTCTTGCTAGTTCCTCATGGAACATAGGGCCTCGATAAAAACACGCCACTATCCACAGTCTCTTGCTAGTTCCTTATGGAACATAAAGCCTCGACAAAAACACGCTACTCTCCACGGTCTCTTGCTAGTACCTCATGGAACATTAAGCCTTGACAAAAACACTCCACTTTCCACGGTCTCGTGCTAGTTCCTCATGGAAAAAAAAGCCTCGACAAAAACACGCCACTCTCCACAGTCTTTTGCTAGTTCTTCATGGATCATAGGGCCTCGACCAAAACACGCCACTCTCTACGGTCTCTTGCTAGTTCCTCATGGAACATAGGGCTTCAGTAAAAATACGCCACTCTCCACAGTCTCTTGCTAGTTCCTCATGGAACATAAAGCCTCGATAAAAACATGCCACTCTCCACAGTCTCTTGCTAGTTCCTCATGGAACATAGGGCCTCGACAAAAACTCGCCACTCTCCACAGTCTCTTGCTTGTTCCTCATGGAAAAAAAAGGCTCGACAAAAACTCGCCACTCTGCACAGTATCTTGCAAGTTTCTTATGGAACACAGGGCCTCGACAAAAACACGTCACTAGTCACAGTCTCTTGCTAGTTCCTTATGGAACATAGGGCTTGACAAAAACACGCCACTCTCCACGGTCTCTTGCTAGTTCCTCATGGAACATAGGGCCTCGACAAAAACACGCCACTCTCCACAGTCTCTCTCTAGTTCCTCATGGAACATAAGGTCTCAACAAAAACACGCCACTCTCCACAATCTCTTGCTACTTCCTCATGGAACATAAAGCCTCGACAAAAACACGCCACTCTCCACAGTCTCTTGCTAGTTCCTCATGGAAAATAGGGTCTCGACAAAACACGCCACTCTCCACAGTCTCTTGCTAGTTCCTCATGGAACATAAAGCCTCGACAAAAACACGCCACTCTCTACAGTCTCTTGCTAGTTCCTCATGAAACATAAAGCCTCGACAAAAACACGCCACTCTCCACAGTCTCTTGTTAGTTCCTCATGGAAAATAAAGCCTCGACAAAAACATTCCGCTCTCCACGGTCTTTTGCTAGTTCCTTATGGAACAAAGGACCTCGACAAAAACACGCCACTCTCTACGGTCTCTTGCTAGTTTCTCATGGAACAAAGGTCCTCGACAAAAACACGCCACTCTCCACGGTCTCTTGTTAGTTGCTTATGGAACATAGGGCCTCGAGTAAACACGCCACTCTCCACGGTCTCTTGCTAGTTCCTCATGGAACATAGGGCCTCGATAAAAACACGCCACTATCCACAGTCTCTTGCTAGTTCCTTATGGAACATAAAGCCTCGACAAAAACACGCTACTCTCCACGGTCTCTTGCTAGTACCTCATGGAACATTAAGCCTTGACAAAAACACTCCACTTTCCACGGTCTCGTGCTAGTTCCTCATGAAAAAAAAAGCCTCGACAAAAACACGCCACTCTCCACAGTCTTTTGCTAGTTCTTCATGGATCATAGGGCCTCGACCAAAACACGCCACTCTCTACGGTCTCTTGCTAGTTCCTCATGGAACATAGGGCTTCAGTAAAAATACGCCACTCTCCACAGTCTCTTGCTAGTTCCTCATGGAACATAAAGCCTCGATAAAAACATGCCACTCTCCACAGTCTCTTGCTAGTTCCTCATGGAACATAGGGCCTCGACAAAAACTCGCCACTCTCCACAGTCTCTTGCTTGTTCCTCATGGAAAAAAAAGGCTCGACAAAAACTCGCCACTCTGCACAGTATCTTGCAAGTTTCTTATGGAACACAGGGCCTCGACAAAAACACGTCACTAGTCACAGTCTCTTGCTAGTTCCTTATGGAACATAGGGCTTGACAAAAACACGCCACTCTCCACGGTCTCTTGCTAGTTCCTCATGGAACATAGGGCCTCGACAAAAACACGCCACTCTCCACAGTCTCTCTCTAGTTCCTCATGGAACATAAGGTCTAGACAAAAACACGCCACTCTCCACAATCTCTTGCTACTTCCTCATGGAACATAAAGCCTCGACAAAAACACGCCACTCTCCACAGTCTCTTGCTAGTTCCTCATGGAAAATAGGGTCTCGACAAAACACGCCACTCTCCACAGTCTCTTGCTAGTTCCTCATGGAACATAAAGCCTCGACAAAAACACGCCACTCTCCACAGTCTCTTGCTAGTTCCTCATGGAACATAAAGCCTTGACAAAAACACGCCACTCTCCACAGTCTCTTTCTAGTTCCTCATGGAACATAGGGCCTCAGTAAAAACATTTCGCTCTCCACGGTCTCTTGCTAGTTCCTTATGGAACATAGGACCTCGACAAAAACACGCCACTCTCCACGGTCTCTTGCTAGTTCCTCATCGAACATAGGGCCTCGACAAAAACACGCCACTCTCCACGGTTTCTTGCTAGTTCCTCATGGAACATAGGGCCTCGACAAAAACACGCCATTCTCCACGGTCTCTTGCTAGTTTTTTATGGTATCTCAGCTCTTTCATGTCTTCTCTATTTCTTCAAGTACACTGCACTGCATATTTCTCATGCATATGTTGATGAAGGTCTGTATTTCTCTTGTTGTGGCTTCTGTTGTTCTCCATGTTTCAGACAGCCTTGACATTAGAGTTAAAGATTCTTAGTTTAGTTTTGTTTGAGATGTGAGGAGATTTCCAGATTGGTTTTAGCTGTGAAAATGTCTGACGCTGATGTCCCCGGCGTTTAATGTCTTCATCTGTTCCACCTGATATACTGACTACACTCCCAAGGTATATACAATTTTCTACTTGGTCTATTGTCTGAGGATCCAGTACTATGTTTCCAATTTGTTTATTGTTTACTTTAAGTACTTTAGTTTTTTGGTGATTTATTTTGAGGCCTTCTCTTTTTCCTACTTCGCTTAAAGCTGTGACCTTTTCTTGCATATCCTGTAGTCTGTGTGATAATAGGGCTATGTCATCAGCAAATTCCAGATCTTCCAGCTTTTGTGTGAGAGTCCATTGCGTTAGAGTAGGCTTCTTTTGTGACCCAATCCAATACTAGAAGGAACAGGAGTGGTGAAAGAAGACATCCCTGTTTCACTCCTGTTGTGACTGGAAATTCCTCTGACAGCTTGCCACAGGGATTACTTGGCAGGTGAAACCACCATAAAGGTTCTTGATTATGGTTATTATTTTATCCTCCGATACGTGCCTCTTATCACCAAACAGCACACTGTAGTGTTCTGTCCAGCGATTTAGTATGTCCGCCTTGCTAGTTAATAGGGTAGAACCATCGGATGATCTTAGCGGTGCACTAGTCTGGTAAGTTGGGCCATAGGCACATCGAAGCGACTCATAGAAAGAGAATGTGTCACCAGTGTCAGCATGTCTCTGCATGTTTACGGACAGCTCAAGCCACCAATGATTTTTTAGTTCCCTGACCTTTGACTGCAGTGTGACAAGAAGCCTTATAGAAAGTTCTGGCTGCTTTGTCATTAGGGTTTGCAAGAACAGAGCGATAGTATTTGTGCTTATTCTTTAACAGTTCTTGAATTGCGGTATTGTTCGCATCAAACCAGTCGCTGTTGGGTTTACTGCAGTATTCCACGACTTTGGCCGTCACGTCCTGAAGTATTGCTTTTAGCTGGCTCCAGTTACTCACTGGGTCATCGTCCTGGGGCTTTCAAAGATCAGCCCCGAGTAGTACACTGAAGCGCTCTCGTATGTCAGCCAGCCTTTCGACATCTAACTTCTTTGCCCTAGGCAGGCCACCTTTTTTACCAACTTGATGGTAATGTTTAGCTTCGTCCGGACAAGACGATGGTCCGTGTAACAGTCGGCACTGGGCATTACATCCCTGACATCACACTGCCTCACTATTATGTAATCCAACAGGTGCCAGTGTGGTCTTAAAACGGCTGTATAAATCTACTAGACTTTATTTATATTGTAATGAAAGGCTTTTATATTTAGATCATATATATATATAAAAGCCATGTTTTCGAGACAGAAGATTACTGGGGAATATCTATACACATAGGCCTACTAGACGGTGCGCAAAATGTTCCTAAACATAATTGAAACTCTTGAAAGACTAATTGCCTACATCCGAAGATGTTGAACAGAAATACTTTGAACTTCTCTCTAGTCAAATGGAAACGGAGCCTCTTTCCTTTTATACATTGAACAATTATAACTGTCAAACTAGAGGTTTTTTTTCAGTCTGGCCAACGAGCTAATAATTCTTTTCCCATCTACACACATCAACTGTTACATTTATAGAAAAATCGTAAGAGCCGTTTTCAAGATCCGTGTTCAGGTTTTTCCCATAACCCAGAAGTAAGCAAGTTCGAGTTGAACAGAGGTATTGTTTAAAAAAAAGTATTTCTAATTGACTTTGTCCAATCACTCACGGAACTGTGTACAGGTATCTGCCATCATAGGTTTTTAAATTCAGCAATGTTTCCTGTGTCAAGTTAGTCCCATCATTACCTGTTAACTTCTGGAGCAAATACCTGACAGACAAATGTAAGTATTAGTTCTAGAACAAGTCATGAGTTTGTCATGTTAATCATGGAATAACTTAAAAGTTATCATGTTAATAATAAAATATTTCAGATAATTCGTGCTATATGAATAATATAACATATAGATCCAATGATAGCTCAATATCAATTTTGAAAAAAAAAAAAGATTCAAGTCAAAATCTATTTACTTAATTAATTTTGGAGAAATAAACACATTCCCTGTCAGGGTCGAGCTTCCCGTTCAATGAAAACAATCATTTTAGTCCCTTTATCAGTGTCCACTAAGGAATTTTCGGGTGATGTGACAGATCTGCAGCAGTACCGCCTCTTACAGGTAACGAGAATCTTAGCAGGTATGTTTGCTTATAATTATTATGATTGTTTTTGAATTGATTACTCAAAGCTCTCTGGTAATCCATGCCCCTATAGATTACTCAAAACTCTCTGGTCTTCCATGACCCTATAGATTACTCAAAACTCTCTGTTCTTCCATGCCCCTATAGATTACTCAAAACTCTCTGTTCTTCAATGCCCCTATAGATTACTCAAAGCTCTCTGGTCTTCCATGCTCCTATAGATTACTCACAGCTCTCTGTTCTTCCATGCTCCTATAGATTACTCAAAACTCTCTGGTCTTCCATGCCCCTATAGATTACTTAAAGCTCTCTGGTCTTCCATGCTCCTATAGATTACTCAAAACTCTCTGTTCTTCCATGCTCCTATAGATTACTCAAAACTCTCTGGTCTTCCATGCCCCTATAGATTACTCAAAACTCTTTGTTCTTCCATGCTCCTATAGATTACTTAAAGCTCTCTGGTCTTCCATGCCCCTATAGATTACTTAAAGCTCTCTAGTCTTCCATGCCCCTATAGATTACTCAAAACTCTCTGTTCTTCCATGCCCCTATAGATTACTCAAAGCTCTCTGGTCTTCCATGCTCCTATAGATTACTTAAAGCTCTCTGGTCTTCCATGCCCCTATAGATTACTCAAAACTCTCTGTTCTTCCATGCTCCTATAGATTACTCACAACTCTCTGTTCTTCCATGCTCCTATAGATTACTTAAAGCTCTGGTCTTACATGCCCCTATAGATTACTCAAAGCTCTCTGGTCTTCCATGCCCCTAAAGATTACTCAAAACTCTCTGGTCTTCAAAGCCCCTATAGATTACTCAAAGCTCTCTGGTTTACCATGCCCCTATAGATTACTCAAAACTCGCTGGTCTTCCATGCTCCTATAGATTACTTAAAGCTCTCTGGTTTTCCATGCCCCTATAGATTACTCAAAGCTCTCTGGTCTTCCATGCCCATATAGATTACTCAAAGCTCTCTGTTTTACCATGCCCCTATAGATTACTCAAAACTCTCTGGTCTTGCATTCCCCTATAGATTACTCAAAACTTTCTGGTCTTCCATGCCCCTATAGATTTCTTAAAGCTCTTTGGTCTTCCATGCCCCTATAGATTACTCAAAACTCTCTGTTCTTCCATGCTCCTATAGATTACTCAAAACTCTCTGTTCTTCCATGCTCCTATAGATTACTTAAAGCTCTCTGGTCTTCCATGCCCCTATAAATTACTCAAAGCTTTCTGTTCTTTCATGCCCCTATAGATTACTCAAAACTCTCTGTTCTTCCATGCTCCTATATATTACTCAAAACTCTCTGGTCTTCCATGCCCCTATAGATTACTCAAAGCTTTCTGGTTTACCATGCCCCTATAGATTACTCAAAGCTGTCTGTTCTTCCATGCTCCTATAGATTACTCAAAACTCTCTGGTCTTCCATGCCCCTATAGATTACTCACAGCTCTCTGTTCTTCCATGCCCCTATAGATAACTCAAAGCTCTCTGGTTTACCATGCCCCTATATATTACTCAAAACTCTTTGGTTTTCCATGCCCCTATATATTACTCAAATTTCACTGGTTTACAATGCCCCTATAGATTACTCAAAGCTCTCTGGTCTTCCATGCCCCTATAGATTACTCAAAACTCTCTGGTCTTCCATGCTCCTATAAATTACTAAAAACTCTTTGGTCTTCCATGCCCCTATAGATTACTCAAAGCTCTCTGTTCTTTCATGCTCCTATAGATTACTCAAAACTCTCTGGTCTTCCATGCCCCTATAGATTACTCACAGCTCTCTGTTCTTCCATGCCCCTATAGATAACTCAAAGCTCTCTGGTCTTTCATGCCCCTAAAGATTACTCAAAACTCTCTGGTCTTCCATGCCGCTATAGAATACTCAAAGCTCTCTGGTTTACCATGCCCCTATAGATTACTCAAAACTCTCTGTTCTTCCATGCTCCTATAGATTACTTAAAGCTCTCTGGTTTACCATGCCCCTATAGTTTACTCAAAGCTCTCTGGTCTTCCATGCCCCTATAGATTACTTAAAACTCTCTGGTCTTCCATGCCCCTATAGATTACTAAAAGCTCTCTGGTTTACCATGCCCCTATTGATTACTCAAAGCTCTATGGTCTTCCATGCTCCTATAGATTACTTAAAGCTCTCTGGTTTACCATTCCCCTATAGATTACTCAAAGCTCTCTGGTTTACCATGCCCCTATAGATTACTCAAAACTCTCTGGTCTTCCATGCCCCTATAGATTACTCAAAACTCTCTGGTCTTCCATGCCCCTATAGATTTCTTAAAGCTCTCTGGTCTTCCATGCCCCTATAGATTACTCAAAATTCTCTGTTCTTCTATGCTCCTATAGATTACTCAAAACTCTCTGTTATTCCATGCTCCTATAGATTACTTAAAGCTCTCTCGTCTTTCATGCCCCTATAGATTACTCAAAACTCTCTGGTCTTCCATGCCCCTATAGATTACTCAAAACTCTCTGGTCTTCCATGCCCCTATAGATTACTCAAAGCTCTCTGGTTTACCATGCCCCTATAGATTACTCAAAACTCTCTGGTCTTCCATGCCCCTATAGATTACTCAAAGCTCTCTGGTCTTCCATGCCCCCATAAATTACTCAAAGCTTTCTGTTCTTTCATGCCCCTAATGATTACTCAAAACTCTCTGTTCTTCCATGCTCCTATATATTACTCAAAACTCTCTGGTCTTCCATGCCCATATAGATTACTCAAAGCTTTCTGGTTTACCATGCCCCTATAGATTACTTAAAGCTCTCTGTTCTTCCATGCCCCTATAAATTACTCAAAGCTCTCTGGTTTACCATGCCCCTATAGATTACTCAAAACGCTCTGGTCTTCCATGCCCCTATAAATTATTCAAAGCTCTCTGGTTTACAATGCCCCTATAGATTACTCAAAGCTCTCTGGTCTTCCATGCCCCTATAGATTACTCAAAACTCTCTGGTCTTCCATGCTCCTATAGATTACTAAAAACTCTCTGGTCTTCCATGCCCCTATAGATTACTCAAAGCTCTCTGTTCTTTCATGCTCCTATAGATTACTCAAAACTCTCTGTTCTTCCAAGCCCCTAGAGATTACTCAAAGCTCTCTGGTCTTCCATGCCCCTATAGATTACTCAAAGCTCTCTGGTTTACCATGCCCCTATAGATTACTCAAAACTCTCTGGTCTTCCATGCCCCTATAGATTACTAAAAACTCTCTGGTCTTCCATGCCCCTATAGATTTCTTAAAGCTCTCTGGTCTTCCATGCCCCTATAGATTACTCAAAACTCTCTGTTCTTCCATGCTCCTATAGATTACTCAAAACTCTCTGTTCTTCCATGCTCCTATAGATTACTTAAAGCTCTCTGGTCTTCCATGTTCCTATAGATTACTCAAAGCTCTTTGGTCTTCCATGCCCCTAAAGATTCCTCAAAACTCTCTGGTCTTTCATGCCCCTATAGATTACTCAAAGCTCTCTGGTTTACCATGCCCCTATACATTACTCAAAACTCTCTGTTCTTCCATGCTCCTATAGATTACTTAAAGCTCTCTAGTTTACCATGCCCCTATAGATTACTCAAAACTCTCTGGTCTTCCATGCCCCTATAGATTACTCAAAACTCTCTGGTCTTCCATGCCCCTATTAAATACTCAAAGCTCTCTGGTTTACCATGCCCCTATAGATTAATCAAAACTCTCTAGTCTTCCATGCCCCTATAGATTACTCAAAGCTCTCTGGTCTTCCATGCCCCTATAAATTACTCAAAGCTTTCTGTTCTTTCATGCCCCTATAGATTACTCAAAACTCTCTGTTCTTCCATGCTCCTATAGATTACTCAAAACTCTCTGGTCTTCCATGCCCCTATAGATTACTCAAAGCTCTCTGGTTTACCATGCCCCTATAGATTACTCAAAACTCTCTGTTCTTCCATGCTCCTATAGATTACTCACAACTCTCTGTTCTTCCATGCTCCTATAGATGACTTAAAGTTCTGGTCTTACATGCTCCTATAGATTACTCAAAACTCTCTGGTCTTCCATGCCCCTATAGATTACTCACAGCTCTCTGTTCTTTCATGCCCCTATAGATAACTCAAAGCTCTCTGGTTTACAATGCCCCTATATATTACTCAAAACTCTCTGGTCTTCCATGCCCCTATAAATTACTCATAGCTCTCTGGTTTACAATGCCCCTATAGATTACTCAAAGCTCTCTGGTCTTCCATGCCTTTATAGATTACTCAAAACTCTCTGGTCTTCCATGCTCCTATAAATTACTAAAAACTCTTTGGTATTCCATGCCCCTATAGATTACTCAAAGCTCTCTTTTCTTTCATGCTCCTATAGATTACTCAAAACTCTCTGTTCTTCCAAGCCCCTATAGATTACTCAAAGCTCTCTGGTCTTCAATGCCCCTATAGATTACTAAAAGCTCTCTGGTCTTCCATGCTCCTATAGATTACTCAAAGCTCTCTGTTCTTCCAAGCCCCTATAGATTACTCAAAACTCTCTGTTCTTCCATGCTCCTATAGATTACTCAAAACTCTCTGTTCTTCCATGCTCCTATAGATTACTCAAAACTCTCTGTTCTTCCAAGTCCCTATAGATTACTCAAAACTCTCTGTTCTTCCATGCCCCTATAGATTACTCAAAACTCTCTGTTCTTCCATGCCCCTATAGATTACTCAAAGCTCTCTGGTCTTCCATGCCCCTATAGATTACTCAAATCTCTCTGGTCTTCCATGCCCGTATAGATTACTGAAAGCTCTCTGTTCTTCCATGCCCCTATAGATTACTCAAAACACTCTGGTCTTCCATGCCCCTATAGATTACTAAAAACTCTCTGGTCTTCCATGCCCCTATAGAATACTCAAAGCTCTCTGGTTTACCATGCCCCTATAGATTACTCAAAGCTCTCTGGTCTTCCATGCCCCTATAGATTACTCAAAACTCTCTGGTCTTCCATGCCCCTATAGATTACTCAAAGCTCTCTGGTTTACCATGCCCCTATAGATTACTCAAAACTCTCTGGTCTTCCATGCCCCTATAGAATACTCAAATCTCTCTTGTTTACCATGCCCCTATAGATTACTCAAAACTCTCTGTTCTTCCATGCCCCTATAGATTACTCAAAGCTCTCTGGTCTTCCGTGCCCCTATAGATTACTCAAAGCTTTCTGGTTTACCATGCCCCTATAGATTACTCAAAGCTCTCTGTTCTTCCATGCTCCTATAGATTACTCAAAACTCTCTGGTCTTCCATGCCCCTATAGATTACTCACAGCTCTCTGTTCTTCCATGCCCCTATAAATAACTCAAAGCTCTCTGGTTTACCATGCCCCTATAGATTACTCAAAACTCTCTGTTCTTCCATGCCCCTATAAATTACTCAAAGCTCTCTGGTTTACAGTGCCCCTATAGATTACTCAAAGCTCTCTGGTCTTCCATGCCACTATAGATTACTCAAAGCTCTCTGTTCTTTCATGCTCCTATAGATTACTCAAAACTCTCTGTTCTTCCAAGCCCCTATAGATTACTCAAAGCTCTCTGGTCTTCCATGCCCCTATAGATTACTCAAAGCTCTCTGGTCTTCCATGCTCCTATAGATTACTCAAAGCTCTCTGTTCTTCCAAGCCCCTATAGATTACTCAAAACTCTCTGTTCTTCCAAGCCCCTAGAGATTACTCAAAGCTCTCTGGTCTTCCATGCCCCTATAGATTACTCAAAGCTCTCTGGTTTACCATGCCCCTATAGATTACTCAAAACTCTCTGGTCTTCCATGCCCCTATAGATTACTCAAAGCTCTCTGGTCTTCCATGCCCCTATAGATTACTCAAATCTCTCTGGTCTTCCATGCCCCTATAGATTACTTAAAGCTCTCTGGTTTACCATGCCCCTATAGTTTACTCAAAGCTCTCTGGTCTTCCATGCCCCTATAGATTACTTAAAACTCTCTGGTCTTCCATGCCCCTATAGATTACTAAAAGCTCTCTGGTTTACCATGCCCCTATTGATTACTCAAAGCTCTATGGTCTTCCATGCTCCTATAGATTACTTAAAGCTCTCTGGTTTACCATTCCCCTATAGATTACTCAAAGCTCTCTGGTTTACCATGCCCCTATAGATTACTCAAAACTCTCTGGTCTTCCATGCCCCTATAGATTACTCAAAACTCTCTGGTCTTCCATGCCCCTATAGATTTCTTAAAGCTCTCTGGTCTTCCATGCCCCTATAGATTACTCAAAATTCTCTGTTCTTCCATGCTCCTATAGATTACTCAAAACTCTCTTATTCCATGCTCCTATAGATTACTTAAAGCTCTCTCGTCTTTCATGCCCCTATAGATTACTCAAAACTCTCTGGTCTTCCATGCCCCTATAGATTACTCAAAACTCTCTGGTCTTCCATGCCCCTATAGATTACTCAAAGCTCTCTGGTTTACCATGCCCCTATAGATTACTCAAAACTCTCTGGTCTTCCATGCCCCTATAGATTACTCAAAGCTCTCTGGTCTTCCATGCCCCCATAAATTACTCAAAGCTTTCTGTTCTTTCATGCCCCTATAGATTACTCAAAACTCTCTGTTCTTCCATGCTCCTATATATTACTCAAAACTCTCTGGTCTTCCATGCCCCTATAGATTACTCAAAGCTTTCTGGTTTACCATGCCCCTATAGATTACTTAAAGCTCTCTGTTCTTCCATGCCCCTATAAATTACTCAAAGCTCTCTGGTTTACCATGCCCCTATAGATTACTCAAAACGCTCTGGTCTTCCATGCCCTTATAAATTACTCAAAGCTCTCTGGTTTACAATGCCCCTATAGATTACTCAAAGCTCTCTGGTCTTCCATGCCCCTATAGATTACTCAAAACTCTCTGGTCTTCCATGCTCCTATAGATTACTAAAAACTCTCTGGTCTTCCATGCCCCTATAGATTACTCAAAGCTCTCTGTTCTTTCATGCTCCTATAGATTACTCAAAACTCTCTGTTCTTCCAAGCCCCTAGAGATTACTCAAAGCTCTCTGGTCTTCCATGCCCCTATAGATTACTCAAAGCTCTCTGGTTTACCATGACCCTATAGATTACTCAAAACTCTCTGGTCTTCCATGCCCCTATAGATTACTAAAAACTCTCTGGTCTTCCATGCCCCTATAGATTTCTTAAAGCTCTCTGGTCTTCCATGCCCCTATAGATTACTCAAAACTCTCTGTTCTTCCATGCTCCTATAGATTACTCAAAACTCTCTGTTCTTCCATGCTCCTATAGATTACTTAAAGCTCTCTGGTCTTCCATGTTCCTATAGATTACTCAAAGCTCTCTGGTCTTCCATGCCCCTAAAGATTACTCAAAACTCTCTGGTCTTTCATGCCCCTATAGATTACTCAAAGCTCTCTGGTTTACCATGCCCCTATACATTACTCAAAACTCTCTGTTCTTCCATGCTCCTATAGATTACTTAAAGCTCTCTAGTTTACCATGCCCCTATAGATTACTCAAAACTCTCTGGTCTTCCATGCCCCTATAGATTACTCAAAACTCTCTGGTCTTCCATGCCCCTATAGAATACTCAAAGCTCTCTGGTTTACCATGCCCCTATAGATTAATCAAAACTCTCTAGTCTTCCATGCCCCTATAGATTACTCAAAGCTCTCTGGTCTTCCATGCCCCTATAAATTACTCAAAGCTTTCTGTTCTTTCATGCCCCTATAGATTACTCAAAACTCTCTGTTCTTCCATGCTCCTATAGAATACTCAAAACTCTCTGGTCTTCCATGCCCCTATAGATTACTCAAAGCTCTCTGGTTTACCATGCCCCTATAGATTACTCAAAACTCTCTGTTCTTCCATGCTCCTATAGATTACTCACAACTCTCTGTTCTTCCATGCTCCTATAGATGACTTAAAGCTCTGGTCTTACATGCTCCTATAGATTACTCAAAACTCTCTGGTCTTCCATGCCCCTATAGATTACTCACAGCTCTCTGTTCTTTCATGCCCCTATAGATAACTCAAAGCTCTCTGGTTTACAATGCCCCTATATATTACTCAAAACTCTCTGGTCTTCCATGCCCCTATAAATTACTCAAAGCTCTCTGGTTTACAATGCCCCTATAGATTACTCAAAGCTCTCTGGTCTTCCATGCCCTTATAGATTACTCAAAACTCTCTGGTCTTCCATGCTCCTATAAATTACTAAAAACTCTTTGGTCTTCCATGCCCCTATAGATTACTCAAAGCTCTCTTTTCTTTCATGCTCCTATAGATTACTCAAAACTCTCTGTTCTTCCAAGCCCCTATAGATTACTCAAAGCTCTCTGGTCTTCAATGCCCCTATAGATTACTTAAAGCTCTCTGGTCTTCCATGCTCCTATAGATTACTCAAAGCTCTCTGTTCTTCCAAGCCCCTATAGATTACTCAAAACTCTCTGTTCTTCCATGCTCCTATAGATTACTCAAAACTCTCTGTTCTTCCATGCTCCTATAGATTACTCAAAACTCTCTGTTCTTCCAAGCCCCTATAGATTACTCAAAACTCTCTGTTCTTCCATGCCCCTATAGATTACTCAAAACTCTCTGTTCTTCCATGCCCCTATAGATTACTCAAAGCTCTCTGGTCTTCCATGCCCCTACAGATTACTCAAATCTCTCTGGTCTTCCATGCCCGTATAGATTACTCAAAGCTCTCTGTTCTTCCATGCCCCTATAGATTACTCAAAACACTCTGGTCTTCCATGCCCCTATAGATTACTAAAAACTCTCTGGTCTTCCATGCCCCTATAGAATACTCAAAGCTCTCTGGTTTACCATGCCCCTATAGATTACTCAAAGCTCTATGGTCTTCCATGCCCCTATAGATTACTCAAAACTCTCTGGTCTTCCATGCCCCTATAGATTACTCAAAGCTCTCTGGTTTACCATGCCCCTATAGATTACTCAAAACTCTCTGGTCTTCCATGCCCCTATAGAATACTCAAATCTCTCTTGTTTACCATGCCCCTATAGATTACTCAAAACTCTCTGTTCTTCCATGCCCCTATAGATTACTCAAAGCTCTCTGGTCTTCCGTGCCCCTATAGATTACTCAAAGCTTTCTGGTTTACCATGCCCCTATAGATTACTCAAAGCTCTCTGTTCTTCCATGCTCCTATAGATTACTCAAAACTCTCTGGTCTTCCATGCCCCTATAGATTACTCACAGCTCTCTGTTCTTCCATGCCCCTATAGATAACTCAAAGCTCTCTGGTTTACAGTGCCCCTATAGATTACTCAAAGCTCTCTGGTCTTCCATGCCACTATAGATTACTCAAAGCTCTCTGTTCTTTCATGCTCCTATAGATTACTCAAAACTCTCTGTTCTTCCAAGCCCCTATAGATTACTCAAAGCTCTCTGGTCTTCCATGCCCCTATAGATTACTCAAAGCTCTTTGGTCTTCCATGCTCCTATAGATTACTCAAAGCTCTCTGTTCTTCCAAGCCCCTATAGATTACTCAAAACTCTCTGTTCTTCCATGATCCTATAGATTACTCAAAACTCTCTGTTCTTCCAAGCCCCTATAGATTACTAAAAACTCTCTGTTCTTCCATGCCCCTATAGATTACTCAAAACTCTCTGTTCTTCCATGCCCCTATAGATTACTCAAAGCTCTCTGGTCTTCCATGCCCCTATAGATTACTCAAATCTCTCTGGTCTTCCATGCCCCTATAGATTACTCAAAGCTCTCTGGTTTACCATGCCCCTATAGATTACTCAAAACTCTCTGGTCTTCCATGCCCCTATAGATTACTCAAAACTCTCTGGTATTCCATGCCCCTATAGATTTCTTAAAGCTCTCTGGTCTTCCATGCCCCTATAGATTACTCAAAACTCTCTGTTCTTCCATGCTCCTATAGATTACTTAAAACTCTCTGTTCTTCCATGCTCCTATAGATTACTTAAAGCTCTCTGGTCTTCCATGCCCCTATAGATTACTCAAAAATCTCTGGTCTTCCATGCCCCTATAGATTACTCAAAACTCTCTGGTCTTCCATGCCCCTATAGATTACTCAAAGCTCTCTGGTCTTCCATGCTCCTATAGATTACTCAAAACTCTCTGGTCTTCCATGCCCCTATAGATTACTCAAAGCTCTCTGGTTTACCATGCTCCTATATATTACTCAAATTTCTCTGGTCTTCCATGCCCCTATAGATTACTCAAAGCTTTCTGGTTTACCATGCCCCTATAGATTACTCAAAGCTGTCTGTTCTTCCATGCTCCTATAGATTACTCAAAACTCTCTGGTCTTCCATGCCCCTATAGATTCTCACAGCTCTCTGTTCTTCCATGCCCCTATAGATAACTCAAAGCTCTCTGGTTTACCATGCCCCTATATATTACTCAAAACTCTCTGGTTTTCCATGCCCCTATATATTACTCAAAGCTCTCTGGTTTACAATGCCCCTATAGATTACTCAAAGCTCTCTGGTCTTCCATGCCCCTATAGATTACTCAAAACTCTCTGGTCTTCCATGCTCCTATAAATTACTAAAAACTCTTTGGTCTTCCATGCCCCTATAGATTACTCAAAGCTCTCTGTTCTTTCATGCTCCTATAGATTACTCAAAACTCTCTAGTCTTCCATGCCCCTATAGATTACTCACAGCTCTCTGTTCTTCTATGCCCCTATAGATAACTCAAAGCTCTCTGGTCTTTCATGCCCCTAAAGATTACTCAAAACTCTCTGGTCTTCCATGCCGCTATAGAATACTCAAAGCTCTCTGGTTTACCATGCCCCTATAGATTACTCAAAACTCTCTGTTTTTCCATGCTCCTATAGATTACTTAAAGCTCTCTGGTTTACCATGCCCCTATAGTTTACTCAAAGCTCTCTGGTCTTCCATGCCCCTATAGATTACTTAAAATTCTCTGGTCTTCCATGCCCCTATAGATTACTAAAAGCTCTCTGGTTTACCATGCCCCTATTGATTACTCAAAGCTCTATGGTCTTCCATGCTCCTATAGATTACTTAAAGCTCTCTGGTTTACCATTCCCCTATAGATTACTCAAAGCTCTCTGGTTTACCATGCCCCTATAGATTACTCAAAACTCTCTGGTCTTCCATGCCCCTATAGATTACTCAAAACTCTCTGGTCTTCCATGCCCCTATAGATTTCTTAAAGCTCTCTGGTCTTCCATGCCCCTATAGATTACTCAAAATTCTCTGTTCTTCCATGCTCCTATAGATTACTCAAAACTCTCTGTTATTCCATGCTCCTATAGATTACTTAAAGCTCTCTCGTCTTTCATGCCCCTATAGATTACTCAAAACTCTCTGGTCTTCCAAGCCCCTATAGATTACTCAAAACTCTCTGGTCTTCCATGCCCCTATAGATTACTCAAAGCTCTCTGGTTTACCATGCCCCTATAGATTACTCAAAACTCTCTGGTCTTCCATGCCCCTATAGATTACTCAAAGCTCTCTGGTCTTCCATGCCCCTAAAAATTACTCAAAGCTTTCTGTTCTTTCATGCCCCTATAGATTACTCAAAACTCTCTGTTCTTCCATGCTCCTATATATTACTTAAAACTCTCTGGTCTTCCATGCCCCTATAGATTACTCAAAGCTTTCTGGTTTACCATGCCCCTATAGATTACTTAAAGCTCTCTGTTCTTCCATGCCCCTATAAATTACTCAAAGCTCTCTGGTTTACCATGCCCCTATAGATTACTCAAAACTCTCTGTTCTTCCAAGCCCCTATAGATTACTCAAAGCTCTCTGGTCTTCAATGCCCCTATAGATTACTTAAAGCTCTCTGGTCTTCCATGCTCCTATAGATTACTCAAAGCTCTCTGTTCTTCCAAGCCCCTATAGATTACTCAAAACTCTCTGTTCTTCCATGCTCCTATAGATTACTCAAAACTCTCTGTTCTTCCATGCTCCTATAGATTACTCAAAACTCTCTGTTCTTCCAAGCCCCTATAGATTACTCAAAACTCTCTGTTCTTCCATGCCCCTATAGATTACTCAAAACTCTCTGTTCTTCCATGCCCCTATAGATTACTCAAAGCTCTCTGGTCTTCCATGCCCCTATAGATTACTCAAATCTCTCTGGTCTTCCATGCCCGTATAGATTACTCAAAGCTCTCTGTTCTTCCATGCCCCTATAGATTACTCAAAACACTCTGGTCTTCCATGCCCCTATAGATTACTAAAAACTCTCTGGTCTTCCATGCCCCTATAGAATACTCAAAGCTCTCTGGTTTACCATGCCCCTATAGATTACTCAAAGCTCTCTGGTCTTCCATGCCCCTATAGATTACTCAAAACTCTCTGGTCTTCCATGCCCCTATAGATTACTCAAAGCTCTCTGGTTTACCATGCCCCTATAGATTACTCAAAACTCTCTGGTCTTCCATGCCCCTATAGAATACTCAAATCTCTCTTGTTTACCATGCCCCTATAGATTACTCAAATTTCTCTGTTCTTCCATGCCCCTATAGATTACTCAAAGCTCTCTGGTCTTCCGTGCCCCTATAGATTACTCAAAGCTTTCTGGTTTACCATGCCCCTATAGATTACTCAAAGCTCTCTGTTCTTCCATGCTCCTATAGATTACTCAAAACTCTCTGGTCTTCCATGCCCCTATAGATTACTCACAGCTCTCTGTTCTTCCATGCCCCTATAGATAACTCAAAGCTCTCTGGTTTACCATGCCCCTATAGATTACTCAAAACTCTCTGTTCTTCCATGCCCCTATAAATTACTCAAAGCTCTCTGGTTTACAGTGCCCCTATAGATTACTCAAAGCTCTCTGGTCTTCCATGCCACTATAGATTACTCAAAGCTCTCTGTTCTTTCATGCTCCTATAGATTACTCAAAACTCTCTGTTCTTCCAAGCCCCTATAGATTACTCAAAGCTCTCTGGTCTTCCATGCCCCTATAGATTACTCAAAGCTCTCTGGTCTTCCATGCTCCTATAGATTACTCAAAGCTCTCTGTTCTTCCAAGCCCCTATAGATTACTCAAAACTCTCTGTTCTTCCATGATCCTATAGATTACTCAAAACTCTCTGTTCTTCCAAGCCCCTATAGATTACTAAAAACTCTCTGTTCTTCCATGCCCCTATAGATTACTCAAAACTCTCTGTTCTTCCATGCCCCTATAGATTACTCAAAGCTCTCTGGTCTTCCATGCCCCTATAGATTACTCAAATCTCTCTGGTCTTCCATGCCCCTATAGATTACTCAAAGCTCTCTGGTTTACCATGCCCCTATAGATTACTCAAAACTCTCTGGTCTTCCATGCCCCTATAGATTACTCAAAACTCTCTGGTCTTCCATGCCCCTATAGATTTCTTAAAGCTCTCTGGTCTTCCATGCCCCTATAGATTACTCAAAACTCTCTGTTCTTCCATGCTCCTATAGATTACTTAAAACTCTCTGTTCTTCCATGCTCCTATAGATTACTTAAAGCTCTCTGGTCTTCCATGCCCCTATAGATTACTCAAAAATCTCTGGTCTTCCATGCCCCTAAAGATTACTCAAAACTCTCTGGTCTTCCATGCCCCTATAGATTACTCAAAGCTCTCTGGTCTTCCATGCTCCTATAGATTACTCAAAACTCTCTGGTCTTCCATGCCCCTATAGATTACTCAAAGCTCTCTGGTTTACCATGCTCCTATATATTACTCAAATTTCTCTTGTCTTCCATGCCCCTATAGATTACTCAAAGCTTTCTGGTTTACCATGCCCCTATAGATTACTCAAAGCTGTCTGTTCTTCCATGCTCCTATAGATTACTCAAAACTCTCTGGTCTTCCATGCCCCTATAGATTACTCACAGCTCTCTGTTCTTCCATGCCCCTATAGATAACTCAAAGCTCTCTGGTTTACCATGCCCCTATATATTACTCAAAACTCTCTGGTTTTCCATGCCCCTATATATTACTCAAAGCTCTCTGGTTTACAATGCCCCTATAGATTACTCAAAGCTCTCTGGTCTTCCATGCCCCTATAGATTACTCAAAACTCTCTGGTCTTCTATGCTCCTATAAATTACTAAAAACTCTTTGGTCTTCCATGCCCCTATAGATTACTCAAAGCTCTCTGTTCTTTCATGCTCCTATAGATTACTCAAAACTCTCTGGTCTTCCATGCCCCTATAGATTACTCACAGCTCTCTGTTCTTCCATGCCCCTATAGATAACTCAAAGCTCTCTGGTCTTTCATGCCCCTAAAGATTACTCAAAACTCTCTGGTCTTCCGTGCCGCTATAGAATACTCAAAGCTCTCTGGTTTACCATGCCCCTATAGATTACTCAAAACTCTCTGTTCTTCCATGCTCCTATAGATTACTTAAAGCTCTCTGGTTTACCATGCCCCTATAGTTTACTCAAAGCTCTCTGGTCTTCCATGCCCCTATAGATTACTTAAAGCTCTCTGGTTTACCATTCCCCTATAGATTACTCAAAGCTCTCTGGTTTACCATGCCCCTATAGATTACTCAAAACTCTCTGGTCTTCCATGCCCCTATAGATTACTCAAAACTCTCTGGTCTTCCATGCCCCTATAGATTTCTTAAAGCTCTCTGGTCTTCCATGCTCCTATAGATTACTTAAAGCTCTCTCGTCTTTCATGCCCCTATAGATTACTCAAAACTCTTTAGTCTTCCATGCCCCTATAGATTACTCAAAACTCTCTGGTCTTCCATGCCCCTATAGATTACTCAAAGCTCTCTGGTCTTCCATGCCCCTATAAATTACTCAAAGCTTTCTGTTCTTTCATGCCCCTATAGATTACTCAAAACTCTCTGTTCTTCCATGCTCCTATATATTACTCAAAACTCTCTGGTCTTCCATGCCCCTATAGATTACTCAAAGCTTTCTGGTTTACCATGCCCCTATAAATTACTCAAAGCTCTCTGGTTTACCATGCCCCTATAGATTACTCAAAACGCTCTGGTCTTCCATGCCCCTATAAATTACTCAAAGCTCTCTGGTTTACAATGCCCCTATAGATTACTCAAAGCTCTCTGGTCTTCCATGCCCCTATAGATTACTCAAAACTCTCTGGTCTTCCATGCTCCTATAGATTACTAAAAACTCTCTGGTCTTCCATGCCCCTATAGATTACTCAAAGCTCTCTGTTCTTTCATGCTCCTATAGATTACTCAAAACTCTCTGTTCTTCCAAGCCCCTAGAGATTACTCAAAGCTCTCTGGTCTTCCATGCCCCTATAGATTACTCAAAGCTCTCTGGTTTACCATGCCCCTATAGATTACTCAAAACTCTCTGGTCTTCCATGCCCCTATAGATTACTAAAAACTCTCTGGTCTTCCATGCCCCTATAGATTTCTTAAAGCTCTCTGGTCTTCCATGCCCCTATAGATTACTCAAAACTCTCTGTTCTTCCATGCTCCTATAGATTACTCAAAACTCTCTGTTCTTCCATGCTCCTATAGATTACTTAAAGCTCTCTGGTCTTCCATGTCCCTATAGATTACTCAAAGCTCTCTGGTCTTCCATGCCCCTAAAGATTACTCAAAACTCTCTGGTCTTTCATGCCTCTATAGATTACTCAAAGCTCTCTGGTTTACCATGCCCCTATACATTACTCAAAACTCTCTGTTCTTCCATGCTCCTATAGATTACTTAAAGCTCTCTAGTTTACCATGCCCCTATAGATTACTCAAAACTCTCTGGTCTTCCATGCCCCTATAGATTACTCAAAACTCTCTGGTCTTCCATGCCCTATAGAATACTCAAAGCTCTCTGGTTTACCATGCCCCTATAGATTAATCAAAACTCTCTAGTCTTCCATGCCCCTATAGATTACTCAAAGCTCTCTGGTCTTCCATGCCCCTATAAATTACTCAAAGCTTTCTGTTCTTTCATGCCCCTATAGATTACTCAAAATTCTCTGTTCTTTCATGCTCCTATAGATTACTCAAAACTCTCTGGTCTTCCATGCCCCTATAGATTACTCAAAGCTCTCTGGTTTACCATGCCCCTATAGATTACTCAAAACTCTCTGTTCTTCCATGCTCCTATAGATTACTCACAACTCTCTGTTCTTCCATGCTCCTATAGATTACTTAAAGCTCTGGTCTTACATGCTCCTATAGATTACTCAAAACTCTCTGGTCTTCCATGCCCCTATAGATTACTCACAGCTCTCTGTTCTTTCATGCCCCTATAGATAACTCAAAGCTCTCTGGTTTACAATGCCCCTATATATTACTCAAAACTCTCTGGTCTTCCATGCCCCTATAAATTACTCAAAGCTCTCTGGTTTACAATGCCCCTATAGATTACTCAAAGCTCTCTGGTCTTCCATGCCCTTATAGATTACTCAAAACTCTCTGGTCTTCCATGCTCCTATAAATTACTAAAAACTCTTTGGTCTTCCATGCCCCTATAGATTACTCAAAGCTCTCTTTTCTTTCATGCTCCTATAGATTACTCAAAACTCTCTGTTCTTCCAAGCCCCTATAGATTACTCAAAGCTCTCTGGTCTTCAATGCCCCTATAGATTACTTAAAGCTCTCTGGTCTTCCATGCTCCTATAGATTACTCAAAGCTCTCTGTTCTTCCAAGCCCCTATAGATTACTCAAAACTCTCTGTTCTTCCATGCTCCTATAGATTACTCAAAACTCTCTGTTCTTCCATGCTCCTATAGATTACTCAAAACTCTCTCTTCTTCCAAGCCCCTATAGATTACTCAAAACTCTCTGTTCTTCCATGCCCCTATAGATTACTCAAAACTCTCTGTTCTTCCATGCCCCTATAGATTACTCAAAGCTCTCTGGTCTTCCATGCCCCTATAGATTACTCAAATCTCTCTGGTCTTCCATGCCCCTATAGATTACTCAAAGCTCTCTGGTCTTCCATGCCCCTATAGATTACTCAAAGCTCTCTTTTCTTCCATGCCCCTATAGATTACTCAAAACACTCTGGTCTTCCATGCCCCTATAGATTACTAAAAACTCTCTGGTCTTCCATGCCCCTATAGAATACTCAAAGCTCTCTGGTTTACCATGCCCCTATAGATTACTCAAAGCTCTCTGGTCTTCCATGCCCCTATAGATTACTCAAAACTCTCTGGTCTTCCATGCCCCTATAGATTACTCAAAGCTCTCTGGTTTACCATGCCCCTATAGATTACTCAAAACTCTCTGGTTTTCCATGCCCCTATAGAATACTCAAATCTCTCTTGTTTACCATGCCCTTATAGATTACTCAAAACTCTCTGTTCTTCCATGCCCCTATAGATTACTCAAAGCTCTCTGGTCTTCCGTGCCCCTATAGATTACTCAAAGCTTTCTGGTTTACCATGCCCCTATAGATTACTCAAAGCTCTCTGTTCTTCCATGCTCCTATAGATTACTCAAAACTCTCTGGTCTTCCATGCCCCTATAGATTACTCACAGCTCTCTGTTCTTCCATGCCCCTATAGATAACTCAAAGCTCTCTGGTTTACCATGCCCCTATAGATTACTCAAAACTCTCTGTTCTTCCATGCCCCTATAAATTACTCAAAGCTCTCTGGTTTACAGTGCCCCTATAGATTACTCAAAGCTCTCTGGTCTTCCATGCCACTATAGATTACTCAAAGCTCTCTGTTCTTTCATGCTCCTATAGATTACTCAAAACTCTCTGTTCTTCCAAGCCCCTATAGATTACTCAAAGCTCTCTGGTCTTCCATGCTCCTATAGATTACTCAAAGCTCTCTGTTCTTCCAAGCCCCTATAGATTACTCAAAACTCTCTGTTCTTCCATGATCCTATAGATTACTCAAAACTCTCTGTTCTTCCAAGCCCCTATAGATTACTAAAAACTCTCTGTTCTTCCATGCCCCTATAGATTACTCAAAACTCTCTGTTCTTCCATGCCCCTATAGATTACTCAAAGCTCTCTGGTCTTCCATGCCCCTATAGATTACTCAAATCTCTCTGGTCTTCCATGCCCCTATAGATTACTCAAAGCTCTCTGGTTTACCATGCCCCTATAGATTACTCAAAACTCTCTGGTCTTCCATGCCCCTATAGATTACTCAAAACTCTCTGGTCTTCCATGCCCCTATAGATTTCTTAAAGCTCTCTGGTCTTCCATGCCCCTATAGATTACTTAAAACTCTCTGTTCTTCCATGCTCCTATAGATTACTTAAAACTCTCTGTTCTTCCATGCTCCTATAGATTACTTAAAGCTCTCTGGTCTTCCATGCCCCTATTAATTACTCAAAAATCTCTGGTCTTCCATGCCCCTATAGATTACTCAAAACTCTCTGGTCTTCCATGCCCCTATAGATTACTCAAAGCTCTCTGGTCTTCCATGCTCCTATAGATTACTCAAAACTCTCTGGTCTTCCATGCCCCTATAGATTACTCAAAGCTCTCTGGTTTACCATGCCCCTATAGATTACTCAAAACTCTCTGGTCTTTCATGCCCCTATAGAATACTTAAAGCTCTCTGGTTTACCATGCCCCTATAGATTACTTAAAACTCTCTATTCTTCCATGCCCCTATAGATTACTCAAAGCTCTCTGTTCTTCCATGCCCCTATAGATTACTCAAAATTCTCTGTTCTTCCATGCCCCTATAGATTACTCAAAGCTCTCTTGTCTTCCATGCCCCTATAGATTTCTTAAAGCTCTCTGGTCTTACATTCCCCTATAGATTACTCAAAGCTCTCTGGTCTTCCATGCCCCTAAAGATTACTCAAAACACTCTGGTCTTCCATGCCCCTATAGATTACTTAAAGCACTCTGGTTTACCATGCCCCTATAGATTACTCAAAACTCTCTGTTCTTCCATGCTCCTATAGATTACTTAAAGCTCTCTGGTTTACCATGCCCCTATAGTTTACTCAAAGCTCTCTGGTCTTCCATGCCCCTATAGATTACTCAAAACTCTCTGGTCTTCCATGCCCCTATAGATTACTAAAAGCGCTCTGGTTTACCATGCCCCTATTGTTTACTCAAAACTCTCTGTTCTTCCATGCTCCTTTAGATTACTCAAAACACTCTGGTCTTCCATGCCCCTATAGATTACTTAAAACTCTCTGGTCTTCCATGCCCCTATAGATTTCTTAAAGCTCTCTGGTTTACCATGCCCCTATAGATTACTCAAAACTCTCTGTTCTTCCATGCTCCTATAGATTACTTAAAGCTCTCTGGTTTACCATGCCCCTATAGATTACTCAAAGCTCTCTGGTCTTCCATGCCCCTATAGATTACTCAAAACTCTCTGGTCTTCCATGCTCCTATAGATTACTAAAAGCTCTCTGGTTTACCATGCCCCTATTGATTACTCAAAACTCTCTGTTCTTCCATGCTCCTATAGATTACTTAAAGCTCTCCGTTTACCATTCCCCTATAGATTACTCAAAGCTCTCTGGTCTTCCATGCCCCTATAGATTACTCAAAACTCTCTAGTCTTCCATGCCCCTATAGATTACTCAAAGCTCTCTGGTTTACCATTCCCCTATAGATTACTCAAAGCTCTCTGGTCTTCCATGCCCCTATAGATTACTCAAAACTCTCTGTTCTTCCATGCTCCTATAGATTACTTAAAGCTCTCTGGTCTTCCATGCCCCTATAGATTACTCAAAGCTCTCTGGTCTTCCATGCCCCTATAGATTACTTAAAACTCTCTGTTCTTCCATGCTCCTAAAGATTACTCAAAACACTCTGGTCTTCCATGCTCCTATAGATTACTTAAAGCTCTCTGGTTTACCATTCCCCTATAGATTACTCAAAGCTCTCTGGTCTTCCATGCCCCTATAGATTACTCAAAACTCTCGTGTCTTCCATGCCCCTATAGATTACTCAAAGCTCTCTGGTCTTCAATGCCCCTATAGATTACTCAAAACTCTCTGGTCTTCCATGCCCCTATAGATTTCTTAAAGCTCTCTGGTCTTCCATGCCCCTATAGATTACTCAAAACTCTCTGTTCTTCCATGCTCCTAAAGATTACTTAAAACTCTCTGTTCTTCCATGCTCCTATAGATTACTTAAAGCTCTCTGGTTTACCATTCCCCTATAGATTACTCAAAGCTCTCTGGTCTTCCATGCCCCTTTAGATTACTCAAAACTCTCGTGTCTTCCATGCCCCTATAGATTACTTAAAGCTCTCTGGTTTACCATGCCCCTATAGATTACTCAAAACACTCTGGTCTTCCATGCTCCTATAGATTACTCAAAACTCTCTGGTCTTCCATGCTCCTATAGATTACTTAAATCTCTCTGGTCTTCCATGCCCCTATAGATTACTCAAAGCTCTCTGGTCTTCCATGCCCCTAAAGATTACTCAAAACTCTCTGGTCTTCCATGCCCCTATAGATTACTCAAAGCTCTCTGGTTTACCATGCCCCTATAGATTACTCAAAACACTCTGGTCTTCCATGCCCCTGTAGATTACTCAAAACTCTCTGTTCTTCCATGCTCCTAAAGATTACTCAAAACTCTTTGTTCTTCCATGCTCCTATAGATTACTTAAAGCTCTCTGTTTTACCATTCCCCTATAGATTACTCAAAGCTCTCTGGTCTTCCATGCCCCTATAGATTACTTAAAACTCTCGTGTCTTCCATGCTCCTATAGATTACTCAAAGCTCTCTGGTTTACCATGCCCCTATAGATTACTCAAATTACTCTGGTCTTCCATGCCCCTATAGATTACTCAAAACTCTCTGGTCTTCCATGCCCCTATAGATTTCTTAAAGCTCTCTGGTCTTCCATGCCCCTATAGATTACTCAAAACTCTCTGTTCTTCCATGCTCTTATAGATTACTTAAAGCTTTCTGGTCTTCCATGCCCCTATAGATTACTCAAAACTCTCTAGTCTTCCATGCCCCTATAGATTACTTAAAGCTCTCTGGTTTACCATGCCCCTATAGATTAGTCAAAACTCTCTGGTCTTCCATGCCCCTATAGATTACTCAAAACTCTCTGGTCTTCCATGCCCCTATAGATTTCTTAAAGCTCTCTGGTCTTCCATGCCCCTATAGATTACTCAAAACTCTCTGTTCTTCCATGCTCCTAAAGATTACTCAAATTTCTCTGTTCTTCCATGCTCCTATAGATTACTTAAAGCTCTCTGGTTTACCATTCCCCTATAGATTACTCAAAGCTCTCTGGTCTTCCATGCCCCTATAGATTACTCAAAACTCTCGTGTCTTCCATGCCCCTATAGATTACTCAAAGCTCTCTGGTTTACCATGCCCCTATAGATTACTCAAAACACTCTGGTCTTCCATGCCCCTATAGATTACTCAAAACTCTCTGGTCTTCCATGCCCATATAGATTTCTTAAAGCTCTCTGGTCTTCCATGCCTTTATGGATTACTCAAAACTCTCTGTTCTTCCATGCTCCTATAGATTACTTAAAGCTCTCTGGTCTTCCATGCCCCTTTAGATTACTCAAAGCTCTGGTCTTCCATGCCCCTAAAGATTACTCAAAACTCTCTGGTCTTCCATGCCCCTATAGATTACTCAAAGCTCTCTGGTTTACCATGCCCCTATAGATTACTCAAAACACTCTGGTCTTCCATGCCCCTATAGATTACTCAAAACTCTCTGGTCTTCCATGCCCCTATAGATTACTCAAAGCTCTCTGGTTTACCATGCCCCTATAGATTACTCAAAACACTCTGGTCTTCCATGCCCCTATAGATTACTCAAAACTCTCTGTTCTTCCATGCTCCTAAAGATTACTCAAAACTCTCTGTTCTTCCATGCTCCTATAGATTACTTAAAGCTCTCTGGTTTACCATTCCCCTATAGATTACTCAAAGCTCTCTGGTCTTCCATTCCCCTATAGATTACTCAAAGCTCTCTGGTCTTCCATGCCCCTCTAGATTACTTAAAACTCTCGTGTTTTCCTTGCCCCTATAGATTACTCAAAGCTCTCTGGTTTACCATGCCCCTATAGATTACTCAAAACACTCTGGTCTTCCATGCCCCTATAAATTACTCAAAACTCTCTTGTCTTCCATGCCCCTATAGATTTCTTAAAGCTCTCTGGTCTTACATTCCCCTATAGATTACTCAAAGCTCTCTGGTCTTCCATGCCCCTAAAGATTACTCAAAACACTCTGGTCTTCCATGCCCCTATAGATTACTTAAAGCACTCTGGTTTACCATGCCCCTATAGATTACTCAAAACTCTCTGTTCTTCCATGCTCCTATAGATTACTTAAAGCTCTCTGGTTTACCATGCCCCTATAGTTTACTCTAAGCTCTCTGGTCTTCCATGCCCCTATAGATTACTCAAAACTCTCTGGTCTTCCATGCCCCTATAGATTACTAAAAGCGCTCTGGTTTACCATGCCCCTATTGTTTACTCAAAACTCTCTGTTCTTCCATGCTCCTTTAGATTACTCAAAACACTCTGGTCTTCCATGCCCCTATAGATTACTTAAAACTCTCTGGTCTTCCATGCCCCTATAGATTTCTTAAAGCTCTCTGGTCTTCCATACCCCTATAGATTACTCAAAACTCTCTGTTCTTCCATGCTCCTATAGATTACTTAAAGCTCTCTGGTCTTCCATGCCCCTATAGATTACTCAAAGCTCTCTGGTCTTCCATGCCCCTATAGATTACTCAAAGCTCTCTGGTTTACCATGCCCCTATAGATTACTCAAAACTCTCTGTTCTTCCATGCTCCTATAGATTACTTAAAGCTCTCTGGTTTACCATGCCCCTATAGATTACTCAAAGCTCTCTGGTCTTCCATGCCCCTATAGATTACTCAAAACTCTCTGGTCTTCCATGCTCCTATAGATTACTAAAAGCTCTCTGGTTTACCATGCCCCTATTGATTACTCAAAACTCTCTGTTCTTCCATGCTCCTATAGATTACTTAAAGCTCTCCGTTTACCATTCCCCTATAGATTACTCAAAGCTCTCTGGTCTTCCATGCCCCTATAGATTACTCAAAACTCTCTAGTCTTCCATGCCCCTATAGATTACTCAAAGCTCTCTGGTTTACCATTCCCCTATAGATTACTCAAAGCTCTCTGGTCTTCCATGCCCCTATAGATTACTCAAAACTCTCTGTTCTTCCATGCTCCTATAGATTACTTAAAGCTCTCTGGTCTTCCATGCCCCTATAGATTACTCAAAGCTCTCTGGTCTTCCATGCCCCTATAGATTACTTAAAACTCTCTGTTCTTCCATGCTCCTAAAGATTACTCAAAACACTCTGGTCTTCCATGCTCCTATAGATTACTTAAAGCTCTCTGGTTTACCATTCCCCTATAGATTACTCAAAGCTCTCTGGTCTTCCATGCCCCTATAGATTACTCAAAACTCTCGTGTCTTCCATGCCCCTATAGATTACTCAAAGCTCTCTGGTCTTCAATGCCCCTATAGATTACTCAAAACTCTCTGGTCTTCCATGCCCCTATAGATTTCTTAAAGCTCTCTGGTCTTCCATGCCCCTATAGATTACTCAAAACTCTCTGTTCTTCCATGCTCCTAAAGATTACTTAAAACTCTCTGTTCTTCCATGCTCCTATAGATTACTTAAAGCTCTCTGGTTTACCATTCCCCTATAGATTACTCAAAGCTCTCTGGTCTTCCATGCCCCTTTAGATTACTCAAAACTCTCGTGTCTTCCATGCCCCTATAGATTACTTAAAGCTCTCTGGTTTACCATGCCCCTATAGATTACTCAAAACACTCTGGTCTTCCATGCTCCTATAGATTACTCAAAACTCTCTGGTCTTCCATGCTCCTATAGATTACTTAAATCTCTCTGGTCTTCCATGCCCCTATAGATTACTCAAAGCTCTCTGGTCTTCCATGCCCCTAAAGATTACTCAAAACTCTCTGGTCTTCCATGCCCCTATAGATTACTCAAAGCTCTCTGGTTTACCATGCCCCTATAGATTACTCAAAACACTCTGGTCTTCCATGCCCCTGTAGATTACTCAAAACTCTCTGTTCTTCCATGCTCCTAAAGATTACTCAAAACTCTTTGTTCTTCCATGCTCCTATAGATTACTTAAAGCTCTCTGTTTTACCATTCCCCTATAGATTACTCAAAGCTCTCTGGTCTTCCATGCCCCTATAGATTACTTAAAACTCTCGTGTCTTCCATGCTCCTATAGATTACTCAAAGCTCTCTGGTTTACCATGCCCCTATAGATTACTCAAATTACTCTGGTCTTCCATGCCCCTATAGATTACTCAAAACTCTCCGGTCTTCCATGCCCCTATAGATTTCTTAAAGCTCTCTGGTCTTCCATGCCCCTATAGATTACTCAAAACTCTCTGTTCTTCCATGCTCTTATAGATTACTTAAAGCTTTCTGGTCTTCCATGCCCCTATAGATTACTCAAAACTCTCTAGTCTTCCATGCCCCTATAGATTACTCAAAGCTCTCTGGTTTACCATGCCCCTATAGATTAGTCAAAACTCTCTGGTCTTCCATGCCCCTATAGATTACTCAAAACTCTCTGGTCTTCCATGCCCCTATAGATTTCTTAAAGCTCTCTGGTCTTCCATGCCCCTATAGATTACTCAAAACTCTCTGTTCTTCCATGCTCCTAAAGATTACTCAAATTTCTCTGTTCTTCCATGCTCCTATAGATTACTTAAAGCTCTCTGGTTTACCATTCCCCTATAGATTACTCAAAGCTCTCTGGTCTTCCATGCCCCTATAGATTACTCAAAACTCTCGTGTCTTCCATGCCCCTATAGATTACTCAAAGCTCTCTGGTTTACCATGCCCCTATAGATTACTCAAAACACTCTGGTCTTCCATGCCCCTATAGATTACTCAAAACTCTCTGGTCTTCCATGCCCATATAGATTTCTTAAAGCTCTCTGGTCTTCCATGCCTTTATGGATTACTCAAAACTCTCTGTTCTTCCATGCTCCTATAGATTACTTAAAGCTCTCTGGTCTTCCATGCCCCTTTAGATTACTCAAAGCTCTGGTCTTCCATGCCCCTAAAGATTACTCAAAACTCTCTGGTCTTCCATGCCCCTATAGATTACTCAAAGCTCTCTGGTTTACCATGCCCCTATAGATTACTCAAAACACTCTGGTCTTCCATGCCCCTATAGATTACTCAAAACTCTCTGGTCTTCCATGCCCCTATAGATTTCTTAAGGCTCTCTGGTCTTCCATGCCCCTATAGATTACTCAAAACTCTCTGTTCTTCCATGCTCCTATAGATTACTTAAATCTCTCTGGTCTTCCATGCCCCTATAGATTACTCAAAGCTCTCTGGTCTTCCATGCTCCTATAGATTACTTAAAACTCTCTGGTTTACCATTCCCCTATAGATTACTCACAGCTCTCTGTTCTTCCATGCTCCTATAGATTACTCAAAGCTCTCTGGTTTACCATGCCCCTTTAGATTACTCAAAGCTCTGGTCTTCCATGCCCCTCAAGATTACTCAAAACTCTCTGGTCTTCCATGCCCCTATAGATTACTCAAAGCTCTCTGGTTTACCATGCCCCTATAGATTACTCAAAACACTCTGGTCTTCCATGCCCCTATAGATTACTCAAAACTCTCTGGTCTTCCATGCCCCTATAGATTTCTTAAGGCTCTCTGGTCTTCCATGCCCCTATAGATTACTCAAAACTCTCTGTTCTTCCATGCTCCTATAGATTACTTAAATCTCTCTGGTCTTCCATGCCCCTATAGATTACTCAAAGCTCTCTGTTCTTCCATGCTCCTATAGATTACTTAAAACTCTCTGGTTTACCATTCCCCTATAGATTACTCACAGCTCTCTGTTCTTCCATGCTCCTATAGATTACTCAAAGCTCTCTGGTTTACCATGCCCCTATAGATTACTAAAAACACTCTGGTCTTCCATGCCCCTATAGATTACTCAAAACTCTCTGGTCTTCCATGCCCCTATAGATTTCTTAAAGCTCTCTGGTCTTCCATGCCCCTATAGATTACTCAAAACTCTCTGTTCTTCCATGCTCTTATAGATTACTTAAAGCTCTCTGGTCTTCCATGCCCCTATAGATTACTCAAAACTCTCTAGTCTTCCATGCCCCTATAGATTACTCAAAGCTCTCTGGTTTACCATGCCCCTATAGATTAGTCAAAACTCTCTGGTCTTCCATGCCCCTATAGATTACTCAAAACTCTCTGGTCTTCCATGCCCCTATAGATTTCTTAAAGCTCTCTGGTCTTCCATGCCCCTATAGATTACTCAAAACTCTCTGTTCTTCCATGCTCCTAAAGATTACTCAAATTTCTCTGTTCTTCCATGCTCCTATAGATTACTTAAAGCTCTCTGGTTTACCATTCCCCTATAGATTACTCAAAGCTCTCTGGTCTTCCATGCCCCTATAGATTACTCAAAACTCTCGTGTCTTCCATGCCCCTATAGATTACTCAAAGCTCTCTGGTTTACCATGCCCCTATAGATTACTCAAAACACTCTGGTCTTCCATGCCCCTATAGATTACTCAAAACTCTCTGGTCTTCCATGCCCCTATAGATTTCTTAAAGCTCTCTGGTCTTCCATGCCTTTATGGATTACTCAAAACTCTCTGTTCTTCCATGCTCCTGTAGATTACTTAAAGCTCTCTGGTCTTCCATGCCCCTTTAGATTACTCAAAGCTCTGGTCTTCCATGCCCCTAAAGATTACTCAAAACTCTCTGGTCTTCCATGCCCCTATAGATTACTCAAAGCTCTCTGGTTTACCATGCCCCTATAGATTACTCAAAACACTCTGGTCTTCCATGCCCCTATAGATTACTCAAAACTCTCTGGTCTTCCATGCCCCTATAGATTTCTTAAGGCTCTCTGGTCTTCCATGCCCCTATAGATTACTCAAAACTCTCTGTTCTTCCATGCTCCTATAGATTACTTAAATCTCTCTGGTCTTCCATGCCCCTATAGATTACTCAAAGCTCTCTGGTCTTCCATGCTCCTATAGATTACTTAAAACTCTCTGGTTTACCATTCCCCTATAGATTACTCACAGCTCTCTGTTCTTCCATGCTCCTATAGATTACTCAAAGCTCTCTGGTTTACCATGCCCCTTTAGATTACTCAAAGCTCTCTGGTCTTCCATGCTCCTATAGATTACTTAAAACTCTCTGGTTTACCATTCCCCTATAGATTACTCACAGCTCTCTGTTCTTCCATGCTCCTATAGATTACTCAAAGCTCTCTGGTTTACCATGCCCCTTTAGATTACTCAAAGCTCTGGTCTTCCATGCCCCTAAAGATTACTCAAAACTCTCTGGTCTTCCATGCCCCTATAGATTACTCAAAACTCTCTAGTCTTCCATGCCCCTATAGATTACTCAAAGCTCTCTGGTTTACCATGCCCCTATAGATTAGTCAAAACTCTCTGGTCTTCCATGCCCCTATAGATTACTCAAAACTCTCTGGTCTTCCATGCCCCTATAGATTTCTTAAAGCTCTCTGGTCTTCCATGCCCCTATAGATTACTCAAAACTCTCTGTTCTTCCATGCTCCTAAAGATTACTCAAATTTCTCTGTTCTTCCATGCTCCTATAGATTACTTAAAGCTCTCTGGTTTACCATTCCCCTATAGATTACTCAAAGCTCTCTGGTCTTCCATGCCCCTATAGATTACTCAAAACTCTCGTGTCTTCCATGCCCCTATAGATTACTCAAAGCTCTCTGGTTTACCATGCCCCTATAGATTACTCAAAACACTCTGGTCTTCCATGCCCCTATAGATTACTCAAAACTCTCTGGTCTTCCATGCCCATATAGATTTCTTAAAGCTCTCTGGTCTTCCATGCCTTTATGGATTACTCAAAACTCTCTGTTCTTCCATGCTCCTATAGATTACTTAAAGCTCTCTGGTCTTCCATGCCCCTTTAGATTACTCAAAGCTCTGGTCTTCCATGCCCCTAAAGATTACTCAAAACTCTCTGGTCTTCCATGCCCCTATAGATTACTCAAAACTCTCTAGTCTTCCATGCCCCTATAGATTACTCAAAGCTCTCTGGTTTACCATGCCCCTATAGATTAGTCAAAACTCTCTGGTCTTCCATGCCCCTATAGATTACTCAAAACTCTCTGGTCTTCCATGCCCCTATAGATTTCTTAAAGCTCTCTGGTCTTCCATGCCCCTATAGATTACTCAAAACTCTCTGTTCTTCCATGCTCCTAAAGATTACTCAAATTTCTCTGTTCTTCCATGCTCCTATAGATTACTTAAAGCTCTCTGGTTTACCATTCCCCTATAGATTACTCAAAGCTCTCTGGTCTTCCATGCCCCTATAGATTACTCAAAACTCTCGTGTCTTCCATGCCCCTATAGATTACTCAAAGCTCTCTGGTTTACCATGCCCCTATAGATTACTCAAAACACTCTGGTCTTCCATGCCCCTATAGATTACTCAAAACTCTCTGGTCTTCCATGCCCATATAGATTTCTTAAAGCTCTCTGGTCTTCCATGCCTTTATGGATTACTCAAAACTCTCTGTTCTTCCATGCTCCTCTAGATTACTTAAAGCTCTCTGGTCTTCCATGCCCCTTTAGATTACTCAAAGCTCTGGTCTTCCATGCCCCTAAAGATTACTCAAAACTCTCTGGTCTTCCATGCCCCTATAGATTACTCAAAGCTCTCTGGTTTACCATGCCCCTATAGATTACTCAAAACACTCTGGTCTTCCATGCCCCTATAGATTACTCAAAACTCTCTGGTCTTCCATGCCCCTATAGATTTCTTAAGGCTCTCTGGTCTTCCATGCCCCTATAGATTACTCAAAACTCTCTGTTCTTCCATGCTCCTATAGATTACTTAAATCTCTCTGGTCTTCCATGCCCCTATAGATTACTCAAAGCTCTCTGGTCTTCCATGCCCCTAAAGATTACTCAAAACTCTCTGGTCTTCCAAACCTCTATAGATTACTCAAAGCTCTCTGGTTTACCATGCCCCTATTGATTACTCAAAACTCTCTGTTCTTCCATGCTCCTATAGATTACTTAAAACTCTCTGGTTTACCATTCCCCTATAGATTACTGACAGCTCTCTGTTCTTCCATGCTCCTATAGATTACTCAAAGCTCTCTGGTTTATCATGCCCCTATAGATTACTAAAAACACTCTGGTTTTCCATGCCCCTATAGATTACTCAAAACTCTCTGGTCTTCCATGCCCCTATAGATTTCTTAAAGCTCTCTGGTCTTCCATGCCCCTATAGATTACTCAAAACTCTCTGTTCTTCCATGCTCTTATAGATTACTTAAAGCTCTCTGGTCTTCCATGCCCCTATAGATTACTCAAAACTCTCTAGTCTTCCATGCCCCTATAGATTACTCAAAGCTCTCTGGTTTACCATGCCCCTATAGATTAGTCAAAACTCTCTGGTCTTCCATGCCCCTATAGATTACTCAAAACTCTCTGGTCTTCCATGCCCCTATAGATTTCTTAAAGCTCTCTGGTCTTCCATGCCCCTATAGATTACTCAAAACTCTCTGTTCTTCCATGCTCCTAAAGATTACTCAAATTTCTCTGTTCTTCCATGCTCCTATAGATTACTTAAAGCTCTCTGGTTTACCATTCCCCTATAGATTACTCAAAGCTCTCTGGTCTTCCATGCCCCTATAGATTACTCAAAACTCTCGTGTCTTCCATGCCCCTATAGATTACTCAAAGCTCTCTGGTTTACCATGCCCCTATAGATTACTCAAAACACTCTGGTCTTCCATGCCCCTATAGATTACTCAAAACTCTCTGGTCTTCCATGCCCCTATAGATTTCTTAAAGCTCTCTGGTCTTCCATGCCTTTATGGATTACTCAAAACTCTCTGTTCTTCCATGCTCCTGTAGATTACTTAAAGCTCTCTGGTCTTCCATGCCCCTTTAGATTACTCAAAGCTCTGGTCTTCCATGCCCCTAAAGATTACTCAAAACTCTCTGGTCTTCCATGCCCCTATAGATTACTCAAAGCTCTCTGGTTTACCATGCCCCTATAGATTACTCAAAAAACTCTGGTCTTCCATGCCCCTATAGATTACTCAAAACTCTCTGGTCTTCCATGCCCCTATAGATTTCTTAAAGCTCTCTGGTCTTCCATGCCCCTATAGATTACTCAAAACTCTCTGTTCTTCCATGCTCCTATAGATTACTTAAATCTCTCTGGTCTTCCATGCCCCTATAGATTACTCAAAGCTCTCTGGTCTTCCATGCCCCTAAAGATTACTCAAAACTCTCTGGTCTTCCAAACCCCTATAGATTACTCAAAGCTCTCTGGTTTACCATGCCCCTATTGATTACTCAAAACTCTGTGTTCTTCCATGCTCCTATAGATTACTTAAAACTCTCTGGTTTACCATTCCCCTATAGATTACTCACAGCTCTCTGTTCTTCCATGCCCCTATAGATAACTCAAAGCTCTCTGGTTTACCATGCCCCTATAGATTACTCGAAACTCTCTGGTCTTCCATGCCCCTATAAATTACTCAAAGCTCTCTGGTTTACAATGCCCCTATAGATTACTCAAAGCTCTCTGGTCTTCCATGCCCCTATAGATTAGTCAAAACTCTCTGGTCTTCCATGCTCCTATAGATTACTCAAAACTCTCTGTTTTTCCAAGCCCCTATAGATTACTCAAAGCTTTCTGTTCTTCCATGCCCCTATAGATTACTCAAAGCTCTCTGGTCTTCCATGCTCCTATAGATTACTCAAAGCTCTCTGTTCTTCCAAGCCCCTATAGATTACTCAAAATTCTCTGTTCTTCCATGCTCCTATATATTACTCAAAGCTCTCTGGTTTACCATGCCCCTATAGATTACTCAAAGCTCTCTGTTCTTCCATGCTCCTATAGATTAATCAAAACTCTCTGGTCTTCCATGCCACTATAGATTACTCACAGCTCTCTGTTCTTCCATGCCCCTATAGATAATTCAAAGCTCTCTGGTTTACCATGCCCCTATAGATTACTCAAAACTCTCTGGTCTTCCATGCCCCTATAAATTACTCAAAGCTCTCTGGTTTACAATGCCCCTATAGATTACTCAAAGCTCTCTGGTCTTCCATGCCCCTATAGATTACTCAAAACTATCTGGTCTTCCATGCTCCTATAGATTACTTAAAACTCTCTGTTCTTCCAAGCCCCTATAGATTACTCAAAGCTTTTTGTTCTTCCATGCCCCTATAGATTACTCAAAGCTCTCTGGTCTTCCATGCTCCTATAGATTACTCAAAGCTCTCTGTTCTTCCAAGCCCCTATAGATTACTCAAAACTCTCTGTTCTTCCATGCTCCTATAGATTACTCAAAACTCTCTGTTCTTCCATGCTCCTATAGATTACTCAAAACTCTCTGTTCTTCCAAGCCCCTATAGATTACTCAAAACTCTCTGTCTTTCCATGCCCCTATAGATTACTCAAAACTCTCTGTTCTTCCATGCCCCTATAGATTACTCAAAGCTCTCTGGTCTTCCATGCCCCTATAGATTACTCAAATATCTCTGGTCTTCCATGCCCCTAAAGATTACTCAAAGCTCTCTGGTCTTCCATGCCCCTATAGATTACTCAAAGCTCTCTGTTCTTTCATGCTCCTATAGATTACTCAAAGATCTCTGTTCTTCCATGCCCCTATAGATTACTCAAAGCTCTCTGATCTTCCATGCCCCTATAGATTACTCAAAGCTTTCTGGTCTTTTATGCCCCTATAGATTACTCAAAGCTCTCTGTTCTTCCATGCCCCTCTAGATTACTCAAAGCTCTCTGGTCTTCCATGCCCCTATAGATTACTCAAAACTCTCTGTTCTTCCATGCCCCTATAGATTACTTAAAACTCTCTGTTCTTCTATGCTCCTATAGATTACTTAAAACTCTCTGTTCTTCCATGCCCCTATAGATTACTTTAAACTCTCTGTTCTTCCATGCTCCTATAGATTACTTAAAACTCTCTGTTCTTACATGCTCCTATAGATTACTTAAAACTCTCTGTTCCTCCATGCCCCTATAGATTACTCAAAACACTCTGGTCTTCAATGCCCCTATAGATTACTCAAAACTCTCTGGTCTTCCATGCCCCTATAGATTTCTTAAAGCTCTCTGGTCTTCCATGCCCCTATAGATTACTCAAAACTCTCTGTTCTTCCATGCTCCTAAAGATTACTTAAAACTCTCTGTTCTTCCATGCTCCTATAGATTATCTAAAGCTCTCTGGTTTACCATTCCCCTATAGATTACTCAAAGCTCTCTGGTCTTCCATGCCCCTTTAGATTACTCAAAACTCTCGTGTCTTCCATGCCCCTTTAGATTACTCAAAACACTCTGGTCTTCCATGCTCCTATAGATTACTCAAAACTCTCTGGTCTTCCATGCTCCTATAGATTACTTAAAGCTCTCTGGTCTTCCATGCCCCTATAGATTACTCAAAGCTCTCTGGTCTTCCATGCCCCTAAAGATTACTCAAAACTCTCTGGTCTTCCATGCCCCTATAGATTACTCAAAGCTCTCTGGTTTACCATGCCCCTATAGATTACTCAAAACACTATGGTCTTCCATGCCCCTATAGATTACTCAAAACTCTCTGTTCTTCCATGCTCCTAAAGATTACTCAAAACTCTTTGTTCTTCCATGCTCCTATAGATTACTTAAAGCTCTCTGTTTTACCATTCCCCTATAGATTACTCAAAGCTCTCTGGTCTTCCATGCCCCTATAGATTACTTAAAACTCTCGTGTTTTCCATGCTCCTATAGATTACTCAAAGCTCTCTGGTTTACCATGCCCCTATAGATTACTCAAATTACTCTGGTCTTCCATGCCCCTATAGATTACTCAAAACTCTCTGGTCTTCCATGCCCCTATAGATTTCTTAAAGCTCTCTGGTCTTCCATGCCCCTATAGATTACTCAAAACTCTCTGTTCTTCCATGCTCTTATAGATTACTTAAAGCTTTCTGGTCTTCCATGCCCCTATAGATTACTCAAAACTCTCTAGTCTTCCATGCCCCTATAGATTACTCAAAGCTCTCTGGTTTACCATGCCCCTATAGATTAGTCAAAACTCTCTGGTCTTCCATGCCCCTATAGATTACTCAAAACTCTCTGGTCTTCCATGCCCCTATAGATTTCTTAAAGCTCTCTGGTCTTCCATGCCCCTATAGATTACTCAAAACTCTCTGTTCTTCCATGCTCCTAAAGATTACTCAAATTTCTCTGTTCTTCCATGCTCCTATAGATTACTTAAAGCTCTCTGGTTTACCATTCCCCTATAGATTACTCAAAGCTCTCTGGTCTTCCATGCCCCTATAGATTACTCAAAACTCTCGTGTCTTCCATGCCCCTATAGATTACTCAAAGCTCTCTGGTTTACCATGCCCCTATAGATTACTCAAAACACTCTGGTCTTCCATGCCCCTATAGATTACTCAAAACTCTCTGGTCTTCCATGCCCCTATAGATTTCTTAAAGCTCTCTGGTCTTCCATGCCTTTATGGATTACTCAAAACTCTCTGTTCTTCCATGCTCCTATAGATTACTTAAAGCTCTCTGGTCTTCCATGCCCCTTTAGATTACTCAAAGCTCTGGTCTTCCATGCCCCTAAAGATTACTCAAAACTCTCTGGTCTTCCATGCCCCTATAGATTACTCAAAGCTCTCTGGTTTAAAATGCCCCTATAGATTACTCAAAACACTCTGGTCTTCCATGCCCCTATAGATTAATCAAAACTCTCTGGTCTTCCATGCCCCTATAGATTTCTTAAAGCTCTCTAGTCTTCCATGCCCCTATAGATTACTCAAAACTCTCTGTTCTTCCATGCTCCTATAGATTACTTAAATCTCTCTGGTCTTCCATGCCCCTATAGATTACTCAAAGCTCTCTGGTCTTCCATGCCCCTAAAGATTACTCAAAACTCTCTGGTCTTCCAAACCCCTATAGATTACTCAAAGCTCTCTGATTTACCATGCCCCTATTGATTACTCAAAACTCTCTGTTCTTCCATGCTCCTATAGATTACTTAAAACTCTCTGGTTTACCATTCCCCTATAGATTACTCACAGCTCTCTGTTCTTCCATGCTCCTATAGATTACTCAAAGCTCTCTGGTTTACCATGCCCCTATAGATTACTCAAAACACTCTGGTCTTCCATGCCCCTATAGATTACTCAAAACTCTCTGGTCTTCCATGCCCCTATAGATTTCTTAAAGCTCTCTGGTCTTCCATGCCCCTATAGATTACTCAAAACTCTCTGTTCTTCCATGCTCTTATAGATTACTTAAAGCTCTCTGGTCTTCCATGCCCCTATAGATTACTCAAAACTCTCTAGTCTTCCATGCCCCTATAGATTACTCAAAGCTCTCTGGTTTACCATGCCCCTATAGATTAGTCAAAACTCTCTGGTCTTCCATGCCCCTATAGATTACTCAAAACTCTCTGGTCTTCCAAGCCCCTATAGATTACTCAAAGCTTTCTGTTCTTCCATGCCCCTATAGATTACTCAAAGCTCTCTGGTCTTCCATGCTCCTATAGATTACTCAAAGCTCTCTGTTCTTCCAAGCCCCTATAGATTACTCAAAATTCTCTGTTCTTCCATGCTCCTATATATTACTCAAAGCTCTCTGGTTTACCATGCCCCTATAGATTACTCAAAGCTCTCTGTTCTTCCATGCTCCTATAGATTAATCAAAACTCTCTGGTCTTCCATGCCACTATAGATTACTAACAGCTCTCTGTTCTTCCATGCCCCTATAGATAATTCAAAGCTCTCTGGTTTACCATGCCCCTATAGATTACTCAAAACTCTCTGGTCTTCCATGCCCCTATAAATTACTCAAAGCTCTCTGGTTTACAATGCCCCTATAGATTACTCAAAGCTCTCTGGTCTTCCATGCCCCTATAGATTACTCAAAACTGTCTGGTCTTCCATGCTCCTATAGATTACTTAAAACTCTCTGTTCTTCCAAGCCCCTATAGATTACTCAAAGCTTTTTGTTCTTCCATGCCCCTATAGATTACTCAAAGCTCTCTGGTCTTCCATGCTCCTATAGATTACTCAAAGCTCTCTGTTCTTCCAAGCCCCTATAGATTACTCAAAACTCTCTGTTCTTCCATGCTCCTATAGATTACTCAAAACTCTCTGTTCTTCCATGCTCCTATAGATTACTCAAAACTCTCTGTTCTTCCAAGCCCTTATAGATTACTAAAAACTCTCTGTCTTTCCATGCCCCTATAGATTACTCAAAACTCTCTGTTCTTCCATGCCCCTATAGACTACTCAAAGCTCTCTGGTCTTCCATGCCCCTATAGATTACTCAAATATCTCTGGTCTTCCATGCCCCTAAAGATTACTCAAAGCTCTCTGTTCTTCCATGCCACTATAGATTACTCAAAGCTCTCTGTTCTTCCATGCTCCTATAGATTACTCAAAGATCTCTGTTCTTCCATGCCCCTATAGATTACTCAAAGCTCTCTGATCTTCCATGCCCCTATAGATTACTCAAAGCTTTCTGGTCTTTTATGCCCCTATAGATTACTCAAAGCTCTCTGTTCTTCCATGCCCCTCTAGATTACTCAAAGCTCTCTGGTCTTCCATGCCCCTATAGATTACTCAAAACTCTCGTGTCTTCCATGCCCCTATAGATTACTCAAAGCTCTCTGGTTTACCATGCCCCTATAGATTACTCAAAACACTCTGGTCTTCCATGCCCCTATAGATTACTCAAAACTCTCTGGTCTTCCATGCCCCTATAGATTTCTTAAAGCTCTCTGGTCTTCCATGCCTTTATGGATTACTCAAAACTCTCTGTTCTTCCATGCTCCTATAGATTACTTAAAGCTCTCTGGTCTTCCATGCCCCTTTAGATTACTCAAAGCTCTGGTCTTCCATGCCCCTAAAGATTACTCAAAACTCTCTGGTCTTCCATGCCCCTATAGATTACTCAAAGCTCTCTGGTTTAAAATGCCCCTATAGATTACTCAAAACACTCTGGTCTTCCATGCCCCTATAGATTAATCAAAACTCTCTGGTCTTCCATGCCCCTATAGATTTCTTAAAGCTCTCTAGTCTTCCATGCCCCTATAGATTACTCAAAACTCTCTGTTCTTCCATGCTCCTATAGATTACTTAAATCTCTCTGGTCTTCCATGCCCCTATAGATTACTCAAAGCTCTCTGGTCTTCCATGCCCCTAAAGATTACTCAAAACTCTCTGGTCTTCCAAACCCCTATAGATTACTCAAAGCTCTCTGATTTACCATGCCCCTATTGATTACTCAAAACTCTCTGTTCTTCCATGCTCCTATAGATTACTTAAAACTCTCTGGTTTACCATTCCCCTATAGATTACTCACAGCTCTCTGTTCTTCCATGCTCCTATAGATTACTCAAAGCTCTCTGGTTTACCATGCCCCTATAGATTACTCAAAACACTCTGGTCTTCCATGCCCCTATAGATTACTCAAAACTCTCTGGTCTTCCATGCCCCTATAGATTTCTTAAAGCTCTCTGGTCTTCCATGCCCCTATAGATTACTCAAAACTCTCTGTTCTTCCATGCTCTTATAGATTACTTAAAGCTCTCTGGTCTTCCATGCCCCTATAGATTACTCAAAACTCTCTAGTCTTCCATGCCCCTATAGATTACTCAAAGCTCTCTGGTTTACCATGCCCCTATAGATTAGTCAAAACTCTCTGGTCTTCCATGCCCCTATAGATTACTCAAAACTCTCTGGTCTTCCAAGCCCCTATAGATTACTCAAAGCTTTCTGTTCTTCCATGCCCCTATAGATTACTCAAAGCTCTCTGGTCTTCCATGCTCCTATAGATTACTCAAAGCTCTCTGTTCTTCCAAGCCCCTATAGATTACTCAAAATTCTCTGTTCTTCCATGCTCCTATATATTACTCAAAGCTCTCTGGTTTACCATGCCCCTATAGATTACTCAAAGCTCTCTGTTCTTCCATGCTCCTATAGATTAATCAAAACTCTCTGGTCTTCCATGCCACTATAGATTACTCACAGCTCTCTGTTCTTCCATGCCCCTATAGATAATTCAAAGCTCTCTGGTTTACCATGCCCCTATAGATTACTCAAAACTCTCTGGTCTTCCATGCCCCTATAAATTACTCAAAGCTCTCTGGTTTACAATGCCCCTATAGATTACTCAAAGCTCTCTGGTCTTCCATGCCCCTATAGATTACTCAAAACTGTCTGGTCTTCCATGCTCCTATAGATTACTTAAAACTCTCTGTTCTTCCAAGCCCCTATAGATTACTCAAAGCTTTTTGTTCTTCCATGCCCCTATAGATTACTCAAAGCTCTCTGGTCTTCCATGCTCCTATAGATTACTCAAAGCTCTCTGTTCTTCCAAGCCCCTATAGATTACTCAAAACTCTCTGTTCTTCCATGCTCCTATAGATTACTCAAAACTCTCTGTTCTTCCATGCTCCTATAGATTACTCAAAACTCTCTGTTCTTCCAAGCCCTTATAGATTACTAAAAACTCTCTGTCTTTCCATGCCCCTATAGATTACTCAAAACTCTCTGTTCTTCCATGCCCCTATAGATTACTCAAAGCTCTCTGGTCTTCCATGCCCCTATAGATTACTCAAATATCTCTGGTCTTCCATGCCCCTAAAGATTACTCAAAGCTCTCTGTTCTTCCATGCCACTATAGATTACTCAAAGCTCTCTGTTCTTCCATGCTCCTATAGATTACTCAAAGATCTCTGTTCTTCCATGCCCCTATAGATTACTCAAAGCTCTCTGATCTTCCATGCCCCTATAGATTACTCAAAGCTTTCTGGTCTTTTATGCCCCTATAGATTACTCAAAGCTCTCTGTTCTTCCATGCCCCTCTAGATTACTCAAAGCTCTCTGGTCTTCCATGCCCCTATAGATTACTCAAAACTCTCTGTTCTTCCATGCCCCTATAGATTACTTAAAACTCTCTGTTCTTCTATGCTCCTATAGATTACTTAAAACTCTCTGTTCTTCCATGCCCCTATAGATTACTTTAAACTCTCTGTTCTTCCATGCTCCTATAGATTACTTAAAACTCTCTGTTCTTACATGCTCCTATAGATTACTTAAAACTCTCTGTTCTTCCATGCCCCTATAGATTACTCAAAACACTCTGGTCTTCAATGCCCCTATAGATTACTCAAAACTCTCTGGTCTTCCATGCCCCTATAGATTTCTTAAAGCTCTCTGGTCTTCCATGCCCCTATAGATTACTCAAAACTCTCTGTTCTTCCATGCTCCTAAAGATTACTTAAAACTCTCTGTTCTTCCATGCTCCTATAGATTACTTAAAGCTCTCTGGTTTACCATTCCCCTATAGATTACTCAAAGCTCTCTGGTCTTCCATGCCCCTTTAGATTACTCAAAACTCTCGTGTCTTCCATGCCCCTTTAGATTACTCAAAACACTCTGGTCTTCCATGCTCCTATAGATT
This sequence comes from Biomphalaria sudanica, assembly GCA_036873155.1. Lineage (NCBI taxonomy): Eukaryota > Metazoa > Mollusca > Gastropoda > Planorbidae > Biomphalaria > Biomphalaria sudanica. The sequence goes on along the minus strand of JAZGLO010006679.1, from coordinate 150,214 downwards.
ACTCAAAACTCTCTGGTCTTCCATGCTCCTATAGATTACTTAAAGCTCTCTGGTCTTCCATGCCCCTATAGATTACTCAAAGCTCTCTGGTCTTCCATGCCCCTAAAGATTACTCAAAACTCTCTGGTCTTCCATGCCCCTATAGATTACTCAAAGCTCTCTGGTTTACCATGCCCCTATAGATTACTCAAAATACTATGGTCTTCCATGCCCCTATAGATTACTCAAAACTCTCTGTTCTTCCATGCTCCTAAAGATTACTCAAAACTCTTTGTTCTTCCATGCTCCTATAGATTACTTAAAGCTCTCTGTTTTACCATTCCCCTATAGATTACTCAAAGCTCTCTGGTCTTCCATGCCCCTATAGATTACTTAAAACTTTCGTGTTTTCCATGCTCCTATAGATTACTCAAAGCTCTCTGGTTTACCATGCCCCTATAGATTACTCAAATTACTCTGGTCTTCCATGCCCCTATAGATTACTCAAAACTCTCTGGTCTTCCATGCCCCTATAGATTTCTTAAAGCTCTCTGGTCTTCCATGCCCCTATAGATTACTCAAAACTCTCTGTTCTTCCATGCTCTTATAGATTACTTAAAGCTTTCTGGTCTTCCATGCCCCTATAGATTACTCAAAACTCTCTAGTCTTCCATGCCCCTATAGATTACTCAAAGCTCTCTGGTTTACCATGCCCCTATAGATTAGTCAAAACTCTCTGGTCTTCCATGCCCCTATAGATTACTCAAAACTCTCTGGTCTTCCATGCCCCTATAGATTTCTTAAAGCTCTCTGGTCTTCCATGCCCCTATAGATTACTCAAAACTCTCTGTTCTTCCATGCTCCTAAAGATTACTCAAATTTCTCTGTTCTTCCATGCTCCTATAGATTACTTAAAGCTCTCTGGTTTACCATTCTCCTATAGATTACTCAAAGCTCTCTGGTCTTCCATGCCCCTATAGATTACTCAAAACTCTCGTGTCTTCCATGCCCCTATAGATTACTCAAAGCTCTCTGGTTTACCATGCCCCTATAGATTACTCAAAACACTCTGGTCTTCCATGCCCCTATAGATTACTCAAGACTCTCTGGTCTTCCATGCCCCTATAGATTTCTTAAAGCTCTCTGGTCTTCCATGCCTTTATGGATTACTCAAAACTCTCTGTTCTTCCATGCTCCTATAGATTACTTAAAGCTCTCTGGTCTTTCATGCCCCTTTAGATTACTCAAAGCTCTGGTCTTCCATGCCCCTAAAGATTACTCAAAACTCTCTGGTCTTCCATGCCCCTATAGATTACTCAAAGCTCTCTGGTTTACCATGCCCCTATAGATTACTCAAAACACTCTGGTCTTCCATGCCCCTATAGATTACTCAAAACTCTCAGGTCTTCCATGCCCCTATAGATTTCTTAAAGCTCTCTAGTCTTCCATGCCCCTATAGATTACTCAAAACTCTCTGTTCTTCCATGCTCCTATAGATTACTTAAATCTCTCTGGTCTTCCATGCCCCTATAGATTACTCAAAGCTCTCTGGTCTTCCATGCCCCTAAAGATTACTCAAAACTCTCTGGTCTTCCAAACCCCTATAGATTACTCAAAGCTCTCTGATTTACCATGCCCCTATTGATTACTCAAAACTCTCTGTTCTTCCATGCTCCTATAGATTACTTAAAACTCTCTGGTTTACCATTCCCCTATAGATTACTCACAGCTCTCTGTTCTTCCATGCTCCTATAGATTACTCAAAGCTCTCTGGTTTACCATGCCCCTATAGATTACTCAAAACACTCTGGTCTTCCATGCCCCTATAGATTACTCAAAACTCTCTGGTCTTCCATGCCCCTATAGATTTCTTAAAGCTCTCTGGTCTTCCATGCCCCTATAGATTACTCAAAACTCTCTGTTCTTCCATGCTCTTATAGATTACTTAAAGCTCTCTGGTCTTCCATGCCCCTATAGATTACTCAAAACTCTCTAGTCTTCCATGCCCCTATAGATTACTCAAAGCTCTCTGGTCTTCCATGCTCCTATAGATTACTCAAAGCTCTCTGTTCTTCCAAGCCCCTATAGATTACTCAAAACTCTCTGTTCTTCCATGCTCCTATAGATTACTCAAAACTCTCTGTTCTTCTATGCTCCTATAGATTACTCAAAACTCTCTGTTCTTCCAAGCCCCTATAGATTACTCAAAACTCTCTGTCTTTCCATGCCCCTATAGATTACTCAAAACTCTCTGTACTTCCATGCCCCTATAGATTACTCAAAGCTCTCTGGTCTTCCATGCCCCTATAGATTACTCAAATATCTCTGGTCTTCCATGCCCCTAAAGATTACTCAAAGCTCTCTGTTCTTCCATGCCCCTATAGATTACTCAAAGCTCTCTGTTCTTCCATGCTCCTATAGATTACTCAAAGATCTCTGTTCTTCCATGCCCCTATAGATTACTCAAAGCTCTCTGATCTTCCATGCCCCTATAGATTACTTAAAGCTTTCTGGTCTTTTATGCCCCTATAGATTACTCAAAGCTCTCTGTTCTTCCATGCCCCTCTAGATTACTCAAAGCTCTCTGGTCTTCCATGCCCCTATAGATTACTCAAAACTCTCTGTTCTTCCATGCCCCTATAGATTACTTAAAACTCTCTGTTCTTCTATGCTCCTATAGATTACTTAAAACTCTCTGTTCTTCCATGCCCCTATAGATTACTTTAAACTCTCTGTTCTTCCATGCTCCTATAGATTACTTAAAACTCTCTGTTATTACATGCTCCTATAGATTACTTAAAACTCTCTGTTCTTCCATGCCCCTATAGATTACTCAAAACACTCTGGTCTTCAATGCCCCTATAGATTACTCAAAACTCTCTGGTCTTCCATGCCCCTATAGATTTCTTAAAGCTCTCTGGTCTTCCATGCCCCTATAGATTACTCAAAACTCTCTGTTCTTCCATGCTCCTAAAGATTACTTAAAACTCTCTGTTCTTCCATGCTCCTATAGATTACTTAAAGCTCTCAGGTTTACCATTCCCCTATAGATTACTCAAAGCTCTCTGGTCTTCCATGCCCCTTTAGATTACTCAAAACTCTCGTGTCTTCCATGCCCCTTTAGATTACTCAAAACACTCTGGTCTTCCATGCTCCTATAGATTACTCAAAACTCTCTGGTCTTCCATGCTCCTATAGATTACTTAAAGCTCTCTGGTCTTCCATGCCCCTATAGATTACTCAAAGCTCTCTGGTCTTCCATGCCCCTAAAGATTACTCAAAACTCTCTGGTCTTCCATGCCCCTATAGATTACTCAAAGCTCTCTGGTTTACCATGCCCCTATAGATTACTCAAAACACTATGGTCTTCCATGCCCCTATAGATTACTCAAAACTCTCTGTTCTTCCATGCTCCTAAAGATTACTCAAAACTCTTTGTTCTTCCATGCTCCTATAGATTACTTAAAGCTCTCTGTTTTACCATTCCCCTATAGATTACTCAAAGCTCTCTGGTCTTCCATGCCCCTATAGATTACTTAAAACTCTCGTGTTTTCCATGCTCCTATAGATTACTCAAAGCTCTCTGGTTTACCATGCCCCTATAGATTACTCAAATTACTCTGGTCTTCCATGCCCCTATAGATTACTCAAAACTCTCTGGTCTTCCATGCCCCTATAGATTTCTTAAAGCTCTCTGGTCTTCCATGCCCCTATAGATTACTCAAAACTCTCTGTTCTTCCATGCTCTTATAGATTACTTAAAGCTTTCTGGTCTTCCATGCCCCTATAGATTACTCAAAACTCTCTAGTCTTCCATGCCCCTATAGATTACTCAAAGCTCTCTGGTTTACCATGCCCCTATAGATTAGTCAAAACTCTCTGGTCTTCCATGCCCCTATAGATTACTCAAAACTCTCTGGTCTTCCATGCCCCTATAGATTTCTTAAAGCTCTCTGGTCTTCCATGCCCCTATAGATTACTCAAAACTCTCTGTTCTTCCATGCTCCTAAAGATTACTAAAATTTCTCTGTTCTTCCATGCTCCTATAGATTACTTAAAGCTCTCTGGTTTACCATTCCCCTATAGATTACTCAAAGCTCTCTGGTCTTCCATGCCCCTATAGATTACTCAAAACTCTCGTGTCTTCCATGCCCCTATAGATTACTCAAAGCTCTCTGGTTTACCATGCCCCTATAGATTACTCAAAACACTCTGGTCTTCCATGCCCCTATAGATTACTCAAAACTCTCTGGTCTTCCATGCCCCTATAGATTTCTTAAAGCTCTCTGGTCTTCCATGCCTTTATGGATTACTCAAAACTCTCTGTTCTTCCATGCTCCTATAGATTACTTAAAGCTCTCTGGTCTTCCATGCCCCTTTAGATTACTCAAAGCTCTGGTCTTCCATGCCCCTAAAGATTACTCAAAACTCTCTGGTCTTCCATGCCCCTATAGATTACTCAAAGCTCTCTGGTTTACCATGCCCCTATAGATTACTCAAAACACTCTGGTCTTCCATGCCCCTATAGATTACTCAAAACTCTCTGGTCTTCCATGCCCCTATAGATTTCTTAAAGCTCTCTAGTCTTCCATGCCCCTATAGATTACTCAAAACTCTCTGTTCTTCCATGCTCCTATAGATTACTTAAATCTCTCTGGTCTTCCATGCCCCTATAGATTACTCAAAGCTCTCTGGTCTTCCATGCCCCTAAAGATTACTCAAAACTCTCTGGTCTTCCAAACCCCTATAGATTACTCAAAGCTCTCTGATTTACCATGCCCCTATTGATTACTCAAAACTCTCTGTTCTTCCATGCTCCTATAGATTACTTAAAACTCTCTGGTTTACCATTCCCCTATAGATTACTCACAGCTCTCTGTTCTTCCATGCTCCTATAGATTACTCAAAGCTCTCTGGTTTACCATGCCCCTATAGATTACTCAAAACACTCTGGTCTTCCATGCCCCTATAGATTACTCAAAACTCTCTGGTCTTCCATGCCCCTATAGATTTCTTAAAGCTCTCTGGTCTTCCATGCCCCTATAGATTACTCAAAACTCTCTGTTCTTCCATGCTCTTATAGATTACTTAAAGCTCTCTGGTCTTCCATGCCCCTATAGATTACTCAAAACTCTCTAGTCTTCCATGCCCCTATAGATTACTCAAAGCTCTCTGGTTTACCATGCCCCTATAGATTAGTCAAAACTCTCTGGTCTTCCATGCCCCTATAGATTACTCAAAAATCTCTGGTCTTCCATGCCCCTATAGATTTCTTAAAGCTCTCTGGTCTTCCATGCCCCTATAGATTACTCAAAACTCTCTGTTCTTCCATGCTCCTAAAGATTACTCAAATTTCTCTGTTCTTCCATGCTCCTATAGATTACTTAAAGCTCTCTGGTTTACCATTTCCCTATAGATTACTCAAAGCTCTCTGGTCTTCCATGCCCCTATAGATTACTCAAAACTCTCGTGTCTTCCAGCTCCTATAGATTACTCAAAGCTCTCTGGTTTACCATGCCCCTATAGATTACTCAAAACACTCTGGTCTTCCATGCCCCTATAGATTACTCAAAACTCTCTGGTCTTCCATGCCCCTATAGATTTCTTAAAGCTCTCTGGTCTTCCATGCCTTTATGGATTACTCAAAACTCTCTGTTCTTCCATGCTCCTGTAGATTACTTAAAGCTCTCTGGTCTTCCATGCCCCTTTAGATTACTCAAAGCTCTGGTCTTCCATGCCCCTAAAGATTACTCAAAACTCTCTGGTCTTCCATGCCCCTATAGATTACTCAAAGCTCTCTGGTTTACCATGCCCCTATAGATTACTCAAAACACTCTGGTCTTCCATGCCCCTATAGATTACTCAAAACACTCTGGTCTTCCATGCCCCTATAGATTACTCAAAACTCTCTGGTCTTCTATGCCCCTATAGATTACTCAAAACTCTCTGTTCTTCCATGCTCCTATAGATTACTTAAATCTCTCTGGTCTTCCATGCCCCTATAGATTACTCAAAGCTCTCTGGTCTTCCATGCCCCTAAAGATTACTCAAAACTCTCAGGTCTTCCAAACCCCTATAGATTACTCAAAGCTCTCTGGTTTACCATGCCCCTATTGATTACTCAAAACTCTCTGTTCTTCCATGCTCCTATAGATTACTTAAAACTCTCTGGTTTACCATTCCCCTATAGATTACTCACAGCTCTCTGTTCTTCCATGCCCCTATAGATAACTCAAAGCTCTCTGGTTTACCATGCCCCTATAGATTACTCGAAACTCTCTGGTCTTCCATGCCCCTATAAATTACTCAAAGCTCTCTGGTTTACAATGCCCCTATAGATTACTCAAAGCTCTCTGGTCTTCCATGCCCCTATAGATTACTCAAAACACTCTGGTCTTCCATGCCCCTATAGATTACTCAAAACTCTCTGGTCTTCCATGCCCCTATAGATTTCTTAAAGCTCTCTGGTCTTCCATGCCCCTATAGATTACTCAAAACTCTCTGTTCTTCCATGCTCTTATAGATTACTTAAAGCTCTCTGGTCTTCCATGCCCCTATAGATTACTCAAAGCTCTCTGGTTTACCATGCCCCTATAGATTAGTCAAAACTCTCTGGTCTTCCATGCCCCTATAGATTACTCAAAAATCTCTGGTCTTCCATGCCCCTATAGATTTCTTAAAGCTCTCTGGTCTTCCATGCCCCTATAGATTACTCAAAACTCTCTGTTCTTCCATGCTCCTAAAGATTACTCAAATTTCTCTGTTCTTCCATGCTCCTATAGATTACTTAAAGCTCTCTGGTTTACCATTTCCCTATAGATTACTCAAAGCTCTCTGGTCTTCCATGCCCCTATAGATTACTCAAAACTCTCGTGTCTTCCAGCTCCTATAGATTACTCAAAGCTCTCTGGTTTACCATGCCCCTATAGATTACTCAAAACACTCTGGTCTTCCATGCCCCTATAGATTACTCAAAACTCTCTGGTCTTCCATGCCCCTATAGATTTCTTAAAGCTCTCTGGTCTTCCATGCCTTTATGGATTACTCAAAACTCTCTGTTCTTCCATGCTCCTGTAGATTACTTAAAGCTCTCTGGTCTTCCATGCCCCTTTAGATTACTCAAAGCTCTGGTCTTCCATGCCCCTAAAGATTACTCAAAACTCTCTGGTCTTCCATGCCCCTATAGATTACTCAAAGCTCTCTGGTTTACCATGCCCCTATAGATTACTCAAAACACTCTGGTCTTCCATGCCCCTATAGATTACTCAAAACACTCTGGTCTTCCATGCCCCTATAGATTACTCAAAACTCTCTGGTCTTCTATGCCCCTATAGATTACTCAAAACTCTCTGTTCTTCCATGCTCCTATAGATTACTTAAATCTCTCTGGTCTTCCATGCCCCTATAGATTACTCAAAGCTCTCTGGTCTTCCATGCCCCTAAAGATTACTCAAAACTCTCTGGTCTTCCAAACCCCTATAGATTACTCAAAGCTCTCTGGTTTACCATGCCCCTATTGATTACTCAAAACTCTCTGTTCTTCCATGCTCCTATAGATTACTTAAAACTCTCTGGTTTACCTTTCCCCTATAGATTACTCACAGCTCTCTGTTCTTCCATGCCCCTATAGATAACTCAAAGCTCTCTGGTTTACCATGCCCCTATAGATTACTCGAAACTCTCTGGTCTTCCATGCCCCTATAAATTACTCAAAGCTCTCTGGTTTACAATGCCCCTATAGATTACTCAAAGCTCTCTGGTCTTCCATGCCCCTATAGATTACTCAAAACTCTCTGGTCTTCCATGCTCCTATAGATTACTCAAAACTCTCTGTTTTTCCAAGCCCCTATAGATTACTCAAAGCTTTCTGTTCTTCCATGCCCCTATAGATTACTCAAAGCTCTCTGGTCTTCCATGCTCCTATAGATTACTCAAAGCTCTCTGTTCTTCCAAGCCCCTATAGATTACTCAAAATTCTCTGTTCTTCCATGCTCCTATATATTACTCAAAGCTCTCTGGTTTACCATGCCCCTATAGATTACTCAAAGCTCTCTGTTCTTCCATGCTCCTATAGATTAATCAAAACTCTCTGGTCTTCCATGCCCCTATAGATTACTCACAGCTCTCTGTTCTTCCATGCCCCTATAAATTACTCAAAGCTCTCTGGTTTACAATGCCCCTATAGATTACTCAAAGCTCTCTGGTCTTCCATGCCCCTATAGATTACTCAAAACTCTCTGGTCTTCCATGCTCCTATAGATTACTTAAAACTCTCTGTTCTTCCAAGCCCCTATAGATTACTCAAAGCTTTTTGTTCTTCCATGCCCCTATAGATTACTCAAAGCTCTCTGGTCTTCCATGCTCCTATAGATTACTCAAAGCTCTCTGTTCTTCCAAGCCCCTATAGATTACTCAAAACTCTCTGTTCTTCCATGCCCCTATAGATTACTCAAAACTCTCTGTTCTTCCATGCTCCTATAGATTACTCAAAACTCTCTGTTCTTCCAAGCCCCTATAGATTACTCAAAACTCTCTGTCTTTCCATGCCCCTATAGATTACTCAAAACTCTCTGTTCTTCCATGCCCCTATAGATTACTCAAAGCTCTCTGGTCTTCCATGCCCCTATAGATTACTCAAATATCTCTGGTCTTCCATGCCCCTAAAGATTACTCAAAGCTCTCTGTTCTTCCATGCCCCTATAGATTACTCAAAGCTCTCTGTTCTTCCATGCTCCTATAGATTACTCAAAGATCTCTGTTCTTCCATGCCCCTATAGATTACTCAAAGCTCTCTGATCTTCCATGCCCCTATAGATTACTCAAAGCTTTCTGGTCTTTTATGCCCCTATAGATTACTCAAAGCTCTCTGTTCTTCCATGCCCCTCTAGATTACTCAAAGCTCTCTGGTCTTCCATGCCCCTATAGATTACTCAAAACTCTCTGTTCTTCCATGCCCCTATAGATTACTTAAAACTCTCTGTTCTTCTATGCTCCTATAGATTACTTAAAACTCTCTGTTCTTCCATGCCCCTATAGATTACTTTAAACTCTCTGTTCTTCCATGCTCCTATAGATTACTTAAAACTCTCTGTTCTTACATGCTCCTATAGATTACTTAAAACTCTCTGTTCTTCCATGCCCCTATAGATTACTCACAGCTCTCTGTTCTTCCATGCCCCTATAGATTACTAAAAACTCTCTGGTCTTTTATGCCCCTATAGATTACTCAAAACTCTATGGTCTTCCATGCCCCTATAGATTACTCAAAGCTCTCTGGTCTTCCATGCTTCTATAGATTACTTAAAGCTCTCTGTTCTTCCATGCCCCTATAGATTAATCAAAGCTCTCTGGTCTTTTATAGCTTGCGCAGTGTCCAGGCTTTCTATGCTTCTATGACCAGCTCTCTCTGGTCCATAGTTAGAACTTACTATTGTCTTATCACGAAAGTCCGTGATACCCGATGTGAATACTGCCAGATGATACTGAAACACTTTTATACATCCTTCAAGAGTGCAAGTCCCATTACCAAGTTCATGGTAAGCTCAACCAACATTATGTTTAGGAAATAAATCCTTGTTAATGTATATGTATTTGTGAAGTTAGACTGTGACTTTATCAATTGAATGTAAGTATGGTAACTTAATCAATTAAAAGAAAGTGTGGTGACTTCATCAATTGAAAGAAAGTGTGGTGACTTTATCAATTAAAAGAAAGTGTGGTGACTTTATTAATTGAAAGAAAGTATGGTGACTTTATCAATTGAAAGAAAGTATGGTGACTTTATTAATTGAAAGTAAGTTTTATGCCTTTGTCTTTTTAGAGAGTGAGAATGTGGTGTATTTGTGTGTTAGAGACATTTTAAAACACGAAACTGCTAGGACTGTTACATACTTGACTAAATTATCTGCTCTTTTCTCTTCTTCCCTTAAATGATAAGTGTAGAGAAAGGTGTCCAAATAATTTCGATTGATGCCTCTCAGGTAATAGCGAATGCTTGAAAGATTACCAATACCACCGAGATAAGATTTGTATTCTAGACCTGGAGACAAGTGGATAAAAGATTACAACAAGATTGGTTACTATGGGAAAAAAATCTATTTGAAGATAGCTAAGGGAATTTACTGTATCGGTTGTTGTTCTGGTGTTTACATGCAAATTGTGGCCATTGCGGCTATCCTCAACCAAAATGACCTACCTGTTGATTTCTTCTCTCGCTCATTAAAAACATGTAAAAGAAAACATTCTTCCGTTGAGAAAAAAGCATATGCCATTGTAGAGTCGTTGAGAAAATGGAAACATTTCTTAGTCGGTAAAGTGTTCACACTTGTTACGGATCAGCGATCTGTCTCTTTTATGTATAACAGGTCAAACAAGGGAAAAATGAAAAAAATCCAAAGGTGCTAACTAGAACTCTCGTGTTCCCACTATGATGTCATCTATCGCCCTGGCAAGCAGAACACTGAAGCTGATACATTTACCAGAAACTATCAATCTACTATCACTAGCAATGACCTTAAATAGCTACATACTAGTCTCTGCTATCCGGCGTTACTCGATTAGGGCTACAATTCTTCTCTGTCAGAACTATGGTAGAATATGTCCAACTTATGCTGATCTGAAGCCCCCATTTTTTTAGACAGCCGACCAAAGAGCGGATTAAAGCAAGTTAACTATTGTTAAGAATTAGTACGGACATCACGGGACCTTTCTCTTGTGTTTCAAGAAATATATATCTTCTTACCATTATAGATGAATTTTCTAGATTCATATTTGCATGTCCAGATGTGTTCCTCTACTGCTGTTAAATGTCTCAACGAACTATTCACCCTACTTGAATTTCGTGCGTACTTCCACACTGACATGGGAACTTCGTTTTATGTCTACAGGGGTGCATCATTTCCTCCACGAGAGGGGAATCGCGACTAGTAGAATGACTCCCTATAGTCCAAAGGAAACGAACAAGTAGAGAGACTAAATGGAACTTTATGCAAAGCCATCACTTATGCTTTACATTCTAAGGAACTTGACATGGCTAAATGTGAACTAGTATTATATGATGTTCTGCAGTCCATCCGGTCACTACTAGTCACATCAACTAACAGGAAACCCCATGAACGACTTTTTGGGCTCAACTAAAGAAGTGGTCAGGGACATCCTTACCAATATGGTTGATCAGTCCGGGTTCTGTCTTTCTTAAGAAAAATGTTAGATTATCTAAATATGATGCCATATCAGAAGAAGTTGATTTAATAACAAGCAACGCTTAGTAAGCTGTTAAGGAACGCCAAGAGAAGAAATTGTCTCATTAGGAATGTTAGCCCCCCAGGGAGAAACAAAGAGCTATAGAGAATCAGAGGGGAACAGAGCTTGATACTGACTGTCTTGTCCAAAGAGAATTAGAGGGGAACAGAGCTTGATACTGACTGACCTGTCCAAAGAAAATCAGAGGGGAACAGAGCTTGATACTGACTGACCTGTCCAAAGAGAATCAGAGGGGAACAGAGCTTGATACTGACTGACCTGTCCAAAGAGAATCAGAGGGGAACAGAGCTTGATACTGACTGACCTGTCCAAAGATAATCAGAGGGGAACAGAGCTTGATACTGACTGACCTGTCCAAAGAGAATCAGAGGGGAACAGAGCTTCATACTGACTGACCTGTCCAAAGATAATCAGAGGGGAACAGAGCTTGATACTGACTGACCTGTCCAAAGAGAATTAAAGGGGAACAGAGCTTGATACTGACTGTCTTGTCCAAAGAGAATTAGAGGGGAACAGAGCTTGATACTGACTGACCTGTCCAAAGAGAATCAGAGGGGAACAGAGCTTGATAATGACTGCCCTGTTCAAAACAACCAGAAGAAAGAAAAGACTTGATGGGTAGTTGAGCTCTGATGTAGGACTGTCAATAGAACTGCAATTCAAACGTATTGCGACAGAAGTGCTGGACAGATTTCATATGGAGATGAAGGACTGGAAAACCATGTGGACACCTTTACATTTCTCTTGAAGTCTATAGATGATGACATGCTGATGAAAAACTGAGTTACTTCTTCTTGTTTGGATGATGAAATATAGGCAAATCGTTTGTTTAATGATGTCATTGATGCACGAGTACTTTTCATCAACAAACCAGCATCACAATCACCAAATCATATATTAATGATGTGTTCTTAAGCCTTGCAAGCTCCATTTGAATTCTGCTAACTCAGGCCGCTTTCATTTCGTCATGTGAGAGATCATTCTGAAAGCTCAAGTTAATGAAAAACTATCTCAGGAGCAAGAAAGGCTTATCAGCATGGCTATTAATTCAGTGGAATTAAAAATACAAGATAACATTGATCTAGATGATGTTTTAGATGACCTTTGACCTTTGCTGTACAGAAAGCACGACGTGAGGCGATATGACTTGAGATTTGTTACTTGAGCATTATCTCGCCAATAAACAAACGTTAGTATTAGCCCTCAGCATCATTTTTTTACATTTTAATTAATCACTGTTCCCAAATCTACTTTCGGCATTGTAGTAGCTGCTACGTTGAATTGGAACTATCCAACTAATAAAGTAGTTATACTAGTCCAATGATAGGTCTTTAGACCTAGACTTAGTAGACGTGACCCAACATTGTTCTGAACATTCAAGGATTCAACTCTTCAAGGAATACGGAAATACCCAAAGATATACAGTCCGTTCAAGAGAAATATGTTCTCCTTCTCTAGCCAAATTTAAACTCATTTCTTGTTTTAATACGGTCAAACGAGAGTGTTTTTTTTTCCCACTGTGGCCAACACTAATAATTTTTTTCCCAACGATATACAGTAACTATCAATTTTTTAGGAAAATCGTTGAAGCCTTTTTTTATAATCGCGTGGGGTTAGGTTGTTGTTTCCACGGATTGAATAAAAGTAGTGTAATATAGAACTATTGCTTATTATGGTATTGTGATGTACATTTGATAAACTACATATAGACAATGTTTACATACTAAGACAGACTACATGTATACAATGTTCACGTCTTCAGACAGAGTACATGTATATAATGTTCACGTCTTCAGACAGACTACATGTATACAATGTTCACGTCTTCAGACAGACTACATGTATATAATGTTTATGTCTTCAGACAGACTTCAAGGAGGATCTCGTGTATTGTTGGTGAATTATCTGTGAAGGATGTTAGTCGCTTTAAAATGAATATTTTGCATGAATTGTTGGCTAACTTTTAGTTCACATCTTTAGATATTGTTGCTGTTGAAACATATCTACCTGTTTGTCTACCTGTCTATCTACCTGTCTGTCTGTTTGTCAACCTGCCATTGCATGTCCATTGGGGGGGGGGAGAATCCCGCTTCAGCAAAAGTCAAATGTTTTTTGTTTTTCTATAAGGCGTGTGTGTGTGTAATATGGAAATATATTTGATACCAACAAATCAGCGCGTGCTCAAAGGTGTGGGCTCAAGAGAGCAAGGCCGCATGTGTGTGTGTGTGTGTGTGCGTGTCTCATATGAACTAGACAAAAATCTTGTAAAAACTTCGCTTATATATAAAAAAAATTAACAAACAAAAATATTTAAACACACAAAAAAAAAAGAAAGTAGATAGAGTCTGTATTCGAACTCGACCCTACATGATGGAATGCGAAGTGTTTTACTACTGAGATACTCAAGTTGAATATTTCATTGGTTTATTGTTAGTGAACTTTCGAATTCCTTACAATCGACAAGAATCCAGATCAAACATCTCAGCAATACATTGGACGTGAGAGAAATAGCATGGTCAGATTTGTACCAGACAGAGTCAGTTCATTGAAGTGTCCTAAAATTTAAAAACAACCACGAAATTTCTATAATTTAGAAAAGCCAACCACCCAAACCCTTGCGTATTGCTTGTCCAGCCCTTGCTAATAAAAAAAAAGATATATTTCTACCTATTTATATTTGTACCTATATATATTTGTACCTATTTCATTGACAACTTTGAAGACACGTTTATGTATCAAAGGCAAAAAGACCATGCCTCCAAGTTCTATAGGCAAGTCTGGAGCATCAGGTAAGGTTGTAGAATACAGGCGACCCCCAACACGATTCAAATACTCAAATACTTCAATAGTTAACTTCTGATTGCGTAATCTGTAGGCTGAGTAGGTGCCTGAAGGGCCCGCTCCAATGATAGCCACATCCACGTGTCTGTCACAGTTACCTGTTTATAGACAAAAAGATATCAATAAATTTATCTATCCGTCTGTCTCTCCGTCTTTCTAGTTTAAAATATTTACTTTTTCTTTGTCCATCTGTCTGTAGTCGTTTGTCTCCTCTAGTTGAGATCTAGCAAGCAATATGGTCCATTAAACAATGTATGTAGTCATTGGTCTCCTCTTGTTGAGATCTAGCAAGCAATATGGTCCAATAAACAATCTCTGTAGTCGTTGGTCTCCTCTGGTTAAGATCTAGCAAGCAATATAGTCCATTAAACAATGTATGTAGTCGTTGGTCTCCTCTAGTTGAGATCTAGCAAGCTATATGGTCCAATAAACAATGCCTGTAATCGTTGGTCTCCTCTAGTTGAGATCTAGCAAGCTATATGGTCCAATAAACAATGCCTGTAATCGTTGGTCTCCTCTAGTTTAGATCTAGCAAGCAATATGGTCCAATAAACAATGCCTGTAGTCGTTGGTCTCCTCTAGTTGAGATCTAGCAAGCAATATGGTCCATTAAACAATGTCTGTAGTCATTGGTCTCCTCTAGTTGAGATCTAGCAAGCAATATGGTCCATTAAACAATGTGTGTAGTCGTTGGTCTCCTCTAGTTGAGATCTAGCAAGCAATATGGTCCATTAAACAATGTCTGTAGTCGTTGGTCTCCTCTAGTTGAGATCTAGCAAGCAGTATGGTCCAATAAACAATGTCTGTAGTCGTTGGTCTCCTCTGGTTGAGATCTAGCAAGCAATATGGTCCATTAAACAATGCCTGTAGTCGTTGGTCTCCTCTAGTTGAGATCTAGCAAGCAATATGGTCCATTAAACAATGTCTGTAGTCGTTTGTCTCCTCTAGTTGAGATCTAGCAAGCAATATGGTTCATTAAACGATGTATGTAGTCATTGGTCTCCTCTAGTTGAAATCTAGCAAGCAATATGGTCCAATAAACAATCTCTGTAATCGTTGGTCTCCTCTGGTTAAGATCTAGCAAGCAATATGGTCCATTAAACAATGTATGTAGTCGTTGGTCTCCTCTAGTTGAGATCTAGCAAGCTATATGGTCCAATAAACAATGTCTGTAATCGTTGGTCTCCTCTAGTTGAGATCTAGCAAGCTATATGGTCCAATAAACAATGCCTGTAATCGTTGGTCTCCTCTAGTTTAGATCTAGCAAGCAATATGGTCCAATAAACAATGCCTGTAGTCGTTGGTCTCCTCTAGTTAAGATCTAGCAAGCAATATGGTCCATTAAACAATGTCTGTAGTCGTTGGTCTCTAGTTGAGATCTAGCAAGCAATATGGTTCATTAAACAATGTCTGCAGTCGTTGGTCTCCTCTAGTTGAGATCTAGCAAGCAATATGGTTCATTAAACAATGTATGTAGTCGTTGGTCTCCTCTTGTTGAGATCTAGCAAGCAATATGGTCAAATAAAATATGTCCGTAGTCGTTGGTTTCCTCTAGTTGAGATCTAGCAAGCAATATGGTCCATTAAACAATGTCTGTAGTCGTTGGTCTCCTCTGGTTGAGATCTAGCAAGCAATATGGTCCATTAAACAATGTATGTAGTCGTTGGTCTCCTCTAGTTGAGATCTAGCAAGCTATATGGTCCAATAAACAATGCCTGTAATCGTTGGTCTCCTCTAGTTTAAATCTAGCAAGCAATATGGTCCAATAACCAATGCCTGTAGTCGTTGGTCTCCTCTAGTTGAGATCTAGCAAGCAATATGGTCCATTAAACAATGTCTGTAGTCGTTGGTCTCTAGTTGAGATCTAGCAAGCAATATGGTTCATTAAACAATGTCTGCAGTCGTTGGTCTCCTCTAGTTGAGATCTAGCAAGCAATATGGTTCATTAAACAATGTATGTAGTCGTTGGTCTCCTCTTGTTGAGATCTAGCAAGCAATATGGTCAAATAAACAATGTCCGTAATCGTTTGTTTCCTCTAGTTAAGATCTAGCAAGCAATATGGTCCATTCAACAATGTCTGTAGTCGTTTGTCTCCTCTAGTTGAGATCTAGCAAGCAATATGGTTCATTAAACAATGTATGTAGTCATTGGTCTCCTCTAGTTGAGATCTAGCAAGCAATATGGTCCAATAAACAATCTCTGTAGTCGTTGGTCTCCTCTGGTTAAGATCTAGCAAGCAATATGGTCCATTAAACAATGTATGTAGTCGTTGGTCTCCTCTAGTTGAGATCTAGCAAGCTATATGGTCCAATAAACAATGCCTGTAATCGTTGGTCTCCTCTAGTTGAGATCTAGCAAGCTATATGGTCCAATAAACAATGCCTGTAATCGTTGGTCTCCTCTAGTTTAGATCTAGCAAGCAATATGGTCCAATAAACAATGCCTGTAGTCTTTAGTCTCCTCTAGTTGAGATCTAGCAAGCAATATGGTTCATTAAACAATGTATGTAGTCGTTGGTCTCCTCTTGTTGAGATCTAGCAAGCAATATGGTCAAATAAACAATGTCCGTAGTCGTTGGTTTCCTCTAGTTAAGATCTAGCAAGCAATATGGTCCAATAAACAATGTCTGTAGTCGTTGGTCTCCTCTGGTTGAGATCTAGCAAGCAAAATGGTCCATTAAATAATGTATGTAGTCGTTGGTCTCCTCTAGTTGAGATCTAGCAAGCAATATGGTCCATTAAACAATGTATGTAGTCGTTGGTCTCCTCTAGTTGATATCTAACAAGCAATATGGTCCATTAAACAATGTCTGTAGTCGTTGGTCTCCTCTAGTTGATATCTAGCAAGCAATATGGTCCATTAAACAATGTCTGTAGTCGTTGGTCTCCTCTAGTTGAGATCTAGCAAGCAATATGGTCCATTAAACAATGTCTGCAGTCGTTGGTCTCCTCTAGTTGAGATCTAGCAAGCAATATGGTCCATTAAACAATGTCTGTAGTCGTTGGTCTCCTTTAGTTGAGATCTAGCAAGCAATATGGTCCATTAAACAATGTCTGTAGTCGTTGGTCTCCTCTAGTTGAGATCTAGCAAGCAATATGGTCCATTAAACAATGTCTGTAGTCGTTGGTCTCCTTTAGTTGAGATCTAGCAAGCAATATGGTCCATTAAACAATGTATGTAGTCATTGGTCTCCTCTAGTTGAGATCTAGCAAGCAATATGGTCCATTAAACAATGTCTGTAGTCGTTGGTCTCCTCTAGTTGAGATCTAGCAAGCAATATGGTTCATTAAACAATGTCTGCAGTCGTTGGTCTCCTCTAGTTGAAATCTAGCAAGCAATATGGTTCATTAAACAATGTATGTAGTCGTTGGTCTCCTCTTGTTGAGATCTAGCAAGCAATATGGTCAAATAAACAATGTCCGTAGTCGTTTGTTTCTTCTAGTTAAGATCTAGAAAGCAATATGGTCCAATAAAAAATGTCTGTAGTCGTTGGTCTCCTCTGGTTGAGATCTAGCAAGCAATATGGTCCATTAAATAATGTATGTAGTCGTTGGTCTCCTCTAGTCTAGATCTAGCAAGCTAAATGGTCCATTAAACAATACCTGTAGTCATTGGTCTCCTCTGGTTGAGATCTAGCAAGCAATATGGTCCATTAAACAATGTCTGCAGTCGTTGGTCTCCTCTAGTTGATATCTAGCAAGCAATATGGTCCATTAAACAATGTCTGCAGTCGTTGGTCTCCTATAGTTGAGATCTAGCAAGCAATATGGTCCATTAAACAATGTCTGTAGTCGTTGGTCTCCTCTAGTTGAAATCTAGCAAGCAATATGGTCCATTAAACAATGTCTGCAGTCGTTGGTCTCCTCTAGTTGAGATCTAGCAAGCAATATGGTCCATTAAACAATGCCTGTAGTCGTTGGTTTCCTCTAGTTGAGATCTAGCAAGCCATATGGTTCATTAAACAATGTCTGCAGTCGTTGGTCTCCTCTAGTTGAGATCTAGCAAGCAATATGGTTCATTAAACAATGTATGTAGTCGTTGGTCTCCTCTTGTTGAGATCTAGCAAGCAATATGGTCAAATAAACAATGTCCGTAGTCGTTTGTTTCCTCTAGTTAAGATCTAGCAAGCAATATGGTCCAATAAAAAATGTCTGCAGTCGTTGGTCTCCTCTAGTTGAGATCTAGCAAGCAATATGGTCCATTAAACAATACCTGTAGTCATTGGTCTCCTCTAGTTGATATTTAGCTAGCAATATGGTCCATTAAACAATGTCTGTAGTCGTTGGTCTCCTCTAGTTGAGATCTAGCAAGCAATATGGTCCATTAAACAATGTCTGTAGTCGTTGGTCTCCTCTAGTTGAGATCTAGCAAGCAATATGGTCCATTAAACAATGTCTGTAGTCGTTGGTTTCCTCTAGCTGAGATCTAGCAAGCAATATGGTCCATTAAACAATGTCTGTAGTCGTTGGTTTCCTCTAGCTGAGATCTAGCAAGCAATATGGTCCATTAAACAATGTCTGTAGTCGTTGGTCTCCTCTAGTTGAGATCTAGCAAGCAATATGGTCCATTAAACAATGTCCGTAGTCGTTGGTCTCCTCTAGTTGAGATCTAGCAAGCAATATGGTCCATTAAACAATGTCTGTAGTCATTGGTCTCCTCTAGTTGAGATCTAGCAAGCAATATGGTCCATTAAACAATGTGTGTAGTCGTTGGTCTCCTCTAGTTGAGATCTAGCAAGCAATATGGTCCATTAAACAATGTCTGCAGTCGTTGGTCTCCTCTAGTTGAGATCTAGCAAGCAATATGGTTCATTAAACAATGTATGTAGTCGTTGGTCTCCTCTAGTTGAGATCTAGCAAGCAATATGGTCCATTAAACAATGTCTGCAGTCGTTGGTCTCCTCTAGTTGAGATCTAGCAAGCAATATGGTCCATTAAACAATGCCTGTAGTCGTTGGTTTCCTCTAGCTGAGATCTAGCAAGCAATATGGTCCCTTAAACAATGTCTGTATTCGTTGGTCTCCTCTAGTTGAGATCTAGCAAGCAATATGGTCCATTAAACAATGTCCGTAGTCGTTGGTCTCCTTTAGTTGAGATCTAGCAAACAATATGGTCCATTAAACAATTTCCGTAGTCGTTGGTCTCCTCTAGTTGAGATCTAGCAAGCAATATGGTTTATTAAACAATGTCTGCAGTCGTTGGTCTCCTCTATTTCAGATCTAGCAAGCAATATGGTCCATTAAACAATGTCTGTAGTCGTTGGTCTCCTCTAGTTGAGATCTAGCAAGCAATATGGTCCATTAAACAATGTCTGTAGTCGTTGGTCTCCTCTAGTTAAGATCTAGCAAGCAATTTGGTTCATTAAACAATGTCTGTAGTCGTTGGTCTTCTCTAGTTGAGATCTAGCAAGCAATATGGTCGATTAAACAGTGCCTGTAGTCGTTGGTCTCCTCGAGTTAAGATCTAGCAAGCAATATGGTCCATTAAACAATGCCCGTAGTCGTTGGTCTCCTCTAGTTGAGATCTAGCAAGCAATATGGTTCATTAAACAATGTCTGTAGTCGTTGGTCTCCTCTAGTTGAGATCTAGCAAGCAATATGGTCCATTAAACAATGTCTGCAGTCGTTGGTCTCCTCTAGTTGAGATCTAGCAAGCAATATGGTCCATTAAACAATGTCTGTAGTCGTTGGTCTCCTCTAGTTGAGATCTAGCAAGCAATATGGTTCATTAAACAATGTCTGTAGTCGTTGGTCTTCTCTAGTTAAGATCTAGCAAGCAATATGGTTCATTAAACAATGTCTGTAGTCGTTGGTCTTCTCTAGTTAAGATCTAGCAAGCAATATGGTCCATTAAACAATGTCCGTAGTCGTTGGTCTCCTCTAGTTGAGATCTAGCAAGCAATATGGTCCATTAAACAATGTCTGTAGTCGTTGGTCTCCTCTAGTTGAGATCTAGCAAGCAATATGGTCCATTAAACAATGCCTGTAGTCGTTGGTTTCATCTAGCTGAGATCTAGCAAGCAATATGGTCCATTAAACAATGTCTGTAGTCGTTGGTCTCCTCTAGTTGAGATCTAGCAAGCAATATGGTCCATTAAACAATGTCCGTAGTCTTTGGTCTCCTTTAGTTAAGATCTAACAAGCAATATGGTCCATTAAACAATGTCTGTAGTCGTTGGTCTCCTCTAGTTGAGATCTAGCAAGCAATATGGTTCATTAAACAATGTCTGTAGTCGTTGGTCTCCTCTAGTTAAGATCTAGCAAGCAATATGGTCCATTAAACAATGTCTGTAGTCGTTGGTCTCCTCTAGTTAAGATCTAGCAAGCAATATGGTCCATTAAACAATGTCTGTAGTCGTTGGTCTCCTCTAGTTGTGATCCAGCAAGCAATATGGTCCATTACACAATGTCTAAAGTCGTTGGTCTCCTCTAGTTAAGATCTAGCAAGCAATATGGTCCATTAAACAATGTCTGTAGCCGTTAGTCTCCTCTAGTTGAGATCTAGCAAGCAATATGGTCCATTAAACAGTGCCTGTAGTCGTTGGTCTCCTCTAGTTGAGATCTAGCAAGCAATATGGTCCATTAAACAATGCCTGTAGTCGTTGGTCTCCTCTAGTTGAGATCTAGCAAGCAATATGGTCCATTAAACAATGTCCGTAGTCTTTGGTCTCCTTTAGTTAAGATCTAGCAAGCAATATGGTCTATTAAACAATGCCTGTAGTCGTTGGTTTCCTCTAGCTGAGATCTAGCAAGCAATATGGTCCATTAAACAATGTCTGTAGTCGTTGGTCTCCTCTAGTTGAGATCTAGCAAGCAATATGGTCCATTAAACAATGTCCGTAGTCGTTGGTCTCCTCTAGTTGAGATCTAGCAAGCAATATGGTCCATTAAACAATGTCTGTAGTCATTGGTCTCCTCTAGTTAATATCTAGCAAGCTATATGGTCCATTAAACAATGTGTGTAGTCGTTGGTCTCCTCTAGTTGAGATCTAGCAAGCAATATGGTCCATTAAACAATGTCTGCAGTCGTTGGTCTCCTCTAGTTGAGATCTAGCAAGCAATATGGTTCATTAAACAATGTATGTAGTCGTTGGTCTCCTCTAGTTGAGATCTAGCAAGCAATATGGTCCATTAAACAATGTCTGCAGTCGTTGGTCTCCTCTAGTTGAGATCTAGCAAGCAAAATGGTCCATTAAACAATGCCTGTAGTCGTTGGTTTCCTCTAGCTGAGATCTAGCAAGCAATATGGTCCCTTAAACAATGTCTGTAGTCGTTGGTCTCCTCTAGTTGAGATCTAGCAAGCAATATGGTCCATTAAACAATGTCCGTAGTCGTTGGTCTCCTTTAGTTGAGATCTAGCAAACAATATGGTCCATTAAACAATTTCCGTAGTCGTTGGTCTCCTCTAGTTGAGATCTAGCAAGCAATATGGTTTATTAAACAATGTCTGTAGTCGTTGGTCTCCTCTATTTCAGATCTAGCAAGCAATATGGTCCATTAAACAATGTCTGTAGTCGTTGGTCTCCTCTAGTTAAGATCTAGCAAGCAATTTGGTTCATTAAACAATGTCTGTAGTCGTTGGTCTTCTCTAGTTGAGATCTAGCAAGCAATATGGTCGATTAAACAGTGCCTGTAGTCGTTGGTCTCCTCGAGTTAAGATCTAGCAAGCAATATGGTCCATTAAACAATGCCCGTAGTCGTTGGTCTCCTCAAGTTGAGATCTAGCAAGCAATATGGTTCATTAAACAATATCTGTAGTCGTTGGTCTCCTCTAGTTGAGATCTAGCAAGCAATATGGTCCATTAAACAATGTCTGCAGTCGTTGGTCTCCTCTAGTTGAGATCTAGCAAGCAATATGGTCCATTAAACAATGTCTGTAGTCGTTGGTCTCCTCTAGTTGAGATCTAGCAAGCAATATGGTTCATTAAACAATGTCTGTAGTCGTTGGTCTTCTCTAGTTAAGATCTAGCAAGCAATATGGTCCATTAAACAATGTCTGTAGTCGTTGGTCTTCTCTAGTTAAGATCTAGCAAGCAATATGGTCCATTAAACAATGTCCGTAGTCGTTGGTCTCCTCTAGTTGAGATCTAGCAAGCAATATGGTCCATTAAACAATGTCCGTAGTCTTTGGTCTCCTTTAGTTAAGATCTAGCAAGCAAAATGGTCCATTAAACAATGCCTGTAGTCGTTGGTTTCCTCTGGCTGAGATCTAGCAAGCAATATGGTCCCTTAAACAATGTCTGTAGTCGTTGGTCTCCTCTAGTTGAGATCTAGCAAGCAATATGGTCCATTAAACAATGTCCGTAGTCGTTGGTCTCCTTTAGTTGAGATCTAGCAAACAATATGGTCCATTAAACAATTTCCGTAGTCGTTGGTCTCCTCTAGTTGAGATCTAGCAAGCAATATGGTTTATTAAACAATGTCTGTAGTCGTTGGTCTCCTCTATTTCAGATCTAGCAAGCAATATGGTCCATTAAACAATGTCTGTAGTCGTTGGTCTCCTCTAGTTGAGATCTAGCAAGCAATATGGTCCATTAAACAATGTCTGTAGTCGTTGGTCTCCTCTAGTTAAGATCTAGCAAGCAATTTGGTTCATTAAACAATGTCTGTAGTCGTTGGTCTTCTCTAGTTGAGATCTAGCAAGCAATATGGTCGATTAAACAGTGCCAGTAGTCGTTGGTCTCCTCGAGTTAAGATCTAGCAAGCAATATGGTCCATTAAACAATGCCCGTAGTCGTTGGTCTCCTCAAGTTGAGATCTAGCAAGCAATATGGTTCATTAAACAATATCTGTAGTCGTTGGTCTCCTCTAGTTGAGATCTAGCAAGCAATATGGTCCATTAAACAATGTCTGCAGTCGTTGGTCTCCTCTAGTTGAGATCTAGCAAGCAATATGGTCCATTAAACAATGTCTGTAGTCGTTGGTCTCCTCTAGTTGAGATCTAGCAAGCAATATGGTTCATTAAACAATGTCTGTAGTCGTTGGTCTTCTCTAGTTAAGATCTAGCAAGCAATATGGTCCATTAAACAATGTCTGTAGTCGTTGGTCTTCTCTAGTTAAGATCTAGCAAGCAATATGGTCCATTAAACAATGTCCGTAGTCGTTGGTCTCCTCTAGTTGAGATCTAGCAAGCAATATGGTCCATTAAACAATGTCCGTAGTCTTTGGTCTCCTTTAGTTAAGATCTAGCAAGCAATATGGTCCATTAAACAATGCCTGTAGTCGTTGGTCTCCTCTAGTTGAGATCTAGCAAGCAATTTGGTTCATTAAACAATGTCTGTAGTCGTTGGTCTCCTCTAGTTAAGATCTAGCAAGCAATATGGTCCATTAAACAATGTCTGTTGTCGTTGGTCTCCTCTAGTTAAGATCTAGCAAGCAATATGGTCCATTAAACAATGCCTGTAGTCGTTGGTCTCCTCTAGTTGAGATCTAGCAAGCAATTTGGTTCATTAAACAATGTCTGTAGTCGTTGGTCTCCTCTAGTTGAGATCTAGCAAGCAATATGGTCCATTAAACAATGCCTGTAGTCGTTGGTTTCCTCTAGCTGAGATCTAGCAAGCAATATGGTCCCTTAAACAATGTCTGTATTCGTTGGTCTCCTCTAGTTGAGATCTAGCAAGCAATATGGTCCATTAAACAATGTCCGTAGTCGTTGGTCTCCTTTAGTTGAGATCTAGCAAACAATATGGTCCATTAAACAATTTCCGTAGTCGTTGGTCTCCTCTAGTTGAGATCTAGCAAGCAATATGGTTTATTAAACAATGTCTGCAGTCGTTGGTCTCCTCTATTTCAGATCTAGCAAGCAATATGGTCCATTAAACAATGTCTGTAGTCGTTGGTCTCCTCTAGTTGAGATCTAGCAAGCAATATGGTCCATTAAACAATGTCTGTAGTCGTTGGTCTCCTCTAGTTAAGATCTAGCAAGCAATTTGGTTCATTAAACAATGTCTGTAGTCGTTGGTCTTCTCTAGTTGAGATCTAGCAAGCAATATGGTCGATTAAACAGTGCCTGTAGTCGTTGGTCTCCTCGAGTTAAGATCTAGCAAGCAATATGGTCCATTAAACAATGCCCGTAGTCGTTGGTCTCCTCTAGTTGAGATCTAGCAAGCAATATGGTTCATTAAACAATGTCTGTAGTCGTTGGTCTCCTCTAGTTGAGATCTAGCAAGCAATATGGTCCATTAAACAATGTCTGCAGTCGTTGGTCTCCTCTAGTTGAGATCTAGCAAGCAATATGGTCCATTAAACAATGTCTGTAGTCGTTGGTCTCCTCTAGTTGAGATCTAGCAAGCAATATGGTTCATTAAACAATGTCTGTAGTCGTTGGTCTTCTCTAGTTAAGATCTAGCAAGCAATATGGTTCATTAAACAATGTCTGTAGTCGTTGGTCTTCTCTAGTTAAGATCTAGCAAGCAATATAGTCCATTAAACAATGTCCGTAGTCGTTGGTCTCCTCTAGTTGAGATCTAGCAAGCAATATGGTCCATTAAACAATGTCTGTAGTCGTTGGTCTCCTCTAGTTGAGATCTAGCAAGCAATATGGTCCATTAAACAATGCCTGTAGTCGTTGGTTTCCTCTAGCTGAGATCTAGCAAGCAATATGGTCCATTAAACAATGTCTGTAGTCGTTGGTCTCCTCTAGTTGAGATCTAGCAAGCAATATGGTCCATTAAACAATGTCCGTAGTCTTTGGTCTCCTTTAGTTAAGATCTAACAAGCAATATGGTCCATTAAACAATGTCTGTAGTCGTTGGTCTCCTCTAGTTGAGATCTAGCAAGCAATATGGTTCATTAAACAATGTCTGTAGTCGTTGGTCTCCTCTAGTTAAGATCTAGCAAGCAATATGGTCCATTAAACAATGTCTGTAGTCGTTGGTCTCCTCTAGTTAAGATCTAGCAAGCAATATGGTCCATTAAACAATGTCTGTAGTCGTTGGTCTCCTCTAGTTGTGATCCAGCAAGCAATATGGTCCATTACACAATGTCTAAAGTCGTTGGTCTCCTCTAGTTAAGATCTAGCAAGCAATATGGTCCATTAAACAATGTCTGTAGCCGTTAGTCTCCTCTAGTTGAGATCTAGCAAGCAATATGGTCCATTAAACAGTGCCTGTAGTCGTTGGTCTCCTCTAGTTGAGATCTAGCAAGCAATATGGTCCATTAAACAATGCCTGTAGTCGTTGGTCTCCTCTAGTTGAGATCTAGCAAGCAATATGGTCCATTAAACAATGTCCGTAGTCTTTGGTCTCCTTTAGTTAAGATCTAGCAAGCAATATGGTCCATTAAACAATGCCTGTAGTCGTTGGTTTCCTCTAGCTGAGATCTAGCAAGCAATATGGTCCATTAAACAATGTCTGTAGTCGTTGGTCTCCTCTAGTTGAGATCTAGCAAGCAATATGGTCCATTAAACAATGTCCGTAGTCGTTGGTCTCCTCTAGTTGAGATCTAGCAAGCAATATGGTCCATTAAACAATTTCTGTAGTCATTGGTCTCCTCTAGTTAAGATCTAGCAAGCTATATGGTCCATTAAACAATGTGTGTAGTCGTTGGTCTCCTCTAGTTGAGATCTAGCAAGCAATATGGTCCATTAAACAATGTCTGCAGTCGTTGGTCTCCTCTAGTTGAGATCTAGCAAGCAATATGGTTCATTAAACAATGTATGTAGTCGTTGGTCTCCTCTAGTTGAGATCTAGCAAGCAATATGGTCCATTAAACAATGTCTGCAGTCGTTGGTCTCCTCTAGTTGAGATCTAGCAAGCAAAATGGTCCATTAAACAATGCCTGTAGTCGTTGGTTTCCTCTAGCTGAGATCTAGCAAGCAATATGGTCCCTTAAACAATGTCTGTAGTCGTTGGTCTCCTCTAGTTGAGATCTAGCAAGCAATATGGTCCATTAAACAATGTCCGTAGTCGTTGGTCTCCTTTAGTTGAGATCTAGCAAACAATATGGTCCATTAAACAATTTCCGTAGTCGTTGGTCTCCTCTAGTTGAGATCTAGCAAGCAATATGGTTTATTAAACAATGTCTGTAGTCGTTGGTCTCCTCTATTTCAGATCTAGCAAGCAATATGGTCCATTAAACAATGTCTGTAGTCGTTGGTCTCCTCTAGTTGAGATCTAGCAAGCAATATGGTCCATTAAACAATGTCTGT
This sequence comes from Biomphalaria sudanica, assembly GCA_036873155.1. Taxonomy (NCBI): domain Eukaryota; kingdom Metazoa; phylum Mollusca; class Gastropoda; family Planorbidae; genus Biomphalaria; species Biomphalaria sudanica. Next base: position 123,985 of record JAZGLO010006679.1, on the reverse strand, counting down.
AGTCGTTGGTCTCCTCTAGTTAAGATCTAGCAAGCAATTTGGTTCATTAAACAATGTCTGTAGTCGTTGGTCTTCTCTAGTTGAGATCTAGCAAGCAATATGGTCGATTAAACAGTGCCTGTAGTCGTTGGTCTCCTCGAGTTAAGATCTAGCAAGCAATATGGTCCATTAAACAATGCCCGTAGTCGTTGGTCTCCTCAAGTTGAGATCTAGCAAGCAATATGGTTCATTAAACAATATCTGTAGTCGTTGGTCTCCTCTAGTTGAGATCTAGCAAGCAATATGGTCCATTAAACAATGTCTGCAGTCGTTGGTCTCCTCTAGTTGAGATCTAGCAAGCAATATGGTCCATTAAACAATGTCTGTAGTCGTTGGTCTCCTCTAGTTGAGATCTAGCAAGCAATATGGTTCATTAAACAATGTCTGTAGTCGTTGGTCTTCTCTAGTTAAGATCTAGCAAGCAATATGGTCCATTAAACAATGTCTGTAGTCGTTGGTCTTCTCTAGTTAAGATCTAGCAAGCAATATGGTCCATTAAACAATGTCCGTAGTCGTTGGTCTCCTCTAGTTGAGATCTAGCAAGCAATATGGTCCATTAAACAATGTCCGTAGTCTTTGGTCTCCTTTAGTTAAGATCTAGCAAGCAAAATGGTCCATTAAACAATGCCTGTAGTCGTTGGTTTCCTCTAGCTGAGATCTAGCAAGCAATATGGTCCCTTAAACAATGTCTGTAGTCGTTGGTCTCCTCTAGTTGAGATCTAGCAAGCAATATGGTCCATTAAACAATGTCCGTAGTCGTTGGTCTCCTTTAGTTGAGATCTAGCAAACAATATGGTCCATTAAACAATTTCCGTAGTCGTTGGTCTCCTCTAGTTGAGATCTAGCAAGCAATATGGTTTATTAAACAATGTCTGTAGTCGTTGGTCTCCTCTATTTCAGATCTAGCAAGCAATATGGTCCATTAAACAATGTCTGTAGTCGTTGGTCTCCTCTAGTTGAGATCTAGCAAGCAATATGGTCCATTAAACAATGTCTGTAGTCGTTGGTCTCCTCTAGTTAAGATCTAGCAAGCAATTTGGTTCATTAAACAATGTCTGTAGTCGTTGGTCTTCTCTAGTTGAGATCTAGCAAGCAATATGGTCCATTAAACAATGTCTGTAGTCGTTGGTCTCCTCTAGTTGAGATCTAGCAAGCAATATGGTCCATTAAACAATGCCTGTAGTCGTTGGTTTCCTCTAGCTGAGATCTAGCAAGCAATATGGTCCATTAAACAATGTCTGTAGTCGTTGGTCTCCTCTAGTTGAGATCTAGCAAGCAATATGGTCCATTAAACAATGTCCGTAGTCTTTGGTCTCCTTTAGTTAAGATCTAACAAGCAATATGGTCCATTAAACAATGTCTGTAGTCGTTGGTCTCCTCTAGTTGAGATCTAGCAAGCAATATGGTTCATTAAACAATGTCTGTAGTCGTTGGTCTCCTCTAGTTAAGATCTAGCAAGCAATATGGTCCATTAAACAATGTCTGTAGTCGTTGGTCTCCTCTAGTTAAGATCTAGCAAGCAATATGGTCCATTAAACAATGTCTGTAGTCGTTGGTCTCCTCTAGTTGTGATCCAGCAAGCAATATGGTCCATTACACAATGTCTAAAGTCGTTGGTCTCCTCTAGTTAAGATCTAGCAAGCAATATGGTCCATTAAACAATGTCTGTAGCCGTTAGTCTCCTCTAGTTGAGATCTAGCAAGCAATATGGTCCATTAAACAGTGCCTGTAGTCGTTGGTCTCCTCTAGTTGAGATCTAGCAAGCAATATGGTCCATTAAACAATGCCTGTAGTCGTTGGTCTCCTCTAGTTGAGATCTAGCAAGCAATATGGTCCATTAAACAATGTCCGTAGTCTTTGGTCTCCTTTAGTTAAGATCTAGCAAGCAATATGGTCCATTAAACAATGCCTGTAGTCGTTGGTTTCCTCTAGCTGAGATCTAGCAAGCAATATGGTCCATTAAACAATGTCTGTAGTCGTTGGTCTCCTCTAGTTGAGATCTAGCAAGCAATATGGTCCATTAAACAATGTCCGTAGTCGTTGGTCTCCTCTAGTTGAGATCTAGCAAGCAATATGGTCCATTAAACAATGTCTGTAGTCATTGGTCTCCTCTAGTTAAGATCTAGCAAGCTATATGGTCCATTAAACAATGTCTGCAGTCGTTGGTCTCCTCTAGTTGAGATCTAGCAAGCAATATGGTTCATTAAACAATGTATGTAGTCGTTGGTCTCCTCTAGTTGAGATCTAGCAAGCAATATGGTCCATTAAACAATGTCTGCAGTCGTTGGTCTCCTCTAGTTGAGATCTAGCAAGCAAAATGGTCCATTAAACAATGCCTGTAGTCGTTGGTTTCCTCTAGCTGAGATCTTGCAAGCAATATGGTCCCTTAAACAATGTCTGTAGTCGTTGGTCTCCTCTAGTTGAGATCTAGCAAGCAATATGGTCCATTAAACAATGTCCGTAGTCGTTGGTCTCCTTTAGTTGAGATCTAGCAAACAATATGGTCCATTAAACAATTTCCGTAGTCGTTGGTCTCCTCTAGTTGAGATCTAGCAAGCAATATGGTTTATTAAACAATGTCTGTAGTCGTTGGTCTCCTCTATTTCAGATCTAGCAAGCAATATGGTCCATTAAACAATGTCTGTAGTCGTTGGTCTCCTCTAGTTGAGATCTAGCAAGCAATATGGTCCATTAAACAATGTCTGTAGTCGTTGGTCTCCTCTAGTTAAGATCTAGCAAGCAATTTGGTTCATTAAACAATGTCTGTAGTCGTTGGTCTTCTCTAGTTGAGATCTAGCAAGCAATATGGTCGATTAAACAGTGCCTGTAGTCGTTGGTCTCCTCGAGTTAAGATCTAGCAAGCAATATGGTCCATTAAACAATGCCCGTAGTCGTTGGTCTCCTCAAGTTGAGATCTAGCAAGCAATATGGTTCATTAAACAATATCTGTAGTCGTTAGTCTCCTCTAGTTGAGATCTAGCAAGCAATATGGTCCATTAAACAATGTCTGCAGTCGTTGGTCTCCTCTAGTTGAGATCTAGCAAGCAATATGGTCCATTAAACAATGTCTGTAGTCGTTGGTCTCCTCTAGTTGAGATCTAGCAAGCAATATGGTTCATTAAACAATGTCTGTAGTCGTTGGTCTTCTCTAGTTAAGATCTAGCAAGCAATATGGTCCATTAAACAATGTCTGTAGTCGTTGGTCTTCTCTAGTTAAGATCTAGCAAGCAATATGGTCCATTAAACAATGTCCGTAGTCGTTGGTCTCCTCTAGTTGAGATCTAGCAAGCAATATGGTCCATTAAACAATGTCCGTAGTCTTTGGTCTCCTTTAGTTAAGATCTAGCAAGCAAAATGGTCCATTAAACAATGCCTGTAGTCGTTGGTTTCCTCTAGCTGAGATCTAGCAAGCAATATGGTCCCTTAAACAATGTCTGTAGTCGTTGGTCTCCTCTAGTTGAGATCTAGCAAGCAATATGGTCCATTAAACAATGTCCGTAGTCGTTGGTCTCCTTTAGTTGAGATCTAGCAAACAATATGGTCCATTAAACAATTTCCGTAGTCGTTGGTCTCCTCTAGTTGAGATCTAGCAAGCAATATGGTTTATTAAACAATGTCTGTAGTCGTTGGTCTCCTCTATTTCAGATCTAGCAAGCAATATGGTCCATTAAACAATGTCTGTAGTCGTTGGTCTCCTCTAGTTGAGATCTAGCAAGCAATATGGTCCATTAAACAATGTCTGTAGTCGTTGGTCTCCTCTAGTTAAGATCTAGCAAGCAATTTGGTTCATTAAACAATGTCTGTAGTCGTTGGTCTTCTCTAGTTGAGATCTAGCAAGCAATATGGTCGATTAAACAGTGCCTGTAGTCGTTGGTCTCCTCGAGTTAAGATCTAGCAAGCAATATGGTCCATTAAACAATGCCCGTAGTCGTTGGTCTCCTCAAGTTGAGATCTAGCAAGCAATATGGTTCATTAAACAATATCTGTAGTCGTTGGTCTCCTCTAGTTGAGATCTAGCAAGCAATATGGTCCATTAAACAATGTCTGCAGTCGTTGGTCTCCTCTAGTTGAGATCTAGCAAGCAATATGGTCCATTAAACAATGTCTGTAGTCGTTGGTCTCCTCTAGTTGAGATCTAGCAAGCAATATGGTTCATTAAACAATGTCTGTAGTCGTTGGTCTTCTCTAGTTAAGATCTAGCAAGCAATATGGTCCATTAAACAATGTCTGTAGTCGTTGGTCTTCTCTAGTTAAGATCTAGCAAGCAATATGGTCCATTAAACAATGTCCGTAGTCGTTGGTCTCCTCTAGTTGAGATCTAGCAAGCAATATGGTCCATTAAACAATGTCCGTAGTCTTTGGTCTCCTTTAGTTAAGATCTAGCAAGCAATATGGTCCATTAAACAATGCCTGTAGTCGTTGGTCTCCTCTAGTTGAGATCTAGAAAGCAATTTGGTTCATTAAACAATGTCTGTAGTCGTTGGTCTCCTCTAGTTAAGATCTAGCAAGCAATATGGTCCATTAAACAATGTCTGTTGTCGTTGGTCTCCTCTAGTTAAGATCTAGCAAACAATATGGTCCATTAAACAATGTCTGTAGTCGTTGGTCTTCTCTAGTTGTGATCCAGCAAGCAATATGGTCCATAACACAATGTCTAAAGTCGTTGGTCTCCTCTAGTTAAGATCTAGCAAGCAATATGGTCCATTAAACAATGTCTGTAGCCGTTAGTCTCCTCTAGTTTAGATCTAGCAAGCAATATGGTCCATTAAACAGTGGCTGTAGTCGTTGGTCTCCTCTAGTTGAGATCTAGCAAGCAATATGGTCCATTAAACAATGCCTGTAGTCGTTGGTCTCCTCTAGTTGAGATCTAGCAAGCAATATGGTCCATTAAACAATGTCCGTAGTCTTTGGTCTCCTTTAGTTAAGATCTAGCAAGCAATATGGTCCATTAAACAATGTCTGTAGTCGTTGGTCTCCTCTAGTTGAGATCTAGCAAGCAATATGGTTCATTAAACAATGTCTGTAGTCGTTGGTCTCCTCTAGTTAAGATCTAGCAAGCAATATGGTCCATTAAACAATGTCTGTAGTCGTTGGTCTCCTCTAGTTGTGATCCAGCAAGCAATATGGTCCATTACACAATGTCTAAAGTCGTTGGTCTCCTCTAGTTAAGATCTAGCAAGCAATATGGTCCATTAAACAATGTCTGTAGTCGTTGGTCTCCTCTAGTTGAGATCTAGCAAGCAATATGGTCCATTAATCAGTGCCTGTAGTCGTTGGTTTCCTCTAGTTGAGATCTAGCAAGCAATATGGTCCATTAAACAATGTCTGTAGTCGTTGGTCTCCTCTAGTTGAGATCTAGCAAGCAATATGGTCCATTAAACAATGTCTGTAGTCGTTGGTCTCCTCTAGTTGAGATCTAGCAAGCAATATGGTCCATTAAACAGTGCCTGTAGTCGTTGGTTTCCTCTAGTTGAGATCTAGCAAGCAATATGGTCCATTAAACAATGTCTGTAGTCGTTGGTTTCCTCTAGTTGAGATCTAGCAAGCAATATGGTCCATTAAACAATGTCTGTAGTCGTTGGTCTCCTCTAGTTGAGATCTAGCAAGCAATATGGTTCATTAAACAATGTATGTAGTCGTTGGTCTCCTCTAGTTGAGATCTAGCAAGCAATATGGTTCATTAAACAATGTCTGTAGTCGTTGGTCTCCTCTATTTAAGATCTTGCAAGCAATATGGTCCATTAAACAATGTCTGTAGTCGTTGGTCTCCTTTAGTTGAGATCTAGCAAGCAATATGGTCCATTAAACAATGTCTGTAGTCGTTGGTCTCCTCGAGTTAAGATCTAGCAAGCAATATGGTCCATTAAACAATGTCTGTAGTCGTTGGTCTCCTCTAGTTGAGATCTAGCAAGCATGTTGGTCCATTAAACAATGCCCGTAGTCGTTGGTCTCCTCTAGTTGAGATCTAGCAAGCAATATGGTTCATTAAACAATGTCTGTAGTCGTTGGTCTCCTCTAGTTGAGATCTAGCAAGCAATATGGTCCATTAAACAATGTCTGCAGTCGTTGGTCTCCTCTAGTTGAGATCTAGCAAGCAATATGGTCCATTAAACAATGTCTGTAGTCGTTGGTCTCCTTTAGTTGAGATCTAGCAAGCAATATGGTCCATTAAACAATGTCTGTAGTCGTTGGTCTCCTCTAGTTGAGATCTAGCAAGCAATATGGTTCATTAAACAATGTCTGTAGTCGTTGGTCTTCTCTAGTTAAGATCTAGCAAGCAATATGGTCCATTAAACAATATCTGCAGTCGTAGGAAAAGTCACTGACTACTTTAAGTTACTTACAATCTATGTTTTCTAGCAACCAGCTGATGGCCACAAAACACAAAAACAATGTGCACATAGTTCTGAAACAAATATTACAAACATTTTTCATTGACATATCTTATTTTATAAAATACAGACGTTACTTCAAAAAAGATGATTACGTCCAACGCGTCATGCATCTAGTCATGCATGTTAACCAATGACTGAAATTCTTAAAAGTCACTGGTTTTCCTGGCTGGCTCAAGCAACCAATTTGTCTTTGTATTTGAAACGAGGAACTTGCTTTTATCTTTGTGTCTTTCTGAGTATTTTATTAGATTCTGCTTTTGTATTTGAAGATTTATGGCTCAGTGTTTTATGTATAATATAAGAAACTAGGTTCTTCACATTCAAATAGAAACTAGATCTATACATGATTCATAATTATTCAAACAGAAACTAGATCTATACATGATTCAAAATTATTCAAACAGAAACTAGATCTATACATGATTTAAAATTATTTAAACAGAAACTAGATTTATACATGATTCTAAATCATTCAAACATAAACTAGATCTCTAGATGATTCTAAATTATTCAAATATAAACTAGATTTATAGATGATTCTAAATTATTCAAACAGAAACTAGATCTCTAGATGATTCTAAATTATTCAAACATAAACTAGATCTATGGATGATACAACATATTCTAAAATAAAAACAAAATTTTATTTACATTGAGATCTGAATGTTTCTATAGACTTTTAAAAAAGAAAACAATTTGATTTGACACTTACAGAAAAAAACATATATACAATCTAATTCAATCAACTGACCTCTGTCTGAGAAATGACCTCACAACTCAATCACTGACCTGTTGGGTCTTCACCAAATCAAACAGCACGATGCAAATAACAAACTGTGTCCTTGTCACTAGGACTTACCATTGAATTGTCCAATCCTCGTAGTGCTGAGTACCATCTGCCACTCACTGCACTGTAATTGAAAGTATCACATGACTTCTCTCCTCCATTATTTGGTAATTAACAGGCTCTACCTACTGGTACAATACAGGTGTCGGGGGTTGGGGGTGGGGTAGTTCAGGAGACAATTTAATGAAGATACAGGACAAGGTAAATCTTGTGTGGAGTCATCTGGACTAGATTACTTATCACACATAACTACTTGGATTGAGCCAAACAACAACAAAACGTTTGAACAAACAATCAGCACACCCATATACTTTTTGAAACAAAACAAAGGGGAGGTATTAGTTTGTAGCAGAATCTCTCGAGCTTCCGTATGCGTGTTTTTAAAAACAAAACCTCTATAAACTCACTCTGTCTTTCTGTCCGATAAAAGTTTGTACACGTTATTTCTCCCACACCTATTCTCGGATTATGCTGAAATTTTGCAAAATTATTTCTTTTACCAAAACAACACAAGAATTTTAAAAAAAAATTAGTTAATTAAAAAAAATTAGGTAATTAATTATTTTGTTTGTTATCTTGAACTAGGGAAAGAAATCTTACTTGACAGATGTTGTGGTTTAATTTGAATTTAGTCCCCTTTAGGAATCTGTAGACCTGAGTGAACATTTTGTGGTATGCATTCAAACAAAAATGATCATGTTAACATTCACAAAGATACCCCCCTTCTTACCTCCCCCTGGTGATAGGATCAGAGCCAGGAGCGTAGTGGACAGGCTAACAAGCTAAACAAAAACAATGGGTCAACATTTACATTTCTATCGCACATAATGATCTATCGAGGTCACTCCAATCACACGACTGATATTGTAACTCATTGATACAATAACACTTAATATAAGCTGTGTTTTTTGCAAAAAAAAACTTTTTGTTTTAAAGCTCTAAGATTTGTTGTTGTTTGTTGTTGTTGTTGTTTGTTGCTGTTATTGTTTGTTGTTGCTGTTGTTGTTGCTGTTGTTGTTGTTTGTTGTTGTTGTTTGTTGTTGTTTGTTGTTGTTTGTTGTTGTTTGTTGTTGTTTGTTGTTCTTGTTTGTTGTTGTTTGTTGTTGTTTTTGTTTGTTGTTGTTGTTGTTTGTTGCTGTTGTTTGTTGTTGTTGTTTTGTTTGTTGTTGTTGTTTTTTTTTGTTGTTGTTTGTTGCTGTTGTTGTTGTTTGTTGTTGCTGTTGTTGTTGGTGTTGTTGTTGTTTGTTGTTGTTGTTTGTTGTTGTTGTTGTTTGTTGTTGTTGTTGTTTGTTGTTGTTTGTTGTTGTTGTTTGTTGTTGTTGTTGTTTGTTGTTGTTGTTGTTTGTTGTTGTTGTTTGTTGTTGTTTGTTGTCGTTTGTTGTTGTTTGTTATTGTTGTTTGTTATTTTTTTGTTTGTTGTTGTTTGTTGTTCTTGTTTGTTGTTGTTTGTTGTTGTTGTTTTTGTTTGTTGTTGTTGTTGTTTATTGTTGTTGTTTATTGTTGTTGTTTGTTGCTGTTGTTTGTTGTTGTTGTTTTGTTTGTTGTTGTTGTTTGTTGTTGTTGTTGTTTGTTGTTGTTTGTTGTCGTTTGTTGTTGTTTGTTATTGTTGTTTGTTGGTGTTGTTGTTTGTTGTTGTTTGTTGTTGTTGTTTGTTGTTCTTGTTTGTTGTTCTTGTTTGTTGTTGTTTGTTGTTGTTGTTTTTGTTTGTTGTTCTTGTTGTTGTTTCTTGTTGTTGTTTGTTGCTGTTGTTTGTTGTTGTTGTTTTATTTGTTGTTGTTGTTGTTTGTTGTTGTTGTTGTTTGTTGTTGTTGTTGTTTGTTGTTGTTGTTTTTTGTTGTTGTTGCTGTTGTTTGTTGTTGTTGTTTGTTGTTGTTCTTTTTTTGTTAGTGTTTGTTGTTGTGGTGTTTTACTTGCTCCGTTTAAACTCGTTTTAAGAAAGACAAAGACTCCAAACCAAAAATGTTTCATTTCCACAACAAAACTTGGATCAACTCTCTGTCTACACACCTTAAGATCTAGTAAATGAGTGAGAACACACCTCTCTGTCTGCACACCTTTAGATATAGTTAATGAGTGAGAACACACCTCTCTGTCTGCACGCCTTCTAGATCTAGTTAATCAGTTAGAACACACCTCTCTGTCTGCACGCTTCTAGATCTAGTTAATGAGTTAGAACACACCCTCTCTGTCTGCACGCTTCTAGATCTAGTTAATGAGTTAGAACACACCCTCTCTGTCTGCACGCTTCTAGATCTAGTTAATGAGTTAGAACACTTCTCTGTCTGCACGCTTCTAGATCTAGTTAATGAGTTAGAACACACCTCTGTCTGCACGCTTCTAGATCTAGTAAATGAGTTAGAACACACCTCTGTCTGCACGCTTCTAGATCTAGTTAATGAGTTAGAACACACCTCTGTCTGCACGCCTTCTAGATCTAGTTAATGAGTTAGAACACACCTCTGTCTGCACGCTTCTAGATCTAGTTAATCAGTTAGAACACACTTCTCTGTCTGCACACCTTTAGATCTAGTTAATGACTGAGAACACACCTCTCTGTCTGCACGCCTTCTAGATCTAGTTAATTAGTTAGAACACACCCTCTCTGTCTGCACGCCTTCTAGATCTAGTTAATTAGTTAGAACACACCTCTCTGTCTGCACACCTTTAGATCTAGTTAATGACTGAGAACACACCTCTCTGTCTGCACGCCTTCTAGATCTAGTTAATTAGTTAGAACACACCTCTGTCTGCACGCCTTCTAGATCTAGTTAATGAGTTAGAACACACCTCTGTCTGCACGCCTTCTAGATCTAGTTAATCAGTTAGAACACACCTCTCTGTCTGCACGCTTCTAGATCTAGTTAATGAGTTAGAACACACCTCTGTCTGCACGTTTCTAGATCTAGTTAATGAGTTAGAACACACCTCTGTCTGCACGCTTCTAGATCTAGTTAATCAGTTAGAACACACCTCTCTGTCTGCACACCTTTAGATCTAGTTATGACTGAGAACACACCTCTCTGTCTGCACGCCTTCTAGATCTAGTTAATTAGTTAGAACACACCCTCTCTGTCTGCACGCCTTCTAGATCTAGTTAATTAGTTAGAACACATCTCTCTGTCTGCACACCTTTAGATCTAGTTAATGACTGAGAACACACCTCTCTGTCTGCACGCCTTCTAGATCTAGTTAATTAGTTAGAACACACCTCTGTCTGCACGCCTTCTAGATCTAGTTAATGAGTTAGAACACACCTCTGTCTGCACGCCTTCTAGATCTAGTTAATCAGTTAGAACACACCTCTCTGTCTGCACGCTTCTAGATCTAGTTAATGAGTTAGAACACACCCACTCTGTCTGCACGCTTCTAGATCTAGTTAATGAGTTAGAACACACCTCTGTCTGCACGCCTTCTAGATCTAGTTAATCAGTTAGAACACACCTCTCTGTCTGCACGCTTCTAGATCTAGTTAATGAGTTAGAACACACCCACTCTGTCTGCACGCTTCTAGATCTAGTTAATGAGTTAGAACACACCTCTGTCTGCACGCCTTCTAGATCTAGTTAATGAGTTAGGACACACCTCTCTGTCTACACACCTCTCTTTCTACACACCTCTGTCTGCACGCCTTCTAGATCTAGTTAATGAGTTTGGACACACCTCTCTGTCTACACACCTCTTATTCTACACACCTCTCTGTCTGCACGCTTCTAGATCAAGTTAATGAGTTAGAACACACCTCTCTGTCTGCACGCATCTAGATCTAGTTAATGAGTTAGAACACACATCTCTGTCTACACACCTTTAGATCAAGTTAATGAGTTAGAACACACCTCTCTGTCTTTACGCTTTCTAGATCTAGTTAATGAGTAAGAACACACCCTCTCTGTCTGCACGCTTCTAGATCTAGTTAAGAAGTGAGAACACACCTCTCTGTCTGCACGCCTTCTAGATCTACTTAATGAGTTAGGACATACACCTCTCTGTCTGCACGCCTTCTAGATCTAGTTAATCAGTTAGAACACACCTCTCTGTCTGCACGCCTTCTAGATCTAGTTAATGAGTTAGAACACACCCTCTCTGTCTGCACGCTTCTAGATCTAGTTAATGAGTTAAGACATACACCTCTCTGTCTGCACGCCTTCTAGATCTAGTTAATGAGTTAGAACACACCTCTGTCTGCACGCCTTCTAGATCTAGTTAATGAGTTAGAACACACCTCTGTCTGCACGCCTTCTAGATCTAGTTTTTCGAGTTAGGACACACCTCTCTGTCTACACACCTCTCTTTCTACACACCTCTGTCTGCACGCCTTCTAGATCTAGTTAATGAGTTTGGACACACCTCTCTGTCTACACACCTCTTATTCTACACACCTTTGTCTGCACGCCTTCTAGATCTAGTTAATGAGTTAGAACACACCTCTGTCTGCACGCCTTCTAGATCTAGTTAATGAGTTAGAACACACCTCTGTCTGCACGCCTTCTAGATCTAGTTAATGAGTTAGGACACACCTCTCTGTCTACACACCTCTCTTTCTACACACCTCTGTCTGCACGCCTTCTAGATCTAGTTAATGAGTTTGGACACACCTCTCTGTCTACACACCTCTTATTCTACACACCTCTGTCTGCACGCCTTCTAGATCAAGTTAATGAGTTAGAACACACCTCTCTGTCTGCACGCTTCTAGATCTAGTTAATGAGTTAGAACACACCTCTGTCTGCACGCCTTCTAGATCTAGTTAATCAGTTAGAACACACCTCTCTGTCTGCACGCTCCTAGATCTAGTTAATGAGTTAGAACACACCCTCTCTGTCTGCACGCTTCTAGATCTAGTTAATGAGTTAGAACACACCTCGCTGTCTGCACGCTTGTAGATCTAGTTAATGAGTTAGAACACACCTCTCTGTCTACACACCTTTAGATCTAGTTAATGACTGATTGTGATTTGTGATTTTGGGCACATCGGCACAATTTAGGCCATGTCACGCACACCTGTCTGTCTGCACGCTTCTAGATCTTTTTAATGAGTTAGAACACACCTCTCTGTCTGCACGCTTCTAGATCTAGTTAATGAGTTAGAACACACCTCTGTCTTTACGCTTTCTAGATCTAGTTAATGAGTTAAAACACACCCTCTCTGTCTGCACGCTTCTAGATCTAGTTAATGAGTGAGAACACACCTCTCTGTCTGGACGCCTTCTAGATCTACTTAATGAGTTAGGACATACACCTCTCTGTCTGCACGCCTTCTAGATCTAGTTAATGAGTTAGAACACACCTCTGTCTGCACGCCTTCTAGATCTAGTTAATGAGTTTGAACACACCTCTGTCTGCACGCCTTCTAGATCTAGTTAATGAGTTAGAACACACCTCTGTCTGCACGTCTTCTAGATCTAGGTAATGAGTTAGTACACACCTCTCTGTCTACACACCTCTCTTTCTACACACCTCTGTCTGCACGTCTTCTAGATCTAGTTAATGAGTTAGGACACACCTCTCTCTGTCTACACACCTCTCTTTCTACTAGGGGTGCACCGGATAGTACTTTTTGATATCCGGCCGGAGCCGGATATGACCGGATAGTAAAATTTGATATTCGGCCGGTGCCGGAGCCGGAGCCGAATACCTAAGTGTTTTGTAGATAGCTTGTATTGCTGAGCATTTTACGAAACTGTTAAATAACATACCTATATTTGTTGGTATTATTTTTTTCCTTTTATATACTTTATTGTTTTAAACTCTTTTGCTGATTGATTTATTAAAGATTAACAGTATTTATAAACATAAATTAATCTGTGTAGCATGAGCGTGTCTGTGTGTATGTACGAGGCCACCAACTATAAAGGCTGTGTGTTGGAGGGTCAATGTAAAATATGTTAGTATATATTTAACTAATTACTAATGTAAATCTCTCATATGGCTTGTATGGTGGTTGGATGTATGTGTTCAATAATTTCTAACCAACAACTGGTCATCAGACTTGTAATTTTAAGTCCAAAGACTGCTTCTGGTTCTGGCTTCAAGGGCTTAATAATGATAGCTGTTAGTCAATAGTTGGAATCTGAAGCGTAGTAGCTCATATATTTATTAATCCATTTGCGGCAAACGATATTTTATTAACAGCAGGAACATCTATTATACCTACTCATAGCCTGAGCTTTAAATGTTGCGAAGCATAGATTTAATTGTAGTCTGTAGGCCTATTATTGTTATCAATGTTTAGATCTACTGTTATATAGATCTAAGAGAATTAGGAAAACCAACTATAAAAGAAACAAAATCACCCACACCCTCCCTACCAAAAAACAAACAAACAACATAAATAGACTTTGTGTTCGACTGATTGTAACAACCTGATCAGATAGACGTAGTGAGCCTACACATGTAGTCCTAGTGTAGTGTGTATAGTTGATGGTGTTGACCTTCACGCGCTTTTTTCCTTTGGCATACGCAATAGTGTTTAGTGTGCAGACGAAGAATGATAACACATTGGCATGATCAGTAAAGCATATAGATAAATTATCTCTGTACCTTAGTTACAGAGGTCAAGTGTTTCCAGCATACTTTTCTTTGTTTGCTAGATCTAATTGTGGTGCTTTAGATCAATTTATTTTCTGCGATGTTAAATTTAACTGTAAGGTTTTCCTTTATATATTAAGTCAATAGAATTAAACAATGAAATTAGTTTTCTTTCTAAAGGTTTTAATACAAAGGGAAAAATACATTCACGCACACATGCACATATTAGTTTTATTTTATTGTGCAACGAACGTGTGTTCAGCGCCCTAAATGACATTTCTCTCCAAGTAAACAAACTTAGTGTCACCATCTAGTGACCTCTAGACAGTCTCAATATGTCTTAACAGTTTGCGTTAATCCATTCTGGCTTCAGAATGGTAAATGTCTATATTCTCTATCAATACATTGTCATGGATTAAACAAATAAGAAGTTGGGGGTGTTGAGTCTCTTAAGCCCTCCCTTTAAAGATACCCTTGGTCAGTGTCTGTTTGGCTTGTAGTCCTGACTCATTCGTGAGACTTTTCTCAAAGTAAACAAACTTATTACCCGTCCAATAGTATAAAAGGTGTGGTTTGTGGTCCAGACCCTTGATTGACAACCTATCTCATAATAAACTAACTCATACCAAATTAACCTTATAGAGATTTGGCTTGTAGTCCCGCCTCTAATAAAAATTCTAATCCAAGTAAACAAACTCAGTTCCCTCATAAGATGTGACCTCTAGACAGTGTCGACACGTTGACATCTGGCTTAATGTGGTCAGCTGCCTATTTGTGAGCTCAATGTTATGGACTAAACAAACAAAAGGAGGTGGGGGTAGCTCATCTCTACCTCTGGAGATATACCCGCACATCTAGACAGATTATCAGCGTGACGTAGTTAAGGAATATGACATGTTTACTAGACTACTCAAAGGTCAAGACAAGCCAGTGTGCCAGACATCGCTGCTACGTATGTAATACGAATTTATAATGTAAAGTCTAGTCCTCCCCCCCCCCAATAACAAACCTAGTTCCCTCGTGTGACCTCTTGAGAGTGTTTACGTCCATCGTATCTGACTTGGGGTCACCTGTCAATCAATGAACTCAACGTGATGGGCTAAACAAATAAAAGGAGGAGGGAGCTGTTCATCTAGAAATATACCTGGTTACCTTAGAGGTGTGGCTATTGTAGTCCAGCCCCCCCCCCCAATAAAGATTAACTACTAAGTAAACAAGCTCAGTTCCCTTGAAAGGTGTGACTACTAGAGAGTGTCTATACGCTGACATTAAACCTACGTCCATCGTATTTAACTTGTGGTTACCTGCCTATAAAAAACTCAATGTGATGGACTTAACAAATAAAAGGGGGTGGGAGTTGTTCATCTCTACCTCTGGAGATATACCCGCACAGCTAGACAGACGTCTGGTTAGCATGACGTAGTCAAGGAATGTAACATTTTAACATGTTAACTAACTTACTCAAAGGTCAAGACAAATTGAAAAAAGTGCCAGCCATTGCATCTCTGTATGTAAAGCGCATTTATGATGTTAAGTTTCATCTCTATTTATAATAAGTTATTAACATGCCTTGTCTTTATAATAAACGATGTTTGGTGCATATTTATAATGGCTCTATTTTTAAGCACATTATTTTGTTTTCATATAAACATTAATACATTCTATAACAGACAGTAATGGAACGAGGTCCACTTTATGCATATTAAATAGATGTATTTTTACTATCCGGTTTACTTTCCGGTAGTGATATCCGACCGGAGCCGAATAGCACCGGATAGTAAAAAATGCCGGATATTCGCCAGAAGCCGGAGCCGGAGGGACTATCCGGTGCACCCCTACTTTCTACACACCTCTGTCTGCACGCCTTCTAGATCTAGTTAATGAGTTAGGACACACCTCTCTGTCTGCACGCTTCTAGATCTAGTTAATGAGTTAGGACACACCTCTCTGTCTGCACGCCTTCTAGATCTAGTTAATGAGTTAGGACAGACCTCTCTGTCTACACACCTTCTCATTGATTGCCTTCGCCGAGGCCTGCCACAAAGGAAGGGGGGAGGTTGTGGCGGTCACTTGTAGTGCCCAGAGCTGTTGTTCTAAGATGCCAACTTAGCAGACTATGAACGTCCTGTGAAGGGTTCAGAGGTCACAAATAGATCTCATCAAGATCATCAACTAAAACAAACAAAATATAGCGTCATATATATATATATATATATATATATATATATATATATATATATATATATATATATATATAGAAAGAGAGAGAGAGATCTAAAGACATACTATAAGCTGAGCAAAGCATGTGGGGGCAGATAGCCCAAGACTGGGCATGATGGAGATAGACTTACGTGCTGGTACGAACTTCGCCTAGTACAAAAGAAAGGAAGCTGCATCAGTCAAGAGAAAAAAGAAGAAAGCAGCCCTGTCCAGTAGCCCTAAGCCAGATGCATATACATGCACAAATTGTGGCAAACTCTGCAGCTCCAGAATTGGCTTGATCAGTCACACCAGATTCTGCCCCGTCTCAAGACGAAACTAAAGCCATTGACTCACCTCGGCGCATTCATTGTCTTCCGAGATAGAAGGAGCCATTTATATGCTGGGAGAAAACTCACTGTCATCAACTGCTATAATCCACATAAAAATGAGCTCGCCATCAAATTTATCTGTAACTTTGCTAGAACCTTCCTAGCCGGGGATAATAACGCGAAGTCTCCTGCGTGGGGCTATTACAAGAAAGATTCTTCGGGCAAATAAAAGTCTATGACCTTTGAAACACTACAAATGTCCACCAACCCTCGTACATACTGTCAAATGGTCTCTCTCAAGACCCGATGGAACTTTCAGCTGATCTAGAAGGAAAAACCTCAAGTAAGATGCTCGAAGACAACGGATGTGATCAAAGACCCATAGAGATCAATCCTATTGCCCGCTCAGAAGCTAAGGTGTAACCAGAAAGAAAAGCTACACCAACTCTCGCGGTTGAGGGAATGAAGTCGACTTCAATTACGGCGAAATCACTGCAGCCATTTTAGGTGCGGCCAAGAGGCATATCCCGCGGACCTATCCCGGCACACGGGATAGAATTTCCTGGTCTCAGGGATAACAAAAATAGTCAGGGATAACACAAATAGGTAGGGATAACACAAATAGGCAGGGATAACACAAATAGTTAGGGATAACACAAATAGTTATGGATAACACAAATAGTCAGGGATAACACAAATAGTCAAAGATAAAACAAATAGTAGGGATAAAACAAATAGTAGGGATAAAACAAATAATCAGGGATAAAACAAATAGTCAGGGATAAAACAAATAGTCAGGGATAACACAAATTGTCAGGGATAAAACAAATAGTCAGGGATAACACAAATAGTCAGGGTCAGGGGGGAGAGCAAGGCGCTGTGCTCAAAAGTAAGGCACGCCCAAAATCCGGCGGAAGTACATCGAGGGGGGGGGCCCAATGCGTAAAGTCGGACTACTGGAGGAATCCGGGCTAGACCTATGGGATACCTCTTCTTGGAAATGTTGAGAAGAAAGATACGGTGCGCATGGCCACCTACACAATGAATACATTGCTTCCATGAGAGCAGGTCCGAAAAGAAGACAAGCAAGTCCATTGTGTCAAAGGCTCGAGAGGGAGCCGGATAGGCTGGAAGACCTGGACACGAGAGGGAGCCGGATAGGCTGGAAGACCTGGACACGAGAGGGAGCCGGATAGGCTGGAAGACCTGGACACGTGCAATGCATCCTTTTGTCGGGCTGAGCTGGACAGAGCGATAGCAAAGTGCCAAAATCAAAAAGTTCTGGGGCTAGACAACGTAACCCCTGAGATAGTAAAACACTTCAGTGGTAAAGATAAAGACAAGCAGTTTTTATTGATCTCCAACAGGCATATGACCGAGTGTGGAATTAAGTCTATCTAGAGCTTAGAGCCATGGGCGTGCGGGGGCGGACATACAGGACTGGAAAACACCCCCACCCAAACAAGGGTTACCTCGGGGTCTTGCACTATTTTCTATGCACTGTGCATTTTTTCCCTCTAGGTCTAAAAGTGGTGCTCTAAACAATGTAGGTAGTGTCTGCCTTGTGATAAAAAAAAGGGTAAAACTAAACACAGGTGCTAGATCTCTGAAGAGCTAACAAGACTGTGGTAAGAGGGTCGAGAAGGCTAAACAAAAATTTATGGATTTTCATCGTAGAAATTAAGAGCCAAAAAGTGTCAAAGTGGCTGAGTAGGGTGTCCCAGTCTAATCAAGAGAAAACATGTTTGAAGAAATAAATAGGCACGCAGCCTGCAGTTTCTTCACAATATTCCAAATGTACACAGTGGTGAAGATTTCAAGTACCGACAATTCACTATTGAAAAGCATACTAATAGTCCAATAGTGCAATGTTGCTTCCTATGTCTATGAAGAATTCAGGAAATTTAGGTACCAGATATTTAGGCACCGCATATTTACGGATATTAAGTCACCGGATATTTAGGCACCCGGAAATTTAGGCACCCAGAAATTTAGGCACCGGATAATAAGGCACTTTTTGACAAGGCGGAAAATTAGGCACCGGAAAATTATGCACTCTTTAATTAGGGACCTTAATATTGAAGGTAATTAAAAAATAATTTTAAAATGTTGATGTATATTTTATCCTTAGGCTCTGGGCTATCGGTGACGTTATAATAAATGGCCACTATAACGATTATAAGTAAAGAAAAGCTGAAAAAAAAAAGAAAAAAAATGACAATCATGAGAATGTGTGGAAAAAATGACTCCTGAGTCATTATATAATATAGACATCATAGGTTGACTGGTGAGTTTTTAAAATTGATGAGTATTAGTGTAAATATTTAGTTATTAATGCTTGCCCTGGATGTGGCAAAATATGTAGGTCACAGCTGAGACTGCGCAGCCACAGGAAATACTGCATTCCTCACTAATCTTCGGACTCAAAGACTAGCCTTATTATTATTAGTAATGAATGTAAATGCTTTAGATTAAAAAGATTTTAAAAATTATCATGTCGGGGAGTGTTGGCGATAAGTATAATCGCAATCGCCATCTGCTTGTGGAAAAGGGAGGGGTCGTATTTTTTAAATGGACAGGATGGGGGAGGGGGGGCGGCGGCACACACTCCCACTTAAATGAGAGGATTTCCCGCAGGTAGATGTAACCTTGGTCGTAAAAGTTACGTAATGAATCTTAAGGTTACACACTGGGGTCAAGGGTATGGAACACCATAGGTGCTAAATTGGAAGTCTGGAGAAACTTACATTGAGTATTGGAATGAGGAGGAGGGCTTTGCTCGCGTTACTTATTGGGATTAAATATGTTGATAAACTTAAGTAGTATTCATTTTTTTTTATAACTGCATTAATCTCTATTATCAACACCCCTTTTTATATTATTAATGGGTAACCCCTTTAGGAAGATCTATTGTGTGAGTGTATAGGTGTGTTACCTCCTTTAAGTATTTTTTTTTGTGGTAATTAATTTTTTCTTATACCTACGCATATATTTAATGTATATGTAAATTTATGTAATATAATATTTATATAAAATATATATGTTTGGACATTGCAAAATGGCTAGAAATCACGATAAAATAGAGGATGTTTTGAAAATACAAAAAAAAATAGAAAGAGTTTATGGAAAAAAAAATGATGAGTTAAAAATTTCAATATTAATTTTTTTTTTTAATTTGGTCTCTTTTCATCTGTTATTTAACAGAATACTTATTCTGCTTATAACAGATGAAAATCTTTAAAGTTCTTAATATGATGCTTATGTTGACAGTTTATGATAAAACTATGAATCAGGCTCCTTTACAAAAGAAATTGGGTCTACCTGTTGATCCTATAAGACTCCTGGGTTCGAAATGTATCAAGTCTTTTTCGCGACATGCGAAATATCATGCCGATGCTATAAACGTTTTTATCCAGCTACATCAAAGTCGATTTGTGGCCCAGAACTAACAACATTGGTGAAGGATGGAACATCAAACGTTTCCATCGAGTGGGCTATCAACACCATTCAATTTGGAACTTAATTTAAACTTTACAAAAAGAAGAGGCAGCAGTTACTGCATTATTTGCAAAGGACGCTATTGGCAATCTGCCATTAAAGAAATACAAAAAGGTTTTTATTGACTAACAAAAAAGACTACAAAATTGGTGTACACAATATACGGAAAAAACAACAACATTAGAACAATTCTTAAAGGGATTTGGCCACAACATGAAATTTCACTAGATTATATAAGACTTCAAGACTAAGACTAAGACTAAGACTGCTTTATTGTTTCTTTACGGAAATTTGTTGTGATTTTCTCATATAAAGACAACACAATAGAAAAATACACACAAATACAACAGACAACATAAAGAGTTTATTCAGCGACTACACACAGGTATATTGGTGCATTTCATGTTCCCTGATCAATGAGTGGCGGTGATAGAGTCTGACCGAGTGAGGTACGAACGAGTTTTTGTACCGCTCCGTTCTTGTTTTGATTGACAGCAGTCGCCCACTTCGCGACGACCTGTCGTAGTTCTGATGGAGCGGATGGCCGTTGTCTTCCAAGATTTTTTCGATTTTTCTTAGGCACTTTTGTTCAAAAAGCTCCTTTAAATGTGGCAATGTTGTAAGTGTAATTTTAGATGCATTTTTAATGATTTTTTCTAGACGTCGCAACAGTTTAGATGAGGCGTT
This sequence comes from Biomphalaria sudanica, assembly GCA_036873155.1. NCBI lineage: Eukaryota > Metazoa > Mollusca > Gastropoda > Planorbidae > Biomphalaria > Biomphalaria sudanica. Next base: position 103,463 of record JAZGLO010006679.1, on the reverse strand, counting down.
GCCTTGCCAACAAGTTATTCCGTATGTTAGCAGACTCTGCATAGTTGCGCGGTAAAATGTCTCAAGGATCTTCTTGCTTAGTTTAAAGCTATTGAGTTTGTATAGAAAAAAGAGTCGCTGGGCTGCCTTCTTTGTCAGAGTTCCAAGGTGGTCTTCCCATGAAAGCTTGTTGTTGATGATAACGCCTAGATATTTATATGCCTTTACTTGTTCTATAGATGTAGTGTTTATTTGCAGTTCACGTATAGTATGTTTTTTCATTCTAAAATCGATTATAAGTTCTTTAGTTTTTGTTACATTCAGTTCTAGAAAGTTGTCGGTGCACCAGTTTGTAAACTCTTCTATCGAGCTTCGATACTGAGTTTCGTCTCCTGAAATAAGACCGACTATGGCAGTATCATCAGCGAATTTAATGAGTTTAACTGAGTCATAGATGCTTCTTATGTCATTAGTGTAAAGAGTGTATAGAACAGGAGAAAGTACACAACCTTGGGGAGCACCCGTACATAGTACTCGAGTTGACGATTTGGTGTTGTTGACTTTAACATACTGGGGCCGTTGGGTTAAAAAGTTTAGAACCCATGCTTGTAAGTAAGGGCTTACATTTAAGTTACTCAGTTTGGTTATCATTAGATGTGGCTGTATGGTATTGAAAGCCGAGGAGAAATCTACGAAGAGGACTCGTGCGTATGTTTTGGGTATATCAAGATGCTTATAAAGCTGGTCCAAAAGTAATAGAATGGCATCATCAGTTCCTCTAGCTGCTTTGTATGCAAATTGGTGAGGGTCTAGGCTGTTGTTGACTTTTGCTACAAGTTGTTTTAGCATATATTTTTCAAAACATTTCATAACAATAGGTGTTAGTGCTATTGGGCGGAAATCATTTAAGCAATCTATTTTTGGTTTCTTAGGTACTGGTATGATCTCTGAAGTTTTCCAGATGTGTGGAATTACGCACGTTTGCAATGACTGGTTAAAGATATGACAGAAGATAGAAGAGATTTGCTCCGCACACAGCCTGATCAGCTTGCCACTAATTTTGTCTGGTCCAGAAGCTTTTGTTACGTCTGCTCTTTTAAATAACAAGGTCACTTCATCCTCAGTTACAAAATTGACGTAGGGCTCTTGTTTTCCTTTGAACAGAGTGTTGAAAAGTTCTTTGTGTAGATCAACAAAATCTTCTTTGTCAAAACGAGAATAAAAATAATTTAGTTTGTTGGCGAATTTCTCATCATCAGCCACTGAAATTTGTTCTCGTTTTGAGGCGCAGCCTGTTATTTTCTTTAATCCCTCCCAGCATTGTTTTGAGTTGTTCTTTGCAAAGAAATTCTCAATTTTTTTCTTTGTATGTTTTTTTCCCTTCAATTATTGCTTTTCTCAGTTTATGTTTAGCATTTATAAACTCTTCGTTGCTAGCCTTATACTTTGTTTTCTTTTCAGTAATAAGGTGTTTGATTTTTTGGTCATCCAGGGCTTATTGTTTCCATAGACTTGTATTGTTTTTGTTGGAATTGTTAACTCCTCGCAGAATGATAGATATGAGTTAACAGTTTCTGTTAGTTCGTTTATGTCTGGACAGTTTTCAATAAAGATTTCCCAGTTAGTTTTCTCAATGCATCCTCGTAGTTTTTCTACAGCCTCTTCTGACCACATCTTGACCGTTTTTATAACTCTCTTTGTAGTTTTAAGATTAGGTTTGTAATTTGGTATAATGGTCAGATTCTCCAAGTGGGAACAAACTTTTACATTTGTAAGCCTGCTTAATGTTAACGTAGCATTTGTCGAGCGTTCTACCCTGCCTTCTGGGGAGGGAGACATACTGGCAATAGTTTGGCAGTGTGTTGTCAATATTTAGGTTGTTGAAATCTCCAGTTACGATACAGAGTCCGGGTGTTTTGATTGTACATTGTGAAGCACATCAAAATTTATTTCCGACGCAGTCGCTGCGTCAGCCGTCGGTGGTATGTACACAACAACAACACACACCTGAGTGAATTCTCTAGGCAAGTAGTAAGGCCTAAGTGTGACACACATAAAATCAATGTTAGGGTCACAAATTTTATTCCTGATGTTCACATTATTGGCGTTGCAGTATTCATTGTTTATATAGATTGCGAGTCCTCCTTCTTTTGACTTCCCACTATTAATTGTTCTGTCTGCTCTATAAATGTGATATTTATCGAGATCAACAGAAGAGTCGGGTATCATGTCATTGAGCCAGGTTTCAGTGAAACACATTAAGGAATACTCTCTAAATTGATACAGATGTTCACAGCAACCTGTTAATTCTTCCATCTTATTTTGTAACTTTGTTTTCAAAATAAGTGACTTTGTTTTGTAAATTATAGTTAGCTCTAAGTATTACACAATCTCACCTTTTAACTAAAACATTTTTCTTTGGTTTTATTTTTTTGTCTTTGTAAGTTTTGTAAATAAATTTGCTAAAAAAATTTCGTATCAATTTATGCCATGTTTTTTATGTCTGACCAGGCCTTAATACAATAACCGAAAAACAACAACATTACAACGGAGTAAAACGCTAATGCTATGTGTTCTTATTACAATAACACAATGCATAGAACAAAGATTAGTAGAAACACATTTTTGTGTTCCCTTAGTTCCATGCTAATTCATGAATGTGTTCCTTTTATTCCCTAGTGCTGTTAGAGCAGGTCAATGGGCTAAGACAAATAGTAGCCCCTAAGACAAATAGTAGCCCCTAAGACAAATAGTAGCCCCTAGGACAAATAGTAGCCCCTAAGACAAATTGTAGCCCCTAAGACAAATAGCAGCCCCTAAGACAAATAGTAGCCCCTAAGACAAAAAGTAGCCCCTAAGACAAATAGTAGCCCCTAAGACAAATAGTAGCCCCTAATACAAATAGTAGCCCCTAAGACAAATAGTAGCCAGTAAGACAAAATAAAACCGACCTCTCCCCTTCTATTTGAAGGAGGTCTCGCACTTTTCGAAAAGGAAGGGGTGGGGCTGTGAAAATGTTGATATCCAATTCAACCTCGCGCCTTCTCTATCATGAACCAAATATATTGATTAGGATTTAGGCGAAGGTATGACTCCCCCATTCCTTTTCAGTACCCATTTGTTTGGCTCTTGTAAATAAACAAAAAATAACAAAAGTTCGAATTAAAAAAAAAAAAGAAAATTGTCTCATACACGCATTATTAAACACACAATCAAACACACACATAATGGATCTCATTCGCGGAAACGTACGGTCACGTGACTACCATTAACGATTCACTTGTGTGTATAGATTAGTACTGGAAAGATGGGGAAGCAATGCGTTACATTTGAACTGTAATAATGACGAATACAAGAAAAAAAAAGGTAGAGAAAAATTTTTTTTCCCTGTCAGACCAAGTGCCACAAAGCTCTATGTCAAGTAGTGGGTTGTAAAACTGATAGGGAACAAACTTCACTGCACACTCAGTAGATCTAATAGACCACTCTATGTTCTGAGCATTTTGAGGAGGACTGTTTTATTTACCTACCAGCCTTTGACAAGTAAGTATACAGATATAGATCTAGATCTTATTAATCTGGTTCCTCTAACTTTCAAAACTGCCCAATGAATTTAAACTATTTCTCTTATATTATAATTTTTATTACTGTTATTAATATTATGATATTTAGAACAGAACTAAGTCTACCAAAGGTTTTGAAGGCCTATAAAATATAATCCCCAGACTTCCATTTTAACACCTTATGCTGATCTAATTTCCATAGCCTTGAACTCCGCATGTAGGCTTAAGATTCGCTACGTAACTTTTACGACCAAGTTTACATCTACCTGCGAGAAATCCTCTCCCTTAAGTGGGAGTGTGTGCCTCCCCCCCCCCAACCCATCCCATTTTTTAAAGTACGACCCCTCCATTTCCCACAAGCAGAAAGCAATTGCGATTATATTTTTCGCCAACACTCCCCGGCATAATAACAATATTTTATAATACTTTTTAATCAAAAATTTTTACATTAGTAACTAAATATTTACACAAATTGCATAATCATCAATTTAAAAAACCTCACCAGTCAACCTTTAGGGGTTGGTGATGGAGGTGAAGCAATGAGCGGAGAATCATCTCTACCTCCCCTCCCCTGAATGCTATGAATGTCTATATTATATAATGACTCAGCAGTCATTTGTTCCACACATTCTCATGATTGTCATTTCTTTTTCATTTTGTCAGCTTTTCTTAAGTTAGAATCGTTATAATTGCTATTTATTATAACGTCACCGATAGCCCAGAGCTTAAGGATAAAATATACGTTAACATTTTAAAATGATTTTCAAAATTAAGGTCGCTTATTAAAGAGTGCCTAATTTTCCGCCTTGTCTAAAAGTGCCTAATTATCCGGGTGCATAAATTTCCAGTGCCTAAATATTCTGGTGCCTAAATTTCCGGGTGCCTAAATATCCGTTGTCTAAATATTCGGTGCCTAAATATCCGGTGCCTAAATTTCCAGACACCGTCTAAGAAGGATAGATTTAAAGACTTGACTAAATAGACAACCAAGACCTAACTATGCGTGTGTCATTGCTTGTAACAATATAAAGAGGGTAATATGAAGCACATTCATGCATTGAAGATTAGCAGATCATCTGTGACAGCAACCTTTGACCTCTATCCAGCTAACACACAGAGTAAGGCCTAGCACAGGTATAACTGTTGTGTGTGTGTTGCCACAGGTTACCGGACTGACTCAAGCTAACGGCGCGGACTTACCCGGTGTATAGAAATTGTTAACTCAATCATAATATTTTAACATTATATATATATATATATATTATATATATATATATATATATATATATATATATATATATATATATATATATATATGTGTGTGTGTGTGTGTGTGTGTGTGTGTGTAAATGTGTGTGTGTTTGCAGAGTATTCTCGTCATGGTCTTCATTATCGTCAGCCTACATTTTGTTGTTGTTAATATAGATGTAATTATTTCGTTTAACTATGATTTTGGCCCGGGGGGGGGGGGGGAAGCATCTCTCTGTTTCTTGGTCGAACATGTACACACACACACACGAATGTACTATACTGAAAATATATAATGGTTAATAAAATAACACTACACCGGCACTGTCCAAATTATCGATCTCTGACCGATTGATCCGAAACTTCGTTCATGGTGCCATTGAATTTTGAGTGTCTTCAATATTAATCCCGACTTGGTAGGACGATCTAATTTTACTTTTATACAGACTCAATGACACTTTCGGGTGAGTCACTGTAGCCTACTGCTGTCTTGTCCTATTTTAAGAGTGTAGCCTACTGCTGTCTTGTCCTATTTTAAGAGTGTAGCCTACTGCTGTCTTGTCCTATTTTAAGAGTGTAGCCTACTGCTGTCTTGTCCTATTCTAAGAGTGTAGACTACTGCTGTCTTGTCCTATTTTAAGAGTGTAGCCTACTGCTGTCTTGTCCTATTTTAAGAGTGTAGCCTACTGCTGTCTTGTCCTATTCTAAGAGTGTAGACTACTGCTGTCTAGATCTAGTCTAAAATAGAGAGTGTAGCCTACTGCTGTCTAGATCTAGATCTAGTCTAAAAGAGAGATCTAGATCTAGTCCTATTCTAAGAGAGAGTGTATAGTAGCAGCGCCGGTCTTAGGCCACTGCAACCTATGCGACTGCGGTGGGCCCCGCACTTTCATAGTCCACGCGCTAATTCTAGGTGAATATTATTAAATTAAACCATTATAACTTATAGTACACGTTTCCCGCGGCCTCCTGATTTTCCACGGGCTCATGGAAATCTCCTGAAAAATAGACGAAATTGTCATATTGGGGTGTCATTCAATTACTTGAGGTCAACAATTCACGCAGATAGATTGAACAGTTTGGCAATACTTGCTATTGAATTTGATCGTAATCTATGTAGGAAACAACATTTTGAGAATATTTCGTATGACTTCGCTACACGCAAGGCTCGTAAAGTTAACTTGATCGAGGGAGGTATTGTACTTTGTAAAGAATGAATAAAATGCAATTTTCACTTATTAGCCTTATACCAGATTGGGCCCCGCGTAATCCGTTTCGTATAGAGCCCCGCAATCGTTAGGACCGGCTCTGTGTAGTAGTCACACTTGATACGGAACAAACACTGACACAGAAATAGAATCAATATGAAACACAAAACTAGTGAATAGGTTGACACAGAACACTCCAACACACGTTTTCATACAGAATCACGAATCTAGGAAATTTAGGCACAGGATATTTAGGCACCCGGAAATTTAGGCACCGGATAATTAGGCACTTTTTGACAAGGCGGAAAATTAGGCACCGGAAAATTAGGCAGTCTTTAATAGCGACCTTAATTTTGAACATAATTTAAAACTTTTAACGTCTATTTGATCCTTAGGCTGTGGGCTATCGGTGACCTGATCAAAAATAGCAACTCGAACGATTCTTACTGCATTTTCATGATACAAAATAAAAAGCTGTGACAAAACAGAACAAAATAAGAATGTGTGGAGAAACTGACTCCGGATTAAGAGTTCATTATATAATATATACATCACAAGATAGTATTTAGGCTACTAATGTAAATACTTTAGATTAAATAATAATACTATAAAATATTTATTCTATATTAAGTCGGGGAGTGTTGGTGATAAATAGAATCGCCCTCTTCCCATCCACTTTAACCCTTAACATGTGCTCGTGGAAAAGGGTGGAGGGTCGTACATTTGAAAGGGGATGGTGGGAGAGAGGGGGTGGTACAAATGTTGATGTTCGGCACATAAACCTCCTTTCTTTGGAGGTAGTCGCCTGTATCAGGGAGTTTGATTCATTGGTTTATTTAGAGCTGTCAAGGTCATACTCATAGTAAGAACTCTGCAGATTTTGCAATGCTATCAGCAGAATAAGTATTTATAAGTGACCGATTTTCCCCAAACATTTTTAACACACACTTACACTCACAGAATTGGATCTTCCAAAGAAAATTGTTAATTATAAAGGCAGCACTAAAAAACCTTCTCCCAGATACCCTGTTACATATTGAAGAGGTTACTTGTAAGAGTACCCCATATTACATAATAATGGGGATTGATTCTAAAAGAGCACCCCATTCTACATAACAAAAATTTGATCAATTAATTTACCTATTAGCGGGTATAGCTAAAAAGATTCAATTAGAATTAGTGACAAGATACGTGTTAAAGGTGTGCTGGCACGTTCGTCCAGAGGTACATTGGTCCCTACTTGTACTGCCTAGGTTATTAAATATAACCTCTAGGTATACAATTAAACTAATGTATGCAACACAAGACTTAACAAAGTCGCAGGTAAACATATATACAAAGTTTATTTACATGAGTAAAATAAATGTGTAAATAAATGGCCATCAACTCATAGGCCTTCTCAATACACAATAAACAAAAGTTACTCGCCACTAGTCATATATTACAACTAAATATACAATCTACTGTCCTATCCGGGAAATCACACGTCAGTGTAAGCCAAATGAAGGTCACAGGCCACAGGTCAAAACACGACCACTTTTGGCAACTCTGGGGTTACAGGCTTCAGGCTGACACTAGCCACTTCTAGCACAAAAAACAATTGGTCATGATGAACTATAAGCTTAGGAAAACCCAAGAGCCTACAAGTTTCATATAATCCCACCTATAGACACCCGTTCGGTAAAGCCTATCTGATGCTTCAATACAGAGTTGAATCCCTCAGAGACAAGGCTAGAAAGTGGTCTCTAGATCACTAATGTTATATCTGAGATGAACTGCGCAGTGGTCTCTAGATCACTAATGTTATATCTGAAATGAACTGCACGGTAGTCTCCAGATCACTAATGTTATATCTGAGATGTACTGCGCATGGGTCTCCAGATCACTAATGTTATACCTGAGATGAACTGCGCAGTGGTCTCTAGATCACTAATGGTGATGAGATGAACTGCTCGGTAGTCTCCAGATCAGTAATGTTATATCTGAGATGAACTGCGCAGTGGTCTCTAGATCACTAATGTTATATCTGAGATGAACTGCTCGGTAGTCTCCAGATCAGTAATGTTATATCTGAGATGAACTGCCCAGTGATCTCTAGATCACTAATGTTATAATCTGAGATGAACTGCGCAGTGGTCTCCAGATCACTAATGTTATATCTGAGATGAACTGCGCAGTGGTCTCTAGATCACTAATGTTATATCTGAGATGAACTGCTCGTAGTCTCCAGATCAGTAATGTTATATCTGAGATGAACTGCGCAGTGGTCTCTAGATCACTAATGTTATAACTGAGATGAACTGCTCGGTAGTCTCCAGATCAGTAATGTTATATCTGAGATGAACTGCCCAGTGATCTCTAGATCACTAATGTTATAATCTGAGATGAACTGCGCAGTGGTCTCTAGATCACTAATGTTATAATCTGATACGAACTGCGCAGTGGTCTCCAGATCACTAATGTTCTATCTGATATGAACTGCGCAGTGGTCTCCAGATCACTAATGTGATATCTGGGATGAACTGCGCAGTGGTCTCTAGATCAGTAATGTTATATCTGAGATGAACTGCGCAGTGGTCTCCAGATTAGTAATGTTATATCTGAGATGAACTGCGCAGTAGTCTCCAGATCAGTAACGTTATATCTGAGATGAACTGCTCGGTAGTCTCCAGATCACTAATGTTATATCTGAGATGAACTGCGCAGTGGTCTCCAGATCACTAATGTTATATCTGAGATGAACTGCGCTGTGGTCTCCAGATCGTTAATGTTATATCTGAGATGAACTGCGCAGTGGTCTCCAGATCACTAATGTTACATCTGAGATGAACTGCTCGGTAGTCTCCAGATCAGTAATGTTATATCTGAGATGAACTGCACGGTAGTCTCCAGATCACTAATGTTATATCTGAGATAAACTGCGCAATGGTTTCCAGATCACTAATGTTATATCTGAGATGAACTGCGCAGTGGTCTCCAGATCACTAATATTATATCTGAGATGAACTGCGCAGTGGTCTCCAGATCACTAGTGTTATATCTGAAATGAACTGCGCAGTGGTCTCCAGATCACTAATGTTATATCTGAGATGAACTGCGCAGTGGTCTCCAGATCACCAATGTTATATCTGAGATGAACTGCGCAGTGGTCTCCAGATCACCAATGTTATATCTGAGATGAACTGCGCAGTGGTCTCCAGATAAGTAATGTTATATCTGAGATGAACTGCGCAGTGGTCTCCAGATCACTAATGTTATATCTGAGATGAACTGCGCAGTGGTCTCTGATCATTAATGTTATTTCTGAGATGAACTGCGCAGATCAGGCAGTTCTCCGTATAGTGTTTCTACTTTCTACTATAGGAGGGTAAGGGGCCAAAGTCTTGTTCGTGTCTCTTGATATAGCATGCAGCTTTGAAGGACATGGTCAGCTTTCTATGATGATGCTTCACAACGGCAGGTTTATCTCGTTCCGACTTTTAGGTTCCGGGACATATGTTGTCTGTTGTGTCCAGTTCTGAGTAGAAAAAGTATGCGTTGGTCATGTCGAGGTAGCTTATAATAGGCGTCCTTTTTCTTGTCATTGGATGTGAGCTGGTCCAATTCTCATTGATTCTACACTCTGTGTATTTTCATCATTTGTTCTGGGTAGAGTGATTGTCATTTGTTTCTTCATCCTTCCATTTGATCAGTATGTCTCTGCTTTTCATTGCCTTGTAATTCAATGCGTGATGGAATCCATTGAAGAAAAGTTTTCTTGCTGTTGATGTTGAGTTGCTTTATAAAGAAAGTATCAGAATTTTGGAATTTTTCAGGCTTTGAAGTACTGTTTTGGCATCAGTCGGTAAGACAATGAGGCTGTTAGGTGAACATGGGTAGTTTATTAGTATGGTAGCTGCTAGTTCCAGTGCTTGCCTTTCTGCTCTATGGCTGTCTGAGAGATTGTCAGTTGCAATTGACTTTTCTAGTCTTTTTCCATTGGGCCATTCAATTAGTATGCCAGCTCCTCCATTTGTGTTGGATTTTTTGAGTAGATCCATCTGTGTAAACTCTGACCCATTGTTTTTTGGGGTAATGGGTTTTTAGAAAAGAGTTCACTAATTCCTTGAGCGCTGTTTAGTTGTGATCGTATATTTTTGTTACTCTTTCGATACTGTCTCTTATAGGAGGGAGTGAACTATGCTACCAGAAAGGAAAAGCACTATGCTGGTTCATTGACTCAAGAGTTATATTTTCTAAGTGGTATTTCTTTTTAAGGTTCTGTGATTTCTGAACAAAATGAGCTCTTTTTAGCCGGTGTTGGGTCCAGTCTTGTTTGAGTGGCTGCTTGTCTAATGATTCTATTTTGGTTATGTGGCTATTTTCTGTAAGTTAGTTTCAATAAATATCCATTCAAAACATAAATAATGAGTTAATATCATCATAAATCAATTGTTTGTGAAGTTTTGAATATAAAAACAAATGAAAGATTTTGGTAGATTTCACAAGAGAATGGGAAGTCAAAGAAAAAAGATGCAGCCATCGAGAAACAATGAATCTATCACTTTCGGTTTTTTAATGGCGGCTGGTTTCGCTTTAAAAAATTATATCAAGTCCACCGGGTAAGCCAAAATAAAGTTTACACAAATAATTAGATTTAATACTAAATTTTACATACATCTAAGCTTAGTAACTCCTCACTTTGTAACTCCCCCACTTAGTAACTCCCCCACTTAGTAACTCCCCATATTATTTTGTTTCCTTGACACTTTGAATGTCTCGATAGACGAAGTGAAACTCACACACACACACAATGTTTTCATTTCAAACTGATCCTCCCCCCCCCAAATGTGTGACCACGAACTGAACGTTGCTAGGAAAATAGTTTTCCAAATATTAGCCAGATGTCGTCATTCATGGTCACGTCATACAGGCCGAGAAACAATTGATATGAACACTTGATATGAACAGTTGATATGATCAGTTGATATTGTTGTAACTCTCTAAGTTAGGCACTCAAAGAAAAGGCAGGCAACTCAACACAGTTTAACAGAGTCTTACTACTAATTTACCAGTTGTTTAGATAGTAACCCGAATGTGAACCAACGACAGCCTTCCCCGCTTCGCTCCAGGTCCCTTCTACAACCCTCAGGCTGCATAAAAGCAGGCTTCTTAGTTTCCCAAACATTCAGACTCTTCACAATCCCTGATGTACTGTTCTTCTCTCCATTCTAGTGTCTTCCTGTTTACGTTCAACAGTGCGCTAGTGCGCATCTCAAGCACTGGTGCAAGGCAGGGTTACAACATTACCCCCACCTTAGTCTTTTCGTCCCGAAAAGAAACAAGTTCACGGTTGGTCAGTGCAGGTGGAGGTCGGTAGGTGGGAATCACAGATTGCATGGAGCGTGCTCCCCACAAAGCAATCTTCACTGCTCTCTGCAGGTGCCGCATTCTCCTTCTGCTCCAATTGATCTGCCTTATGTTAAGGGGAAGTCGTTTTCGTTATCTGACCTTTCTCTCAGTCACCACCGACAGCAGCCTCATGGCAAGAAGCGAGGCAATAGATGTCATGGCGGTGGTCATCAAGACCATTGGTCTTACACGTTGCTCCAGCAGGCTTTCTCGATGTGCCGTAGGCCCCCAGGAGGCCAGGTTATCAAACACAGAATAATCTTCAAGCTTGTCTGAAAGACACATATGTGGGACACGTTTGCAACGTCCTATGTGTACATCTACTGTACCACCATCAGCGCTTCTCTTGCTGATACTGGTATCAGGACAAATACTTAATTGGCAAGTCTTCCGGTGCTCACATTCTCCCTTTGAGGCGGTCCCGTCAGCACAGTTCTTGTTAAACGTCTAAGTGTAGGCAGGAATCACGACAACACGATCAGATCTATGCTCAGCGCTGTCACAACATATGTTAGGATTCTTGTCGTAGAAGCCAAGTTTGCACGGCTCGCTATTACAGTCATAGACAGCGCTACCATCAACGGCATCTCCGTTGAGTAACGGATTGTTTATAATTGTAATAACTTAAATGAGGCAACTCAACGAGGCACATATATGTTTATTTACACGACATCACAGTTACACAAAACAACATCTTTCTTAGACACAGTCTTTTCATCTTGGCTCTCGACTTGGGCGGAAATCGTTCTCTTACTAATGTTGACATCCTTTTAGGTCTAGTCTATCACAGTGTGCACCTTCTAGCACTAGCTTGGATGGCGGTGCGCTTGCAGAGTTATAACAATATGAACAGTTGATATGAAAGTTGATATGAACAGTTGATATGATTCAATTGTCATGTCATACAGGCCTAAAAACAGTTGATATGAACAGTTAATATGATTAATTGTCATGTCATACAGGCCTAGAAACAGTTGATATGAACATTTGATATGAACAGTTGATATGAACAGTTGATATAAACAGTTGATATGATTCTGGCCATTTGCTGAAATAGTCAATGATTACCAAGATGTATTTGTTTCCTTTCTTGGTTTCAGGAAATGGGCTTGCTACATCTATTGCGATCCTCTCGAATGGAACACCAACATTATACTGTTGCAAAAGATCCCTAGTTTTGCGTCGAGGTTCTTTTGCTGCCGCACATATGTCGCACCTTCGACACCATTCCTCTACATCCTCTCTATATCTGAACCAGTAGAACCGCTGACGAACCTTTTCCAGAGTCTTATTGACACCATTATGCATCTGTTTCAGTACTTCCGCAACTCTCACCTTCGGTAACATCAGCTGAAAGGCGATTTGATGTTCCATCAGCAGATTCCCAAACCCTTTTGATGACACCATTAACCAACGGCAGAGAGTCCCACTGAGCCCAGTACGCCTTGGTGGCTACCCCCTTCTCAGAGATGTCTTTCCAATTTGGCCGTTGTCCATCTTCTTTTCAAAGAAGAATGGGAGCCAGATCTTCATCTTGCATTTGGTCCTCTCGAATCTTTTTATCACACCAGGGTCCGGAAACATCTACTCCGAGCCGATGACAATTGACAGCTACCTCCTTTTCTTCAGCCTTCTTGCAGTGCTTACATTCTGATTTGTAGGGTCGTCGAGACAGTCCATCAGCATTTTGGTGAATTTGCCCTTTTCGGTGCTTAGTTTCAAATTCATAGGTTTGAAGACGTTCGATCCACCTTGCTACCTGACCTTCATGGCTCTTAAACGAAAGCAATCATTGCAGAGCTGCGTGATCTGACCTTAAGATAAATTTCTGCCCGTATAGGTACTTGTGGAAATGTTTTATTGCATCCACAGCAGCCAGCAATTCACGTCTCATCACACAGTAGTTCCTTTCAGCTCTCGATAGGCTTCGACTGAAGTATGCGATGACTCGTTCAGCTTCATCCACCTTTAGGGACAAAACTGCACCTATTCCAGTGTTGCTTGCATCTGTGTCGAGTATGAATGTCTTCCCTGGAATGGGGTAGGCCAATACTGGTGATGAGGATAGTGTGTTTTTCAGCCTCTCGAAAGCTTCTTGACATTCAGATGTCCAAATAAATGGCCTCTTTTGTTCTGTCAGTTGATGAAGGACCTTACAGATGTTAGAGAAATAATTTGGCACGAAACGTCGGTAGTATGTACAGAGTCCCAAGAAACTTCTCAGCTTATGGGTATTAATTGGCGTAGGCCATCGTTTCACTGCCTCAACTTTGTCAGGGTCAGTGCTGAGTCCGTCATTTGACACAATGTGACCAAGGTACTTAACGTTTTTCCTGAATAAGGAACACTTCTTTGGGCTGAGTCTCATTCCCGCACTTCTTATCCGTTGAAATACTTCCTTCAGATTTGCAAGGTGCTCTTCAAACGTTTTGCCAATGACAATAATGTCATCAAGGTAAACAAGGCATATGGTCCAATGAAGTCCTCGTAAAACCCTCTCCATCAATCGTTCAAAGGTGGCTGGTGCGTTGCAGAGACCGAATGGCATCATAGTGAATTGCCATAGGCCGTTGCCAGCAGAGAAGGCGGTTTTCTCTCTATCTTTAGGTCGAGATTAGAAAATACCTGGGACCCTGCAAGCGTGTCCAAAGTATCGTCGATTCTAGGAAGTGAATAACTATCTTTATGTGTGACTTCATTAAGAGCTCTGTAATCTACACAAAATCGCATAGATCCATCCTTCTTCTTTACTAAGACAATAGGCGAACACCAAGGACTATTTGAGGACTCAATGATTCCTTGCTGCGTCATTCCCATTTTCATGCCCATATGTTCTTGTTGCTTTGCTAGCGACAAGCGACGTGTTGGCTGTCGAATCGGTCTGGTGTTTCCAGTGTCTATTCGATGTTGTACCATGTTTGTCCTTCCGCAGTCTGTTTCATCAGATGGCAGAATATCTCCAAACTCCATGATCAACTGTTCCGCTTTGCTGTACTGCCCATCTGATAAATTCACTTTCATTTCTGTCAGGAGCTTGGTAATTTGTGGATTGAAAGGTTTGGTGGAATTAGCGATCGTGATATCATTATTACAGTTTCTGATCAGGTCAAGAGTATTACATATTGCGATGGCGCTGTCTTTCTCTAGATATCTCTCCTGTAGGCCGAGGTCATAATTCTGACGGGCACCTTTTGATCTTTTCCGACAATGACCAATGTTTTTCCTACTGCCATTTCGGTGTTGTCATTTTCAACGCCTTCCACTATCGCCGTCATCGTTGCAGTTTGACCATGCTCTAACTTTCCCCAGATAAATGCTTCAGACTGAGCTGGCAAACTTGTATCTTCTGTTAAAAGGATTCTTCTTATTTGACCGTTCTCTTCATCTTCATCCCCTAGCAAGGAAATCTCAACATCACCACATTTCAAAGCACCACCTCCGATGTTCAGAGAGAATCCACATTTCTGCATAAAATCGAGCCCAATAATACAGTCATCCGTAATGTTAGCGATCAGAAATTCATGTATAAATGACTGATGCCCGAGCTCGAAGTTTATATTTGTCAGTCCATGTATAGGCATCATCTCTCCACTGGCCGTCTTCAAGGAGCAAGAGTTCACTTTCTTGATTTCGTTCTTTTTGACAATGTCTGGACGAATGACTGAACGTGAGGCACCAGTATCTAGAAGAAAACGGTAATTTCGAGATCCAATTTTACCATTCATGTACAGACTTTTATTATTCCCTAACACAGCGACTGGAATTATAGTTGCAGGGGCTGTCATGTTCTTGATCGCCGATTTTTGCCCCATAACACCGGCGAAAGTTAGTTTCCCTGGTAGCCATGAGCACCTGGCCTTGCATCTGTCTCCGGTCTGTGCTGATACTCTGTTTGTCGGGGAAATCTTCAAAGTTCCTTTGTTCTCCACAATTCCAACAACGTACACTGGTTCTATTCTGTCCTTCTTGCTTCTTATTTGGTCTGCGTTCTTCTAGCACTTCAGTTACCCTTCTGAGAAGTTGTGTAAGATCTTCTTCTTGGACTTCCAGCATACGCCCATGATGGATATTCTTAGAGGTGTCTTTGGAGGCTACATAGGAGAGGGCATAGACCAGGGCTTCTTTGGATTTTCGCTTACCACTGATTCTTATTGCCTTCTTCAGTTCTGGATCTCAAATAGCATCAATAAATGTATCAGTGATAACGACGTCCAGAAAGTCTTGTGCTGCTGTCGGATATGCCAAATGAGCAAGACGTTCTATGTCCGCCTCTAGCGCTTGCAAGGTTTCACCGGAGCGTTGTTGTCGGGTTTTCAACTGAACTCTATAAACTTCTTGTAAATGCTCGTCTCCGTAACGGAGCTTTATAGCCTTAACAATGGAAACGTAATCTTGTTGATTTGTTATTGACAGGAGCAGTTCTGCTGCCTTCCCTCTTAAAGCTAACACCAGAGCAGTCGCTTTCTCTTCTTCAGTGTTCCAGTTATTAACCTTGGCCGCTGCCTCAAACTGTCTTTTGTAAACAGTCCATGAGATGGATCCATCAAACACAGGCGGCTTTATCTTCCCAGAGATTTCGGGCACTAATGTTTTTGTTCTAGTACCCCGTTCCTTGCTCAGTTGTTCTTGGACATTAGTCCTTATCTCTTCCATTTCTTTTTCCACAGTGTTGACTCTCTGGTCAATCTTCTCGTTCATAGAGCTCATCTGTTCATTTACTTTTTCATTCATGGCGTTTATTTTCTTGAGGCTCTCCTTCATTAAGTCCTTCTGGCCCTGCATGTTACTCAGGATCTCTGTCATATCTAGGTTTAATTCAAATATGTATTCGACGGATCTTGATCATTCTCAATAAGGGCCTGTCTTAGGCGTTCTGTTAGTGTTTCTTTGTTACCGTTGAGCTGCAGACCTCGCTCGCGAAGTTCTTGCCTAAATTCTTTGACCAACAGCTGGTTAAGTAGTTTCCTCGAAGACATTTCAGCCAGAAAGGATCCCACTTCTGACACCAATTGTTACGTATTTCTAATCTTCTGGCTAAATGTACTAGTAGGCACACAAATAAAAACAGTGCAAAGAACTTGACGACTCAACTTTCAGCTTTATATAACTTTACTGAATATTAACTATAACAGTTCGTCACTGTAACATGTAGCGTATACGTCTTACATCGACTGTATCGACTCCAACGGCTCAAGTTCACTCTCTTCTACTGTCTGGCACAGTAGACAACAGTAAACACGACTGTACTAACTCCTTTCACATCAACTCTCTGGTTTATATAGAGTCCCTAATCGCTTGTCCATTGTTGCAAAAACACTGCTAGTATCCTCTGGAATAACACGGGAGGAAACATCACATCCTGTCGTTGTTTATACATGTCGATTCCAGAGAACACCTGCTGCAGTGTCATCTCGCCGAGGTCACACGTAGCGACCTCTACCTGTCACTGTTCATTCGTAACAATATGAATAGTTGATATGAACAGTTGATATGATTCAATTGTCATGTCATACAGGCCTAGAAACAGTTGATATGAATTGTTGATATGAACAGTTGATATGAACAGTTGATATAAACAGTTGATATGATTTAATTGTCATGTCATATATGCCGAGAAACAGTTGATATGAACAGTTGATATGATTAATTGTCATGTCATACAGGCCTAGAAACAATTGATATGAACAGTTGATATGAACAGTTGAATTGATTCAATGCCTAGAACTTTAAGTAAGCTATTAACTGTTATTTTATTTTCAGCCTTACGACAGTCCAATGAAAGAGAAACCACCCAACTCTGCGCGGTCGACAGTTCTGAGAAGTGCCAGACTAGAAATGGGAGGCAACAGAGAAGAGTCCAAAGATCGTAATGTATCATTGATGCAAAAGTTGAAAGCTCACTACCAGAAGAAGTCTTCGTCAGACACCAACTCAAAGTATTTGTTCAGAATACTATTTCAATTTCAGGCTATTACACAGCTCTACATGACCTTGACCTACTTAGTACCTCACGTATTCTCAAACTGTGACCCTATGAGCCAGTACTACCTGAAAGTATTAGTCTGTTACGTATTTGCCATGGGTCAAGCAAACTGGCTGTGTTCAATATGTTACTCAAACAGATTGCCCGACTTAAATGATCGACCAGATACTATTCCTAGGGAATGGATGACGAATTATTCCGAGACCAATGGCCAGGATAAGCTAGCTCTAGACTCCAATGGATTAGAATGGAGATTCTGCACAGAGTGTCAGCGGTACAAGCCCCCAAGAAGCCATCACTGTGTAGCCTGCAAGACTTGTATACTGAGACGAGACCACCATTGCTTCCTGATAGGAACATGTGTTGGTCATTACAACCAACGTTACTTTATAGTCTTCTGTTTCCTTGGGGTCATCACTGGCCTGGCAGGTTTCTACATGACCCTGTCTTATCTTAGAAGCATGTCTGAAGCGTACACTTGGCTGGACTACATTTTCCCTTGGTCACTCTTTAAGTTTGTCATTGGAAGAGTTTCCTGGCAGTTTCTGCTGCTGACTTTCCACGCCGAGATGCTGGCCGTGTTTGGAACCATGAGTGTCATCTACAGCATTGGTCAGTTCACATTGGTTTCCATGGGGATGACATTGTATGAAGTAGCCAAGCAGGTGGACGTTAAGATTAGCAGCTCCAGGGGCGAGAATCTTCGAATGGTGTTTGGTGATTACTGGGCACTCAACTTTCTGTTCCCTGGTCAGATCCTTTTTAAACAACGACATGACGGGATACACTTTAATAATATTACTATCAATGGTCATAAAGTCAGTATAGAATAAGGAAGAAAAAAATGATAGATCATGTGGTCTTTTCAAAACATACCTTAGAACTAACTCAAGATAGATCATGTGGTCTTTTCAAAGCATACCTTAGAACTAACTCAAGATAGATCATGTGGTCTTTTCAAAGCATACCTTAGAACTAACTCAAGATAGATCATGTGGTCTTTTCAAAGCATACATTAGAACTAACTCAAGATAGATAATGTGGTCTTTTCAAAGCATACATTAGAACTAACTCAAGATAGATAATGTGGTCTTTTCAAAGCATACATTAGAACTAACTCAAGATAGATCATGTGGTCTTTTCAAAGCATACCTTAGAACTAACTCAAGATAGATCATGTGGTCTTTTTAAAGCATACCTTTTGGATCAAAAACTTGCCTTCAACTCTAAAACAACATTCCTCAGGACAAAACTGACATGCTCGAGACAAAACTGACATGCTCAGGACAAAACTGACATGCTCGGGACAAAACTGACATGATGTTTTGATAAAACCTCCTCTGGAAAACCAAATGAGCAACGACATAACAAAAAACAACACAAAGTGAGAAGTGGATTATTTCTAATGACTATTGAGACTTTCGCTATAGTCTTCTTGAGTGTGACATCTTGCTAGAGTTTCAATGACTTCCTCACAAAGCTTCTATTCACTGTCTGGAGAGTAGCGTGTACACGTTGGTTCTCCCAGTTGAAATCTCGGATCAAGTTGCACAAGCATTCATTGTCGCTGACACTTCAACCAATGAAATAGTTATACACAGAACATTTTGCAAAACTTTTTGGATAGAATGTTTGTTTCCCTTTCTTCCCCGTATTGTTTGCAGCTCTCTATCAGAGTCACTGATGAATTAAAGTTGGTCAGCATTTATAAACAGATATTACAAACTAATGTGTGTCGCTTATTGTCGATGTGGAATATACACATGTATTTATCTGTGTCACTTGTTTGTTGATGTGGAATATATACATGTATTTATCTGTGTCACTTGTTTGTTGATGTGGAATATATACATGTAAAAATAGTAAAAAGTCATCTCCCTTTTTAAAAACCTCCAGTGTTTGGTACTAATAATAGTGAATAGTTATAAAAAAATGATGTATTTTGTATGAAAAGACTGCTTGCTTAATTGATTTAAAAAATCAGATTTTTCGCTTTCAGAAAAGAAAAAAGTAGCCTTTGCATCAGAACGTTGAATGATCTAAAATATCATGTCCGATTTTCATTTCCTCTTCTAGTTTCTGAGATCTAAACGGGACAGATGGACAGACAGGCCACACAAACCAAATAGCGTCTTTTCTCCTTTCGGGGGCCGCTAAAAAAGTCCTATGTCGAACTGGGAGTCGACCCCTTAGTAAGGTTTTGACGGGTTGTGAGAGGTTTGCGGAACATTTTCTCCGAAAAAATGAATTACGCATACAAAGAGTTTCGATGACATAGAAGCCATTACGAGGAAAGCGCAAACAGTGACATCCTAGTTCAACTTGGCGCCACACTTTCATGGAGGTCCTCAGAGCAGGTGGGAAGAGGCTTCAGACATTGCCAGTGACAGTTTTTGTGGAAGCAGCTAGCCGCCCAATGCGCCAAACGACGCGGGAGAATCTAATTCAGTAAGAATAGCACATACGGTTTTTGAAATAAAACTTTAATAGCAGAATAATACTATATAGGCTAGATACCTCAGAAAATACATTTCGTTGGCTTTCCATACCGGAAATAGTGCTTGGCGGTGGGACTTCACCTCGTGCTGGGGAGCTCACAGCGCTTCACCAGACCCCCTTGCTGGCAATAGCGGTTAGTTAACAATTTTTCCACTAACTCCAGGAAGAACCTATTCTAGGGCACAATAAGCGTCTTCCGAAAGAATGTAATAGAGATTAATTATGTACATACACGCAAGCAAGCACACACACATATTTTTTTTTTGCGGGCAACCCCCCCCCAAAAAAAAATCCTGGCTACGCCCATGTTTCCAATAACATTAATATCATTGTAATGTAGAATTTAAATCTATAATAACAAGGTTACAAAGACAGTTTGTGTGGAAACATAAACTCAAAATCGGCCCCCAAAGTGGTCCACACAGGCAGGCTTCAATATTTTCAGAAAGAACATCCAAATGAAATTATATCAAAGACAAATGAGTGATAAGAATTTAGAAAGAAGGTTGACAGATCTTGTGCCCCAACGGTCCAGCAGATCAAAGGATAGTTAAAAGTGAATGTAAAGTTAGATGTGAACCTGGCCTAACTAGTTCCCCTTTCAGACCTTGAGGTCTATAGGGCAGATGATGTAAAGCTATCTGTTTTTGTGGCCTACTGTTAACGAGGGTGTCATGTAGCCAGCACAACGACCAACCGCCTTTACTTTTCCCCAACTAATGTCAGGTACCCATTAGAGCCCAAAATCTACTTATCTATATTTGACTAGTGTTTTACACAACAAATTAGATAATATAAATATATGGGATTATTAGATAATTACTTATTATGAATGTAAATAACTTAAAAGAATGAAACATTGACATGCACCACTAACTTGTACTTCAATAACAAAACAATTGAGCAAACAAATTCAATGGGAGCGATGGCTTTGGTTTTAGAAAGTTTGGATACATTTATAACTTCTTGATGTTAGTTTCAAACACGAATCCAAATTTTCATTTGTTAGTTGGCTATTCAGGCATGAGAACGCTTGCTCGCATATGTCGATCCGAATATAGTTAGTACTCCAATTGCCAACCTTTTCACTTCACTGTAGCAATCTGGAAGACAATTCCATACGTCGAATATAAGTGCCTGATCTCGCGGCATTTCTTTGAAAGCTGTCCACTTTTGTTGCGTTAAGTGCATACATTTCTGGACCTCCAACTCTTCCAACTTGCTTTTCAAATCTGTAAATTCTCCACTCCAAAAAGCTTTACTTTTTAAAGTCCAGTATCAATTCCAAATGGCTCAATAAGGGTTTTCATTACTATTTGTGTTGAGGGTATTTACTATGAATGCTAGAGTGGTTTTGATGGTTTTGCTCAAATCTCTCAGCAAATTCATCTGAATTTAAAAAAAATAACTGTGCTGAAGTAATTCCTGTCAACAGTTGCACAGGTTTTATCGCGATATTGCTTTAGAAAGTGAAAATGAAGTCATTTATCGCTCTGAAAAAGTTAAAGTTCCCCTTTCAGATCTTGCGATCTTTAGGGCAGATGATGTAGAGATCATCTCTTTCTGTGAACCACGGTTAATGAGGGTGTCAGCACAACGACCAACCACATTTACATTCCCCACCTAATGCCAGGTAATTATTAATGCTGGGTGGATTTAGAAGCCTTAAAAAATATCCAGAGATTAAAAATCCCAATCTTCACCACGATTCTAACTCGAGATCCCGGTTCGGAAGCCAAGCTTTTTTACTGCTCAGCCATCACTCTTATCTTCTACCAAAACATCGGCTGGGTTTTCATTTTCTTGTAGTTTTGGATTTATCCCATTTACTTTCCTGATATATCCATCCGAAAGGAACATTATTGCAACCATTTGTCGTTCTTTAATTCAGGGTGATTAATGCCATCCTCATTTAGGAATGTATTTATTTCATTCAAATACAAAGCTGGAAGTTTTAACACTCTACCTATAGAAAGCCATCGTACTTTATAGCTAAGAAGAAGGTCGGAATACTGAGTCTCCATTTCGTTTAAGAATTCTTTAAACTGACGATGGTAGAGTGCTATTGACCAGCACTTCTTGCTGGAGTAGGCAGTGTAACGTGTGAATTACGTAGAGACTCTCAGATTCTCTTTTATTTTTTCCTGTCCTACTTCTGGCTCTATCGGTTGCTATTGAAACGAGTTTATTTAAATCGATCTTATTGTCTTTAAGGCATTTTTGCACGGCATTCGCTAAATCTTCTCCCTAGTTTGTCACGATAGCGCTAGCTATCCTTGGAAAGACATAAACCTGACAGAAAGCCAACTTGTGCCGTGTCTTTTATGTCGCAAGAAGTTTCTATATCATTGATAAGACAGAAGAAGGTGAGTTATTCCACCTGCAAACATGTTACATTTGAAGACATGGGAACGGGTGCTGTGAACATCAAGTACAAGTGGCTAAGAGATTGAAACGGTGATTCATTTTAGTTAATTGGTTCATTTTTTTTCGGTAAAACAAATATTTGAGTATGGAACTAAAGAGCGGCTCGCGAGCCGCAGGTTGCCGGCCACTGTAAAATCATCAAGAAAAAAAAACATTTCAGTAAAAAAAGAATAAACAGACATTTCC
This sequence comes from Biomphalaria sudanica, assembly GCA_036873155.1. NCBI lineage: Eukaryota > Metazoa > Mollusca > Gastropoda > Planorbidae > Biomphalaria > Biomphalaria sudanica. The sequence goes on along the minus strand of JAZGLO010006679.1, from coordinate 80,979 downwards.
GTTACAGAAAAATGGACTAAAATTGCAATTTACAAGATCCCTATACGTTTTAAATTATGTCCAACTTATAATGCATACTAAATTATTTTTTTTTATCTTTAAAAAAAAATTGTAAACATTTGTTTGTGTATAAATATAGTACTTAGTATACCAGAAATTACATAACTTAGCAATACAAATATAAAAACAAAAATTTTTGACAAAAATTTACAACTTTTAACATAAATGTATTATAAAAATAGAAAAGAGTCGTCTCTCCTAACAAATAGCCTGAAGTGTTTGAGTGTTTCTTATCTTATATAATACAGACGTTACTTCAAAAAAGAAGATGATTACGTCCTACGCGTCATGCATTTAGTCATGCATATTAACCAATGACTTAAATTCTGCCAAGTCACTGGTTTTTCTGGCTAGCTCAGGCAACCCATTTCATGCTCTAATAGCACTAGTGTTTAATAGTTAATAGTTGTAAAAGTGGTGTATTTTTAGGAAAAAAAACTGCTTACATACATTTCACACAAAACTGATAGCGTCTTTTCCCCTTTCGGGGGCCGCTAATAAAAAGTAAAAAGAAAAAACATGATATAACTTAGAATGAACTGAAATATTTTATAACGAAATTATTTTTTTAGCTGTAATCTTTAAGCTTGCATATATGTTCCCTTTGCTTCACGTATTTGGCAAATATGGCAAGATTTTATATAGGCCTTGACTTCTTGAGAAATTCTAGGCCAAAAAATTTTATTCAAAATTCTATTCTATGTTCTCTTTACTCCCACATGTCCGGCAAACGGAGGGTGTCATGTGCAAGCTTTAAAATTGTTTCTCTATATTTCATTGGAATTAGCAATTGTTGTGTCTTGCCTGCTTTCAGATGAATTTCTCTCACATAGACACCATCTTCGCCTATCTTGATTAGACCTCGTTTTGGTGGAGCTTCACTATCCATGAGTTTTATTAGATCGGGATCATTTTTCTGTTCACTGACAAATTGTTCCGTTTTAATCTGTAGTGGGTCTTGACTTTCTGTAGAGATTTCATTCGGGTTGTTCACTTGATTATGGCTTCTCATATCGTTGTTTTCTGATTCTGTATTTTCATTTTCATTGTTATAAGGAACTTGTATATTATCATTTGTAATTAGCACTTCTGCTTTCTTCTGAACTCTTGTAGTAACCACTGATGAACGGTGTGTATATGTTGATACATGCTACCAGATGTGTAGTTACTTGGCCAGTGTAACCAATAGTCTTCTTTCGGTGTACTCGTGTGGGTTGACGTATTCTTTTGCGACTAAAATTGCGGTTGCACCGGTATCGTACAGTACATTGGTCCTCTGTTCTCCCACCAAGCCTGGGTATACCTGCAGTTTATTAGCGTGTTTGGCAGCAATCGCTCGATCTCTTGGTCTTTTATGAGTCGGTTGTAGAAGCAAGTCTCTGTAGTGTGGTTTGTTATACCACAAGTTTGACTTTGGAAACACATTTTTGCTGATTTCGTCTGTATTCTCGTTCCTTGTAGGTATATGTTGGGCTCATTTCTTTATTTTTCTCTCTTCAATATCTATATGTTGGGCTCTTTTTTTTTCATCTTTCTCTCTTCGATATCTATATGTTGGGCTCATTTCTTTATCTTTCTCTCTTCGATATCTATATGTTGGGCTCTTTTTTTTCATCTTTCTCTCTTCGATATCTATATGTTGGGCTCATTTCTTCATCTTTCTCTCTTCGATATCTATATGTTGGGCTCTTTTTTTCATCTTTCTCTCTTCGATATCTATATGTTGGGCTCATTTCTTTATCTTTCTCTCTTCGATACCTAAATGTTGGGCTCTTTTTTTTCATCTTTCTCTCTTCGATATCTATATGTTGGGCTAATTTCTTCATCTTTCTCTCTTCGATATCTATATGTTGGGCTAATTTCTTCATCTTTCTCTCTTCGATATCTATATGTTGGGCTCTTTTTTTCATCTTTCTCTCTTCGATATCTATATGTTGGGCACATTTCTTCATCTTTCTCTCTTCGATATCTATATGTTGGGCTCATTTCTTCATCGTTCTCTCTTCGATATCTATATGTTGGGCTCATTTCTTCATCTTTCTCTCTTCGATATCTATATGTTGGGCTCTTTTTTTCATCTTTCTCTCTTCGATATCTATATCTTGGGCTCATTTCTTCATCTTTCTCTCTTCGATATCTATATGTTGGGCTCATTTCTTCATCTTTATCTCATCGATATCTATATGTTGGGCTCTTTTTTTCTTCTTTCTCTCCTCGATATCTATATCTTTGGCTCATTTCTTCAACTTTCTCTATTCGATATCTATATGTTGGGCTCATTTCTTTATCTTTCTCTCTTCGATATCTATATGTTGGGCTCTTTTTTTCATCTTTCTCTCTTCGATATCTATATGTTGGGCTCATTTCTTCATTTTTCTCTCTTCGATATCTATATGTTGGGCTCTTTTTTTCATCTTTCTCTCTTCAATATCTATATGTTGGGCTCATTTCTTTATCTTTCTCTCTTCGATACCTAAATGTTGGGCTCTTTTTTTTCATCTTTCTCTCTTCGATATCTATATGTTGGGCTCTTTTTTTCATCTTTCTCTCTTCGATATCTATATGTTGGGCTCATTTCTTCATCTTTCTCTCTTCGATATCTATACGTTGCGCTTATTTCTTCATCTTTATCTCATCGATATCTATATGTTGGGCTCTTTTTTTCTTCTTTCTCTCCTTGATATCTATATGTTGGGCTCATTTTATTATCTTTCTCTCTTCGATATCTATATGTTGGGCCAATTTCTTCATCTTTCTCTCTTCGATATCTATATGTTGGGCTCTTTTTTTCATCTTTCTCTCTTCGATATCTATATGTTGGGCTCATTTCTTCATCTTTCTCTTATCGATATCTATATGTTGGGCACATTTCTTCATCTTTCTCTCTTCGATATCTATATGTTGGGCTCATTTCTTCATCTTTCTCTCTTCGATATCTATATGTTGGGCTCATTTCTTCATCTTTCTCTCTTCGATATCTATATCTTAGGCTCATTTTATCATCTTTCTCTCTTCGATATCTATATTTTGGGCTCATTTCTTCATCTTTCTCTCTTCGATATCTATATGTTGGGCTTATTTCTTCATCTTTATCTCATCGATATCTATATGTTGGGCTCTTTTTTTCTTCTTTCTCTCCTCGATATCTATATGTTGGGCTCATTTCTTCATCTTTCTCTCTTCGATATCTATATGTTGGGCTCTTTTTTTATCTTTCTCTCTTCGATATCTATATGTTGGGCTCTTTTTTTCTTCTTTCTCTCTTCGATATCTATATGTTGGGCTCATTTCTTTATCTTTCTCTCTTCGATATCTATATGTTGGGCTCTTTATTTCATCTTTTTCTCTTCGATATCTATATGTTGGGCTCATTTCTTCATCTTTCTCTCATCGATATCTATATGTTGGGCACATTTCTTTATCTTACTCTCTTCGATATCTATATGTTGGGCTCTTTTTTTCATCTTTCTCCCTTCGATATCTATATGTTGGGCTCATTTCCTCATCGTTCTCTCTTCGATTTCTATATGTTGGGCTCATTTCTTCATCTTTCTCTCTTCGATCTTTATATGTTGGGCTCTTTTTTTCATCTTTCTCTCTTCGATATCTATATGTTGGGCTCATTTCTTCATCTTTCTCTCTTCGATATCTATATGTTGGGCTTATTTCTTCATCTTTATCTCATCGATATCTATATGTTGGGTTCTTTTTTTCATCTTTCTCTCTTCGATATCTATATGTTGGGCTCATTTCTTCATCTATCTATCTTCGATATCTATATGTTGGGCACATTTCTTCATCTTTCTCTATTCGATATCTATATAATGGGCTCTTTTTTTCATCTTTCTCTCTTCGATATCTATATGTTGGGCTCTTTTTTTCATCTTTATCTCATCGATATCTATATGTTGGGCTCTTTTTTTCTTCTTTCTCTCTTCGATATCTATATGTTGGGCTCTTTTTTACTTCTTTCTCTCTTCGATATCTATATGTTGGGCTCATTTCTTCATCTTTCTCTCATCAATATCTATATGTTGGGCTCATTTCTTTATCTTTCTCTCTTCGATATCTATATGTTGGGCTCATTTCTTCATCTTTCTCTCTTCGATATCTATAAGTTGGGCTCATTTCTTTATCTTTCTCTCTTCAATATCTATATGTTGGGCTCTTTTTTCATCTTTCTCTCTTCGATATCTATATGTTGGGCACATTTCTTCATCTTTCTCTCTTCGATATCTATATGTTGGGCTCTTTTTTTTATCATTCTCTCTTCGATATCTATATGTTGGGCTCATTTCTTCATCTTTATCTCTTCGATATCTATATGTTGGGCTCATTTCTTTATCTTTCTCTCTTCGATATCTATATGTTGGGCTTTTTTTTCATCTTTCTCTCTTCGATATCTATATGTTGGGCTCATTTCTTCATCTTTCTCTCTTCTATATCTATAAGTTGGGCTAATTTCTTTATCTTTCTCTCTTCGATATCTATATGTTGGGCACATTTCTTCATCTTACTCTCATCGATATCTATATGTTGGACTCTTATTTTTCTTTCTCCCTTCGATATCTATATGTTGGGCTCATATCTTCATCGTTCTCTCTTCGATATCTATATGTTGGGCTCATTTCTTCATCTTTCTCTCTTCGATATCTATATGTTGGGCTCTTTTTTTCATCTTTCTCTCTTCGATATCTATATGTTGGGCTCATTTCTTTATCTTTCTGTCTTCGATATCTATATGTTGGGCTCATTTATTCATCTTTCTGTCTTCGATATCTATATGTTGGGCTCATTTCTTCATCTTTCTCTCTTCGATATCTATATGTTGGGCTCTTTATTTCATCTTTCTCTCTTCGATATCTATATGTTGGGCTCATTTCTTCATCTTTCTCTCATCGATATCTATAAAATGGGCACAATTCTTCATCTTTCTCTCTTCGATATCTATATGTTGGGCTCTTTTTTTCATCTTTCTCTCTTCGATATCTATATGTTGGGCTCATTTCTTCATCTTTCTCTCTTCGATATCTATACGTTGGGCTTATTTCTTCATCTTTATCTTATCGATATCTATATGTTGGGCTCTTTTTTTCTTCTTTCTCTCCTTGATATCTATATGTTGGGCTCATTTTATTATCTTTCTCTCTTCGATATCTATATGTTGGGCTCATTTCTTTATCTTTCTCTCTTCGATATCTATATGTTGGGCTCTTTTTTTTCATCTTTCTCTCTTCGATATCTATATGTTGGGCTCATTTCTTCATCTTTCTCTCTTCGATATCTATAAGTTGGGCTAATTTCTTTATCTTTCTCTCTTCGATATCTATATGTTGGGCACATTTCTTCATCTTACTCTCTTCGATATCTATATGTTGGGCTCTTATTTTTTTTCCCTTCGATATCTATATGTTGGGCTCATTTCTTCATCGTTCTCTCCTTGATATCTATATGTTGGGCTCTTTTTTTCATCTTTCTCTCTTCGATATCTATATGTTGGGCTCATTTCTTCATCTTTCTCTCTTCGATATCTATATGTTGGGCACATTTCTTCATCTTTCTCTATTCGATATCTATATAATGGGCTCTTTTTTTCATCTTTCTCTCTTCGATATCTATATGTTGGGCTCTTTTTTTCATCTTTATCTCATCGATATCTATATGTTGGGCTCTTTTTTTCTTCTTTCTCTCTTCGATATCTATATGTTGGGCTCTTTTTTTATCTTTCTCTCTTCGATATCTATATGTTGGGCTCTTTTTTACTTCTTTCTCTCTTCGATATCTATATGTTGGGCTCATTTCTTCATCTTTCTCTCATCAATATCTATATGTTGGGCTCATTTCTTTATCTTTCTCTCTTCGATATCTATATGTTGGGCTCTTTTTTTTCATCTTTCTCTCTTTGATATCTATATGTTGGGCTCATTTCTTCATCTTTCTCTCTTCGATATCTATAAGTTGGGCTAATTTCTTTATCTTTCTCTCTTCGATATCTATATGTTGGGCACATTTCTTAATCTTACTCTCTTCGATATCTATATGTTGGGCTCTTATTTTTCTTTCTCCCTTCGATATCTATATGTTGGGCTCATTTCTTCATCGTTCTCTCCTTGATATCTATATGTTGGGCTCTTTTTTTCATCTTTCTCTCTTCGATATCTATATGTTGGGCTCATTTCTTCATCTTTCTCTCTTCGATATCTATATGTTGGGCTCATTTCTTCATCTTTCTCTCTTCGATATCTATATGTTGGGCTCATTTCTTCCTCTTTCTCTCTTCGATATCTATATGTTGGGCTCTTATTTTTCTTTCTCCCTTCGATATCTATATGTTGGGCTCATTTCTTCATCGTTCTCTCCTTGATATCTATATGTTGGGCTCTTTTTTTCATCTTTCTCTCTTCGATATCTATATGTTGGGCTCATTTCTTCATCTTTCTCTCTTCGATATCTATATGTTGGGCACATTTCTTCATCTTACTCTCTTCGATATCTATATGTTGGGCTCATTTCTTCATCTTTCTCTCTTCGATATCTATATGTTGGGCTCTTTATTTCATCTTTCTCTCTTCGATATCTATATGTTGAGCTCATTTTTTTTTATCTTTCTCTTTTCGATATCTATATGTTGGGCTCTTTTTTTATCTTTCTCTCTTCGATATCTATATGTTGAGCTCATTTTTTTTTATCTTTCTCTTTTCGATATCTATATGTTGGGCTCTTTATTTCATCTTTCTCTCTTCGATATCTATATGTTGAGCTCATTTTTTTTTATCTTTCTCTTTTCGATATCTATATGTTGGGCTCTTTTTTTATCTTTCTCTCTTCGATATCTATATGTTGGGCTCTTTTTTACTTCTTTCTCTCTTCGATATCTATATGTTGGGCTCATTTCTTCATTTTTCTCTCATCAATATCTATATGTTGGGCTCATTTCTTTATCTTTCTCTCTTCGATATCTATATGTTGGGCTTTTTATTTCATCTTTCTCTCTTCGATATCTATATGTTGGGCTCATTTCTTCATCTTTCTCTCATCGATATCTATATGTTGGACACATTTCTTCATCTTACTCTCTTCGATATCTATATGTTGGGCTCTTTATTTCATCTTTCTCTCTTCGATATCTATATGTTGGGCTCATTTCTTCATCTTTCTCTCTTCGATATCTATAAGTTGGGCACAATTCTTCATCTTTCTCTCTTCGATATCTATATGTTGGGCTTTTTTTTTTCATTTTTCTTCCTTTCGATATCTATATGTTGTGCTCATTTCTTCATCTTTCTCTCATCGATATCTTTATGTTGGGCAAATTTCTTCATCTTACTCTCTTCGATATCTATATGTTGGGCTCATTTATTCATCTTTCTGTCTTCGATATCTATATGTTGGGCTCATTTCTTCATCTTTCTCTCTTCGATATCTATATGTTGGGCTCTTTATTTCATCTTTCTCTCTTCGATATCTATATGTTGGGCTCATTTCTTCATTTTTCTCTCTTCGATATCTATATGTTGGGCTCTTTTTTTCATCTTTCTCTCTTCAATATCTATATGTTGGGCTCATTTCTTTATCTTTCTCTCTTCGATACCTAAATGTTGGGCTCTTTTTTTTCATCTTTCTCTCTTCGATATCTATATGTTGGGCTCTTTTTTTCATCTTTCTCTCTTCGATATCTATATGTTGGGCTCATTTCTTCATCTTTCTCTCTTCGATATCTATACGTTGCGCTTATTTCTTCATCTTTATCTCATCGATATCTATATGTTGGGCTCTTTTTTTCTTCTTTCTCTCCTTGATATCTATATGTTGGGCTCATTTTATTATCTTTCTCTCTTCGATATCTATATGTTGGGCCAATTTCTTCATCTTTCTCTCTTCGATATCTATATGTTGGGCTCTTTTTTTCATCTTTCTCTCTTCGATATCTATATGTTGGGCTCATTTCTTCATCTTTCTCTTATCGATATCTATATGTTGGGCACATTTCTTCATCTTTCTCTCTTCGATATCTATATGTTGGGCTCATTTCTTCATCTTTCTCTCTTCGATATCTATATGTTGGGCTCATTTCTTCATCTTTCTCTCTTCGATATCTATATCTTAGGCTCATTTTATCATCTTTCTCTCTTCGATATCTATATTTTGGGCTCATTTCTTCATCTTTCTCTCTTCGATATCTATATGTTGGGCTTATTTCTTCATCTTTATCTCATCGATATCTATATGTTGGGCTCTTTTTTTCTTCTTTCTCTCCTCGATATCTATATGTTGGGCTCATTTCTTCATCTTTCTCTCTTCGATATCTATATGTTGGGCTCTTTTTTTATCTTTCTCTCTTCGATATCTATATGTTGGGCTCTTTTTTTCTTCTTTCTCTCTTCGATATCTATATGTTGGGCTCATTTCTTTATCTTTCTCTCTTCGATATCTATATGTTGGGCTCTTTATTTCATCTTTTTCTCTTCGATATCTATATGTTGGGCTCATTTCTTCATCTTTCTCTCATCGATATCTATATGTTGGGCACATTTCTTTATCTTACTCTCTTCGATATCTATATGTTGGGCTCTTTTTTTCATCTTTCTCCCTTCGATATCTATATGTTGGGCTCATTTCCTCATCGTTCTCTCTTCGATTTCTATATGTTGGGCTCATTTCTTCATCTTTCTCTCTTCGATCTTTATATGTTGGGCTCTTTTTTTCATCTTTCTCTCTTCGATATCTATATGTTGGGCTCATTTCTTCATCTTTCTCTCTTCGATATCTATATGTTGGGCTTATTTCTTCATCTTTATCTCATCGATATCTATATGTTGGGTTCTTTTTTTCATCTTTCTCTCTTCGATATCTATATGTTGGGCTCATTTCTTCATCTATCTATCTTCGATATCTATATGTTGGGCACATTTCTTCATCTTTCTCTATTCGATATCTATATAATGGGCTCTTTTTTTCATCTTTCTCTCTTCGATATCTATATGTTGGGCTCTTTTTTTCATCTTTATCTCATCGATATCTATATGTTGGGCTCTTTTTTTCTTCTTTCTCTCTTCGATATCTATATGTTGGGCTCTTTTTTACTTCTTTCTCTCTTCGATATCTATATGTTGGGCTCATTTCTTCATCTTTCTCTCATCAATATCTATATGTTGGGCTCATTTCTTTATCTTTCTCTCTTCGATATCTATATGTTGGGCTCATTTCTTCATCTTTCTCTCTTCGATATCTATAAGTTGGGCTCATTTCTTTATCTTTCTCTCTTCAATATCTATATGTTGGGCTCTTTTTTCATCTTTCTCTCTTCGATATCTATATGTTGGGCACATTTCTTCATCTTTCTCTCTTCGATATCTATATGTTGGGCTCTTTTTTTCATCATTCTCTCTTCGATATCTATATGTTGGGCTCATTTCTTCATCTTTATCTCTTCGATATCTATATGTTGGGCTCATTTCTTTATCTTTCTCTCTTCGATATCTATATGTTGGGCTTTTTTTTCATCTTTCTCTCTTCGATATCTATATGTTGGGCTCATTTCTTCATCTTTCTCTCTTCTATATCTATAAGTTGGGCTAATTTCTTTATCTTTCTCTCTTCGATATCTATATGTTGGGCACATTTCTTCATCTTACTCTCATCGATATCTATATGTTGGACTCTTATTTTTCTTTCTCCCTTCGATATCTATATGTTGGGCTCATATCTTCATCGTTCTCTCTTCGATATCTATATGTTGGGCTCATTTCTTCATCTTTCTCTCTTCGATATCTATATGTTGGGCTCTTTTTTTCATCTTTCTCTCTTCGATATCTATATGTTGGGCTCATTTCTTTATCTTTCTGTCTTCGATATCTATATGTTGGGCTCATTTATTCATCTTTCTGTCTTCGATATCTATATGTTGGGCTCATTTCTTCATCTTTCTCTCTTCGATATCTATATGTTGGGCTCTTTATTTCATCTTTCTCTCTTCGATATCTATATGTTGGGCTCATTTCTTCATCTTTCTCTCATCGATATCTATAAAATGGGCACAATTCTTCATCTTTCTCTCTTCGATATCTATATGTTGGGCTCTTTTTTTCATCTTTCTCTCTTCGATATCTATATGTTGGGCTCATTTCTTCATCTTTCTCTCTCTTCGATATCTATACGTTGGGCTTATTTCTTCATCTTTATCTTATCGATATCTATATGTTGGGCTCTTTTTTTCTTCTTTCTCTCCTTGATATCTATATGTTGGGCTCATTTTATTATCTTTCTCTCTTCGATATCTATATGTTGGGCTCATTTCTTTATCTTTCTCTCTTCGATATCTATATGTTGGGCTCTTTTTTTTCATCTTTCTCTCTTCGATATCTATATGTTGGGCTCATTTCTTCATCTTTCTCTCTTCGATATCTATAAGTTGGGCTAATTTCTTTATCTTTCTCTCTTCGATATCTATATGTTGGGCACATTTCTTCATCTTACTCTCTTCGATATCTATATGTTGGGCTCTTATTTTTTTTCCCTTCGATATCTATATGTTGGGCTCATTTCTTCATCGTTCTCTCCTTGATATCTATATGTTGGGCTCTTTTTTTCATCTTTCTCTCTTCGATATCTATATGTTGGGCTCATTTCTTCATCTTTCTCTCTTCGATATCTATATGTTGGGCACATTTCTTCATCTTTCTCTATTCGATATCTATATAATGGGCTCTTTTTTTCATCTTTCTCTCTTCGATATCTATATGTTGGGCTCTTTTTTTCATCTTTATCTCATCGATATCTATATGTTGGGCTCTTTTTTTCTTCTTTCTCTCTTCGATATCTATATGTTGGGCTCTTTTTTTATCTTTCTCTCTTCGATATCTATATGTTGGGCTCTTTTTTACTTCTTTCTCTCTTCGATATCTATATGTTGGGCTCATTTCTTCATCTTTCTCTCATCAATATCTATATGTTGGGCTCATTTCTTTATCTTTCTCTCTTCGATATCTATATGTTGGGCTCTTTTTTTTCATCTTTCTCTCTTCGATATCTATATGTTGGGCTCATTTCTTCATCTTTCTCTCTTCGATATCTATAAGTTGGGCTAATTTCTTTATCTTTCTCTCTTCGATATCTATATGTTGGGCACATTTCTTAATCTTACTCTCTTCGATATCTATATGTTGGGCTCTTATTTTTCTTTCTCCCTTCGATATCTATATGTTGGGCTCATTTCTTCATCGTTCTCTCCTTGATATCTATATGTTGGGCTCTTTTTTTCATCTTTCTCTCTTCGATATCTATATGTTGGGCTCATTTCTTCATCTTTCTCTCTTCGATATCTATATGTTGGGCTCATTTCTTCATCTTTCTCTCTTCGATATCTATATGTTGGGCTCATTTCTTCCTCTTTCTCTCTTCGATATCTATATGTTGGGCTCTTATTTTTCTTTCTCCCTTCGATATCTATATGTTGGGCTCATTTCTTCATCGTTCTCTCCTTGATATCTATATGTTGGGCTCTTTTTTTCATCTTTCTCTCTTCGATATCTATATGTTGGGCTCATTTCTTCATCTTTCTCTCTTCGATATCTATATGTTGGGCACATTTCTTCATCTTACTCTCTTCGATATCTATATGTTGGGCTCATTTCTTCATCTTTCTCTCTTCGATATCTATATGTTGGGCTCTTTATTTCATCTTTCTCTCTTCGATATCTATATGTTGAGCTCATTTTTTTTTATCTTTCTCTTTTCGATATCTATATGTTGGGCTCTTTTTTTATCTTTCTCTCTTCGATATCTATATGTTGAGCTCATTTTTTTTTATCTTTCTCTTTTCGATATCTATATGTTGGGCTCTTTTTTTCATCTTTCTCTCTTCGATATCTATATGTTGAGCTCATTTTTTTTTATCTTTCTCTTTTCGATATCTATATGTTGGGCTCTTTTTTTATCTTTCTCTCTTCGATATCTATATGTTGGGCTCTTTTTTACTTCTTTCTCTCTTCGATATCTATATGTTGGGCTCATTTCTTCATCTTTCTCTCATCAATATCTATATGTTGGGCTCATTTCTTTATCTTTCTCTCTTCGATATCTATATGTTGGGCTTTTTATTTCATCTTTCTCTCTTCGATATCTATATGTTGGGCTCATTTCTTCATCTTTCTCTCATCGATATCTATATGTTGGACACATTTCTTCATCTTACTCTCTTCGATATCTATATGTTGGGCTCTTTATTTCATCTTTCTCTCTTCGATATCTATATGTTGGGCTCATTTCTTCATCTTTCTCTCTTCGATATCTATAAGTTGGGCACAATTCTTCATCTTTCTCTCTTCGATATCTATATGTTGGGCTCTTTTTTTCATTTTTCTTCCTTTCGATATCTATATGTTGTGCTCATTTCTTCATCTTTCTCTCATCGATATCTTTATGTTGGGCAAATTTCTTCATCTTACTCTCTTCGATATCTATATGTTGGGCTCATTTATTCATCTTTCTGTCTTCGATATCTATATGTTGGGCTCATTTCTTCATCTTTCTCTCTTCGATATCTATATGTTGGGCTCTTTATTTCATCTTTCTCTCTTCGATATCTATATGTTGGGCTCATTTCTTCATCTTTCTCTCATCGATATCTATAAAATGGGCACAATTCTTCATCTTTCTCTCTTCGATATCTATATGTTGGGCTCTTTTTTTCATCTTTCTCTCTTCGATATCTATATGTTGGGCTCATTTCTTCATCTTTCTCTCTTCGATATCTATACGTTGGGCTTATTTCTTCATCTTTATCTCATCGATATCTATATGTTGGGCTCTTTTTTTCTTCTTTCTCTCCTTGATATCTATATGTTGGGCTCATTTTATTATCTTTCTCTCTTCGATATCTATATGTTGGGCTCATTTCTTTATCTTTCTCTCTTCGATATCTATATGTTGGGCTCTTTTTTTTCATCTTTCTCTCTTCGATATCTATATGTTGGGCTCTTTTTTTCATCTTTATCTCATCGATATCTATATGTTGGGCTCTTTTTTTCTTCTTTCTCTCTTCGATATCTATATGTTGGGCTCTTTTTTTATCTTTCTCTCTTCGATATCTATATGTTGGGCTCTTTTTTACTTCTTTCTCTCTTCGATATCTATATGTTGGGCTCATTTCTTCATCTTTCTCTCATCAATATCTATATGTTGGGCTCATTTCTTTATCTTTCTCTCTTCGATATCTATATGTTGGGCTCTTTTTTTTCATCTTTCTCTCTTCGATATCTATATGTTGGGCTCATTTCTTCATCTTTCTCTCTTCGATATCTATAAGTTGGGCTAATTTCTTTATCTTTCTCTCTTCGATATATATATGTTGGGCACATTTCTTAATCTTACTCTCTTCGATATCTATATGTTGGGCTCTTATTTTTCTTTCTCCCTTCGATATCTATATGTTGGGCTCATTTCTTCATCGTTCTCTCCTTGATATCTATATGTTGGGCTCTTTTTTTCATCTTTCTCTCTTCGATATCTATATGTTGGGCTCATTTCTTCATCTTTCTCTTTTCGATATCTATATGTTGGGCTCATTTCTTCATCTTTCTCTCTTCGATATCTATATGTTGGGCTCATTTCTTCATCTTTCTCTCTTCGATATCTATATGTTGGGCTCTTATTTTTCTTTCTCCCTTCGATATCTATATGTTGGGCTCATTTCTTCATCGTTCTCTCCTTGATATCTATATGTTGGGCTCTTTTTTTCATCTTTCTCTCTTCGATATCTATATGTTGGGCTCATTTCTTCATCTTTCTCTCTTCGATATCTATATGTTGGGCACATTTCTTCATCTTACTCTCTTCGATATCTATATGTTGGGCTCATTTCTATCTTTCTCTCTTCGATATCTATATGTTGGGCTCTTTATTTCATCTTTCTCTCTTCGATATCTATATGTTGAGCTCATTTTTTTTTATCTTTCTCTTTTCGATATCTATATGTTGGGCACATTTCTTCATCTTTCTCTATTCGATATCTATATGTTGGGCTCTTTATTTCATCTTTCTCTCTTCGATATCTATATGTTGAGCTCATTTTTTTTTATCTTTCTCTTTTCGATATCTATATGTTGGGCACATTTCTTCATCTTTCTCTATTCGATATCTATATAATGGGCTCTTTTTTTCATCTTTCTCTCTTCGATATCTATATGTTGGGCTCTTTTTTTCATCTTTATCTCATCGATATCTATATGTTGGGCTCTTTTTTTCTTCTTTCTCTCTTCGATATCTATATGTTGGGCTCTTTTTTTATCTTTCTCTCTTCGATATCTATATGTTGGGCTCTTTTTTTTCATCTTTCTCTCTTCGATATCTATATGTTGGGCTCATTTCTTCATCTTTCTCTCTTCGATATCTATAAGTTGGGCTAATTTCTTTATCTTTCTCTCTTCGATATCTATATGTTGGGCACATTTCTTAATCTTACTCTCTTCGATATCTATATGTTGGGCTCTTATTTTTCTTTCTCCCTTCGATATCTATATGTTGGGCTCATTTCTTCATCGTTCTCTCCTTGATATCTATATGTTGGGCTCTTTTTTTCATCTTTCTCTCTTCGATATCTATATGTTGGGCTCATTTCTTCATCTTTCTCTCTTCGATATCTATATGTTAGGCTCATTTCTTCATCTTTCTCTCTTCGATATCTATATGTTGGGCTCATTTCTTCATCTTTCTCTCTTCGATATCTATATGTTGGGCTCTTATTTTTCTTTCTCCCTTCGATATCTATATGTTGGGCTCATTTCTTCATCGTTCTCTCCTTGATATCTATATGTTGGGCTCTTTTTTTCATCTTTCTCTCTTCGATATCTATATGTTGGGCTCATTTCTTCATCTTTCTCTCTTCGATATCTATATGTTGGGCACATTTCTTCATCTTACTCTCTTCGATATCTATATGTTGGGCTCATTTCTATCTTTCTCTCTTCGATATCTATATGTTGGGCTCTTTATTTCATCTTTCTCTCTTCGATATCTATATGTTGAGCTCATTTTTTTTTATCTTTCTCTTTTCGATATCTATATGTTGGGCTCTTTTTTTATCTTTCTCTCTTCGATATCTATATGTTGAGCTCATTTTTTTTTATTTTTCTCTTTTCGATATCTATATGTTGGGCTCTTTATTTCATCTTTCTCTCTTCGATATCTATATGTTGAGCTCATTTTTTTTTATCTTTCTCTTTTCGATATCTATATGTTGGGCTCTTTTTTTATCTTTCTCTTTTCGATATCTATATGTTGGGCTCTTTTTTACTTCTTTCTCTCTTCGATATCTATATGTTGGGCTCATTTCTTCATCTTTCTCTCATCAATATCTATATGTTGGGCTCATTTCTTTATCTTTCTCTCTTCGATATCTATATGTTGGGCTTTTTATTTCATCTTTCTCTCTTCGATATCTATATGTTGGGCTCATTTCTTCATCTTTCTCTCATCGATATCTATATGTTGGGCACATTTCTTCATCTTACTCTCTTCGATATCTATATGTTGGGCTCTTTTTTTCATCTTTCTCTCTTCGATATCTATATGTTGGGCTCATTTCTTCATCTTTCTCTCTTCGATATCTATAAGTTGGGCACAATTCTTCATCTTTCTCTCTTCGATATCTATATGTTGGGCTCTTTTTTTCATTTTTCTCCCTTCGATATCTATATGTTGTGCTCATTTCTTCATCTTTCTCTCATCGATATCTTTATGTTGGGCAAATTTCTTCATCTTACTCTCTTCGATATCTATATGTTGGGCTCTTTTTTTCATCTTTCTCCCTTCGATATCTATATGTTGGGCTCATTTCCTCATCGTTCTCTCTTTGATATCTATATGTTGGGCTCATTTCTTCATCTTTCTCTCTTCGATATCTATATGTTGGGCTCTTTTTTTCATCTTTCTCTCTTCGATATCTATATGTTGGGCTCATTTCTTCATCTTTCTCTCTTCGATATCTATACGTTGGGCTTATTTCTTCATCTTTATCTCATCGATATCTATATGTTGGGCTCTTTTTTTCTTCTTTCTCTCCTTGATATCTATATGTTGGGCTCATTTTATTATCTTTCTCTCTTCGATATCTATATGTTGGGCTCATTTCTTTATCTTTCTCTCTTCGATATCTATATGTTGGGCTCTTTTTTTTCATCTTTCTCTCTTCGATATCTATAAGTTGGGCTAATTTCTTTATCTTTCTCTCTTCGATATCTATATGTTGGGCACATTTCTTCATCTTACTCTCTTCGATATCTATATGTTGGGCTCTTTTTTTCATCTTTCTCCCTTCGATATCTATATGTTGGGCTCATTTCCTCATCGTTCTCTCTTCGATATCTATATGTTGGGCTCATTTCTTCATCTTTCTCTCTTCGATATCTATATGTTGGGCTCTTTTTTTCATCTTTCTCTCTTCGATATCTATATGTTGGGCTCATTTCTTCATCTTTCTCTCTTCGATATCTATACGTTGGGCTTATTTCTTCATCTTTATCTCATCGATATCTATATGTTGGGCTCTTTTTTTATTCTTTTTCTCCTTGATATCTATATGTTGGGCTCATTTTATTATCTTTCTGTCTTCGATATCTATATGTTGGGCTCATTTATTCATCTTTCTGTCTTCGATATCTATAAGTTGGGCACAATTCTTCATCTTTCTCTCTTCGATATCTATATGTTGGGCTCTTTTTTTCATTTTTCTCCCTTCGATATCTATATGTTGTGCTCATTTCTTCATCTTTCTCTCATCGATATCTTTATGTTGGGCAAATTTCTTCATCTTACTCTCTTCGATATCTATATGTTGGGCTCTTTTTTTCATCTTTCTCCCTTCGATATCTATATGTTGGGCTCATTTCCTCATCGTTCTCTCTTCGATATCTATATGTTGGGCTCATTTCTTCATCTTTCTCTCTTCGATATCTATATGTTGGGCTCTTTTTTTCATCTTTCTCTCTTCGATATCTATATGTTGGGCTCATTTCTTCATCTTTCTCTCTTCGATATCTATACGTTGCGCTTATTTCTTCATCTTTATCTCATCGATATCTATATGTTGGGCTCTTTTTTTCTTCTTTCTCTCCTTGATATCTATATGTTGGGCTCATTTTATTATCTTTCTCTCTTCGATATCTATATGTTGGGCTCATTTCTTTATCTTTCTCTCTTCGATATCTATATGTTGGGCTCTTTTTTTTCATCTTTCTCTCTTCGATATCTATATGTTGGGCTCATTTCTTTATCTTTCTCTCTTCGATATCTATAAGTTGGGCTAATTTCTTTATCTTTCTCTCTTCGATATCTATATGTTGGGCACATTTATTAATCTTACTCTCTTCGATATCTATATGTTGGGCTCTTATTTTTCTTTCTCCCTTCGATATCTATATGTTGGGCTCATTTCTTCATCGTTCTCTCCTTGATATCTATATGTTGGGCTCTTTTTTTCATCTTTCTCTCTTCGATATCTATATGTTGGGCTCATTTCTTCATCTTTCTCTCTTCAATATCTATATGTTGGGCTCATTTCTTCATCTTTCTCTCTTCGATATCTATATGTTGGGCTCATTTCTTCATCATTCTCTCTTCGATATCTATATGTTGGGCTCTTATTTTTCTTTCTCCCTTCGATATCTATATGTTGGGCTCATTTCTTCATCGTTCTCTCCTTGATATCTATATGTTGGGCTCTTTTTTTCATCTTTCTCTCTTCGATATCTATATGTTGGGCTCATTTCTTCATCTTTCTCTCTTCGATATCTATATGTTGGGCACATATCTTCATCTTACTCTCTTCGATATCTATATGTTGGGCTCATTTCTTCATCTTTCTCTCTTCGATATCTATATGTTGGGCTCTTTATTTCATCTTTCTCTCTTCGATATCTATATGTTGAGCTCATTTTTTTTTATCTTTCTCTTTTCGATATCTATATGTTGGGCTCTTTTTTTATCTTTCTCTCTTCGATATCTATATGTTGAGCTCATTTTTTTTTATCTTTCTCTTTTCGATATCTATATGTTGGGCTCTTTATTTCATCTTTCTCTCTTCGATATCTATATTGTCACGTATTACGAATTGAATTCTACTTTTAAATGGCTTGCCTAGGGGAACGTGACAATAGAATAGCAGTTGTGTCACTTATAATAAGTCTGAATTTAATCAAAGACTTACAATGAATAACAAAAAAAAAAATGACACAAGAAATCGGAAGGTAAACTATCAACTTAATGTTTAATCAAATATAAAGTTACAAGAAAGTAAAAATAAACATTTACTCAATACACTAATACAGAATTGATGTGTTGACCAAAACCCTTTTACAAAAATGACATGTAAAAATATTACAATACAAGAGTTTGAAAATGTAATTACAAATACAAGCAAGCAAGGCCTTACATAAAAAAATATTAACTTACACGATCAAGTGGTTAACCACGCACGGGTCACGCAATGTCTCCGCTATTCTGTCTCACGGCTGTCTCCGTATGTCTGTCTGTCAACGTTACGCGAGCGGTCTTATATAATCTACCGCGCGTCGATCTCTCGTAATTTCTAGAAAGTCATCAACACCCAGATCTAGAACGCTCTTCAAAGAGACAGAAAAAAAAAACACCCTCCTTTCAACCAGAGGTACACACACAGGTCAAGGACCGGTCACTGTCTGTGTGGCTTGACGAATAAAAAAGAAAAAAAAAACTTATTACACAAGGGGCAGACAACCTCCCCGTCTCTCGACCGCAACAGGTCAAAGAAGAAAAAAAACAATGCCTAGATACGTAACACCTCCCTCCTAAAAATAAAAAGTTTACATTTCCACGAAATGGAAATCTTTTTAGAACTACAAAAAAAATATTTACATTACAGAATGTATTTATCATGATATATATAAAAAAATATACATCAAAATACTTTTTACACTCTAGATAAGGCATCGGCGATAACATTTTCGCTGCCTTTTATGTGTTTAAGATCTAGGTTGTACTCTTGTAAAAATAAACTCCACCTGAGAAGTCGTTGGTTCTTGCCAGACATTTTGTGGATAAATGTAAGGGGATTGTGGTCAGTAAATACAACCAGTGGCCATCTGGACCCACTGATATAAAAATCAAAGTGTTGTATAGAAAGAATCAACCCAAGACATTCTTTTTCCACAGTAGAATAATTTCTTTGATGTCTATTAAATTTCTTGGAAAAGAAACAAATAGGATGCTCTACTTGGAAATTATCTTCTTGGTAAAGGACTGACCCAACACCTGTGTCACTGGCGTCAATAGCTAACCTAAAAGGTTTTACGAAGTCAGGAGCCATCAAAATGGGGGAGCTAGATAATATCTGCTTAATTTGGTTAAAGGCTTTCTGACATTCATCCGTCCAAGTAAATCGGACGTTCTTTCTCAGGAGGTTTGTTAAAGGACTGGCAATGACAGCAAAATTTTCGCAAAATTTTCTATAATATCCAGACATTCCCAAAAATCTTCGGAGTTGTTTCCGATCAGCAGGGATAGGGAAAGCTTGGATAGCTTCTACTTTGGCCATTACAGGTTTCACCTGGCCTTGTCCTACAATATGGCCTAAGTATTGGATGGAAGCCTGGCAAAAATCACTCTTACTCAGGTTTACAGTAATTTTTGCATGTAAAAGTTTAGTAAAAAGACAATGCAGTTGTTTACAATGGCTAGAAAAATCTTGGCTAAAAATTACTACATCATCTATGTATGCGTGGCAATTCTCCATGTCAGCAAGCAGGGCATTTATCATTCTCTGGAAAGTGGCAGGAGCATTCTTCATGCCAAATGGCATCACTTTGTATTGGTACAGACCATCAGGGGTGACAAAGGCGGAGATTTCCTTTGCCCTATCAGTCAGGGGAACCTGCCAATAACCTGAAAGTAGGTCTATTTTGGTGATGTACTTAGCATCACCAATACGATCTATGAGATCGTCTATCCTAGGGATAGGAAACGAATCGGTCTTTGTGACAGCATTTACCTTACGGTAGTCTGTACAAAAACGATAAGTCTTGTCCTGTTTAGGTATCAAGACACATGGGGAGCTCCAGCTACTGGAACTTGGTTCAATGAGGTCATTTTCAAGCATATACTTGATTTCTGACCTAAGTATAGCAAGTTTTTCAGGGTTGACCCTGTAAGGATGCTGCTTGACTGGAGTAGCCTCGCCAACATCTACATCATGCATTATAACATTAGTCTGTTTTGGTACATCACAAAAAATGTCATTAAATTCACTAATGAGTTTCATGATAACTGGCCTTTCTGTCGAAGACAGATGAGACAGTTTTACATCCAAATTCTGTAATACAAAAGAATTAGGTATTTTGTATTGTCCAAATTTCTCCTTTACAATATCATCATCAATAGGAGAAACATGGCTATTTGAACAACTTTTGACTGTATTTAAAACACAATTACTCTTCTCTGAGTGATCTGGCCGAGATACATAAGGCTTCAGCATGTTTATATGACATAACTGAGTCTTTTTCCTACGGTCAGGGGTTTTGATTGTGTAATTGAGGTCACTAATTTTGGTCTCAATTTCATAGGGACCAAAATATCTGGCTTGCAAGGGTTGACCTGGTATGGGCAAAAATACAAGCACCTTATCCCCGGGAGAAAATTCTCTAACACGGGCCTTTCTATCATACCAGCGTTTCATGCTGGATTGGGTGTTTTGTAAGTTATTTTTGGCCAGAACACAAGCATCATAAAGTCTAGTTTTAAACTTAATTACATAGTCTAAAAGTCCTTCAGTGGCTGTTGGTAACAACAAAGTCTCTTTTATACATTTCAAGGGACCGCGCACCGAATGGCCAAAGACTAAGTCAAAAGGGCTGAATCCCAACGATTCCTGGACGGATTCACGGGTTGCAAACAGCAGCATGTGGATTCCTTCGTCCCAGTCTTTTTCGTGCTCAAAGCAATAGGTTCGGATCATGTTCTTGAGAGTCTGATGGAATCGCTCAAGAGCGCCTTGCGACTCGGCATGATACGCACTCGACATGTAGTGTTTGATGCCCAACTGAGTCATGACTTGCTTGAAAAGATTGGCCGTGAAATTCGTTCCTTGGTCCGATTGGATGGATTTTGGTAGACCAAATAGAGTAAAGAACTTGATTAAGGCCTTTACAATGTTCGATGCTTTTATGTTCCTTAGAGGAATAGCTTCAGGAAAACGAGTTGAAGCACACATAAGGGTCAACAGGTATTGGTTGCCAGCTTTTGTCCTTGGGAGCGGACCAACACAGTCAATAAGTACTCTGCTGAAAGGTTCTTCAAAGGCTGGAATCGGCTTCAGAGGAGCAACAGGGATCTTTTGATTTGGCTTGCCAACCATCTGACAGGCATGACAGGATCGGCAGTACTGGATGACATCTTTCTTCAAACGTGGCCAGAAGAAGTGTGACATAATCTTGTGGTATGTCTTGTGGATGCCGAGATGACCTGACATTGGTGTGTCATGAGCCAGATTCATGATGTACGCTCGGTATCTTTCTGGTAACACGATTTGATGGCATATTCTCCATTCTTCTTCGTTGGATGCGTCTGGAGGTTTCCATTTCCTGAAGAGCATATCATCTTGGATGTAGTAGCACGTTGATGCTAGCTCTGCCTCTTGTGATGTCATTGCGGTTTCTCGGAGTTTGGCGAGCTCTGGATCCTTCTTTTGGTCCTCAATCAACTGTTTTCGAGTTGATGCCGGCTTTTCAGAATTTGGCGTTGGTTCTTCTTCAAGAGAAGCAAAGAATGTGGTGCTCAAGTCCACATCATCTTGGTTACTGTTGGCCTTGACGACGTTCTCTTCTTGAGATGCTTTCAACCTCATTGCCCTTGTTACTGCACACGCTGGATATAACTCTAGGTCTTCCTCGGGTGTGGCAGATAAGTCGGGTGTTTGAGTGACGATGGGTTCGGCTATCACCTTTCCACCTGCTAAGTCATTGCCTAACAGCAACGAGATGCCTTCCAATGGTAATGTTGGTCGGACACCTACAACAACCGGTCCAGTAATGAGATTTGACTTTATGTCGATTAGATGTAGAGGCACATCTATACATCCAAGCTCTACGCCTCGTAACAGGATGCTCTTCCCAGTCGATGATGATTTAGACAAGGGCAAGATACCCTCTAAAAGTAACGATTGTGAGGCACCTGTGTCTCTCAAAATGGTGATAGGTCGTAGACTTGTAGAATCACCGGGTAGTGATACAAATCCTTCCGAAATGAAAGGCTTAAAATCCTCTAATAAAACATCAATTTTGGTTGATGCAGACTGGACTTGGGTCGAACTCTCGCTGGAGTCATTGACATCTCTAGGAGACGCAGTGGAGAAACTCTTTCTTGAGTCAGTAGAACATCTTGTGGATGTATTTGGAGAACTCTTGATGGAGTCATTGGAACATCGGGGTGATGTCTTATGGGAACTCTTGATGGAGTCATGGGAACATCGGAATGATGTATTATGGGAACTCTGGATAGAGTCATTGGAACATCGGGGTGATGTATTATGGGAACTCTGGATAGAGTCATGGGAACATCGGGGTGATGTATTATGGGAACTCTGGATAGAGTCATGGGAACATCGGGGTGATGTATTATGGGAACTCTGGATAGAGTCAATGGAACATCGATGTGATGTATTTGAAAAACTCTTATTTGAGTCATTGGAACATCGGCTTGATGTATTTGAAAAACTCTTGTTTGAGTCATTGGAACATCGGCTTGATGTATTTGAAAAACTCTTGTTTGAGTCATTGGAACATCGGCTTGATGTATTTGAAAAACTCTTGTTTGAGTCATTGGAACATCGGCTTGATGTATTTGAAAAACTCTTGTTTGAGTCATTGGAACATCGTAAAGATGAATTTGAAGAACTCACTGTTGAGTCATTTGAACACCGTGGAGACATTTTCGGAGAGTCTTGTACAGTCAATACATTTGAAACAGGTGATGTCGAGGTATTCTTGATATGACTTGAGGATGAGGGAGTAAACCTCGACGACCACTGTACTGTGCAAGCGCTGACTTTTGAAGGAGCTTTTTCGTTTCTCTTCCTCAATTTCCAACAATCGTCAACTTTATGGCCTTCTCGTTTGCAGTAGGAACAAGTAGCTTTACTTGTAGTAGGTTTTCTGTCATTTGTACTGCTGTTCTTGATGGAGTTGCTAGCAGTGGACTCAGGCTGTTTGACTTGTTTTGGCTTGACATCCGTCGTATACTTGGCAAATTGATGTGATATTATATAATCGTCTGCCAACACTGCAGCCTTGTGCACATCTTCCTCGCCACGATCAGCTATATGCGTACGGACGTCCAGCCGCACACAACTCTTGAACTCTTCCATCAGCATTAGGTTCTTGAATTTGGCAAAGTCGGTGCCGATTTCCCTGGAAGTGAGCCATTTCTCAAAGCGTCGCTCCTTTTCCCGCAGGAATTCTACATGGGTTTGGCCATCCGATTTGCGACAATCCCTGAACTGCTTTCGGTAAGCTTCCGGAACAAGTTCATATGCCTTAAGAATTAAGGCCTTAACAACATTATAATCTTTTTGTTGTTCAATGGTCAAAGAACAAAATACCTCTGCAGCTCTACCAGTCAAAACTGTTTGCAGCAAAGTGGGCCACAAAGTTTCAGGTACATTAAAATTTTTCACAGCAAGTTCAAATTGTGGAAAATAATTGTCAATTGTGGCTTCATTAAAGCGTGGAATTATTTTCAAAAATTTTGTTGCTTCAGCAGTATGACTGGCAGGGGAAGAATCTGGTCTTACATTAGCCGCTAACTCTAATTTTTTTAACTCTATTTGTAATTTCATTTCTATTTCTTTCTGCTCTCTAGCCGCTGCAAGCTCTAATTCTTTTTGTTTAATTTCCTTCTGGGCTTCTATTTCCATTTGTTTTAATTTTATCTGAAGTTCTAAATCTGATTTACCCTCATCGGGTCTAAGGGTTTCTAAAAGGTCTTCAGAAAACACTTCCTCGTCTACATAATGGATTACAATGTTATCTCTGATTTCTTGTTTAAGGGCATTTGATTTTATTTTTAACCCTAAATGTTTAGAAATAAGGACCAGTTCCTTCCTAGTAAAAGCATCAAGCTCTTCCACAGAGGGATTTGCAAGAAAAACCTGAATATCCATGACTAACTAGCAAACTATCAAGCAAAAATATGTATACAATGTAAATATACAGTACAAAATCAGTACAACAAAAAAAACCTTAAGAGAGTTTGGTCAATACTATTGATACTTTACTTCCGACTCTTTGACACAAAAAAATTTTTTTGTTAAAGTCAACTTCGCCTTTACAAAATTACTCAAGTAAGACGAAAATAGGTTCAGAAAAATATCCGGGACGAAAGCCCTCAAACTTCTTTTGTCACGTATTACGAATTGAATTCTACTTTTAAATGGCTTGCCTAGGGGAACGTGACAATAGAATAGCAGTTGTGTCACTTATAATAAGTCTGAATTTAATCAAAGACTTACAATGAATAACAAAAAAAAAAATGACACAAGAAATCGGAAGGTAAACTATCAACTTAATGTTTAATCAAATATAAAGTTACAAGAAAGTAAAAATAAACATTTACTCAATACACTAATACAGAATTGATGTGTTGACCAAAACCCTTTTACAAAAATGACATGTAAAAATATTACAATACAAGAGTTTGAAAATGTAATTACAAATACAAGCAAGCAAGGCCTTACATAAAAAAATATTAACTTACACGATCAAGTGGTTAACCACGCACGGGTCACGCAATGTCTCCGCTATTCTGTCTCACGGCTGTCTCCGTATGTCTGTCTGTCAACGTTACGCGAGCGGTCTTATATAATCTACCGCGCGTCGATCTCTCGTAATTTCTAGAAAGTCATCAACACCCAGATCTAGAACGCTCTTCAAAGAGACAGAAAAAAAAAACACCCTCCTTTCAACCAGAGGTACACACACAGGTCAAGGACCGGTCACTGTCTGTGTGGCTTGACGAATAAAAAAGAAAAAAAAAACTTATTACACAAGGGGCAGACAACCTCCCCGTCTCTCGACCGCAACAGGTCAAAGAAGAAAAAAAACAATGCCTAGATACGTAACAATATGTTGAGCTCATTTTTTTTTATCTTTCTCTTTTCGATATCTATATGTTGGGCTCTTTTTTTATCTTTCTCTCTTCGATATCTATATGTTGGGCTCTTTTTTACTTCTTTCTCTCTTCGATATCTATAAGTGGGGTTCATTTCTTCATCTTTCTCTCATCAATATCTATATGTTGGGCTCATTTCTTTATCTTTCTCTCTTCGATATCTATATGTTGGGTTTTTTATTTCATCTTTCTCTCTTCGATATCTATATGTTGGGCTCATTTCTTCATCTTTCTCTCATCGATATCTATATGTTGGGCACATTTCTTCATCTTACTCTCTTCGATATCTATATGTTGGGCTCTTTATTTCATCTTTCTCTCTTCGATATCTATATGTTGGGCTCATTTCTTCATCTTTCTCTCTTCGATATCTATAAGTTTGGCACAATTCTTCATCTTTCTCTCTTCGATATCTATATGTTGGGCTCTTTTTTTCATTTTTCTCCCTTCGATATCTATATGTTGTGCTCATTTCTTCATCTTTCTCTCATCGATATCTTTATGTTGGGCAAATTTCTTCATCTTACTCTCTTCGATATCTATATGTTGGGCTCTTTTTTTCATCTTTCTCCCTTCGATATCTATATGTTGGGCTCATTTCCTCATCGTTCTCTCTTCGATATCTATATGTTGGGCTCATTTCTTCATCTTTCTCTCTTCGATATCTATATGTTGGGCTCTTTTTTTCATCTTTCTCTCTTCGATATCTATATGTTGGGCTCATTTCTTCATCTTTCTCTCTTCGATATCTATACGTTGGGCTTATTTCTTCATCTTTATCTCATCGATATCTATATGTTGGGCTCTTTTTTTCTTCTTTCTCTCCTTGATATCTATATGTTGGGCTCATTTTATTATCTTTCTCTCTTCGATATCTATATGTTGGGCTCATTTCTTTATCTTTCTCTCTTCGATATCTATATGTTGGGCTCTTTTTTTTCATCTTTCTCTCTTCGATATCTATATGTTGGGCTCATTTCTTCATCTTTCTCTCTTCGATATCTATAAGTTGGGCTAATTTCTTTATCTTTCTTTCTTCGATATCTATATGTTGGGCACATTTCTTCATCTTACTCTCTTCGATATCTATATGTTGGGCTCTTATTTTTCTTTCTCCCTTCGATATCTATATGTTGGGCTCATTTCTTCATCGTTCTCTCCTTGATATCTATATGTTGGGTTCTTTTTTTTTCATCTTTCTCTCTTCGATATCTATATGTTGGGCTCATTTCTTCATCTTTCTCTCTTCGATATCTATATGTTGGGCTCATTTCTTCATCTTTCTCTCTTCGATATTTATATGTTGGGCTCATTTCTTCATCTTTCTCTCTTCGATATCTATATGTTGGGCTCTTTATTTCATCTTTCTCTCTTCGATATCTATATGTTGAGCTCATTTTTTTTATCTTTCTCTTTTCGATATCTATATGTTGGGCTCTTTTTTTATCTTTCTCTCTTCGATATCTATATGTTGGGCTCTTTTTTACTTCTTTCTCTCTTCGATATCTATATGTTGGGCTCATTTCTTCATCTTTCTCTCATCAATATCTATATGTTGGGCTCATTTCTTTATCTTTCTCTCTTCGATATCTATATGTTGGGCTCTTTATTTCATCTTTCTCTCTTCGATATCTATATGTTGGGCTCATTTCTTCATCTTTCTCTTCTTGATATCTATATGTTGGGCTCTTTTTTTCATCTTTCTCTCTTCGATATCTATATGTTGGGCTCATTTCTTCATCTTTCTCTCTTCGATATCTATATGTTGGGCTCATTTCTTCATCTTTCTCTCTTCGATATCTATATGTTGGGCTCATTTCTTCATCATTCTCTCTTCGATATCTATATGTTGGGCTCTTATTTTTCTTTCTCCCTTCGATATCTATATGTTGGGCTCATTTCTTCATCGTTCTCTCCTTGATATCTATATGTTGGGCTCTTTTTTTCATCTTTCTCTCTTCGATATCTATATGTTGGGCTCATTTCTTCATCTTTCTCTCTTCGATATCTATATGTTGGGCACATATCTTCATCTTACTCTCTTCGATATCTATATGTTGGGCTCATTTCTTCATCTTTCTCTCTTCGATATCTATATGTTGGGCTCTTTATTTCATCTTTCTCTCTTCGATATCTATATGTTGAGCTCATTTTTTTTTATCTTTCTCTTTTCGATATCTATATGTTGGGCTCTTTTTTTATCTTTCTCTCTTCGATATCTATATGTTGAGCTCATTTTTTTTTATCTTTCTCTTTTCGATATCTATATGTTGGGCTCTTTATTTCATCTTTCTCTCATCGATATCTATAAGTTGGGCACAATTCTTCATCTTTCTCTCTTCGATATCTATATGTTGGGCTCTTTTTTTCATTTTTCTCCCTTCGATATCTATATGTTGTGCTCATTTCTTCATCTTTCTCTCATCGATATCTTTATGTTGGGCAAATTTCTTCATCTTACTCTCTTTGATATCTATATGTTGGGCTCTTTTTTTCATCTTTCTCCCTTCGATATCTATATGTTGGGCTCATTTCCTCATCGTTCTCTCTTCGATATCTATATGTTGGGCTCATTTCTTCATCTTTCTCTCTTCGATATCTATATGTTGGGCTCTTTTTTTCATCTTTCTCTCTTCGATATCTATATGTTGGGCTCATTTCTTCATCTTTCTCTCTTCGATATCTATACTTTGGGCTTATTTCTTCATCTTTATCTCATCGATATCTATATGTTGGGCTCTTTTTTTCTTCTTTCTCTCCTTGATATCTATATGTTGGGCTCATTTTATTATCTTTCTCTCTTCGATATCTATATGTTGGGCTCATTTCTTTATCTTTCTCTCTTCGATATCTATATGTTGGGCTCTTTTTTTTTCATCTTTCTCTCTTCGATATCTATATGTTGGGCTCATTTCTTCATCTTTCTCTCTTCGATATCTATAAGTTGGGCACATTTCTTCATCTTACTCTCTTCGATATCTATATGTTGGGCTCTTATTTTTCTTTCTCCCTTCGATATCTATATGTTGGGCTCATTTCTTTATCGTTCTCTCCTTGATATCTATATGTTGGGCTCTTTTTTTCATCTTTCTCTCTTCGATATCTATATGTTGGGCTCATTTCTTCATCTTTCTCTCTTCGATATCTATATGTTGGGCTCATTTCTTCATCTTTCTCTCTTCGATATCTATATGTTGGGCTCATTTCTTCATCTTTCTCTCTTCGATATCTATATGTTGGGCTCTTTTTTTCCATCTTTCTCTCTTCGATATCTATATGTTGGGCTCATTTCTTCATCTTTCTCTCTTCGATATCTATAAGTTGGGCTAATTTCTTTATCTTTCTCTCTTCGATATCTATATGTTGGGCACATTTCTTTATCTTACTCTCTTCGATATCTATATGTTGGGCTCTTATTTTTCTTTCTCCCTTCGATATCTATATGTTGGGCTCATTTCTTCATCGTTCTCTCTTTGATATCTATATGTTGGGCTCATTTCTTCATCTTTCTCTCTTCGATATCTATATGTTGGGCTCTTTTTTTCATCTTTCTCTCTTCGATATCTATATGTTGGGCTCATTTCTTCATCTTTCTCTCTTTGATATCTATATGTTAGGCTCATTTCTTCATCTTTCTCTCTTCGATATCTATATGTTGGGCTCATTTCGTCATCTTTCTCTCTTCGATATCTATATATAGGGCTCATTATTTCATCTTTCTCTCTTCGATATCTATATGTTGAGCTCATTTTTTTTTATCTTTCTCTCTTCGATATCTATATGTTGGGCTCTTTTTTACTTCTTTCTCTCTTCGATATCTATATGTTGGGTTCTTTTTTACTTCTTTCTCTCTTCGATATCTATATGTTGGGCTCATTTCTTCATCTTTCTCTCATCAATATCTATATGTTGGGCTCATTTCTTTATCTTTCTCTCTTCGATATCTATATGTTGGGCTCTTTATTTCATCTTTCTCTCTTCGATATCTATATGTTGGGCTCATTTCTTCATCTTTCTCTCATCGATATCTATATGTTGGGCACATTTCTTCATCTTACTCTCTTCGATATCTATATGTTGGGCTCTATTTTTCATCTTTCTCCGTTCGATATCTATATGTTGTGCTCATTTCTTCATCTTTCTTTCATCGATATCTTTATGTTGGGCAAATTTCTTTATCTTACTCTCTTCGATATCTATATGTTGTGCTCTTTTTTATCTTTCTCCCTTCGATATCTATATGTTGGGCACATTTCTTTATCTTACTCTCTTCGATATCTATATGTTGGGCTCTTATTTTTCTTTCTCCCTTCGATATCTATATGTTGGGCTCATTTCTTCATCGTTCTCTCTTTGATATCTATATGTTGGGCTCATTTCTTCATCTTTCTCTCTTCGATATCTATATGTTGGGCTCTTTTTTTTATCTTTCTCTCTTCGATATCTATATGTTGGGCTCATTTCTTCATCTTTCTCTCTTTGATATCTATATGTTGGGCTCATTTCTTCATCTTTCTCTCTTCGATATCTATATGTTGGGCTCATTTCGTCATCTTTCTCTCTTCGATATCTATATATTGGGCTCTTTATTTCATCTTTCTCTCTTCGATATCTATATGTTGAGCTCATTTTTTTTTATCTTTCTCTCTTCGATATTTATATGTTGGGCTCTTTTTTACTTCTTTCTCTCTTCGATATCTATATGTTGGGTTCTTTTTTACTTCTTTCTCTCTTCGATATCTATATGTTGGGCTCATTTCTTCATCTTTCTCTCATCAATATCTATATGTTGGGCTCATTTCTTTATCTTTCTCTCTTCGATATCTATATGTTGGGCTCTTTATTTCATCTTTCTCTCTTCGATATCTATATGTTGGGCTCATTTCTTCATCTTTCTCTCATCGATATCTATATGTTGGGCACATTTCTTCATCTTACTCTCTTCGATATCTATATGTTGGGCTCTATTTTTCATCTTTCTCCCTTCGATATCTATATGTTGGGCACATTTCTTCATCTTTCTTTCATCGATATCTTTATGTTGGGCACATTTCTTCATCTTACTCTCTTCGATATCTATATGTTGTGCTCTTTTTTATCTTTCTCCCTTCGATATCTATATGTTGGGCTCATTTCCTCATCGTTCTCTCTTCGATATCTATATGTTGGGCTCATTTCTTCATCTTTCTCTCTTCGATATCTTTATGTTGGGCTCTTTTTTTCATCTTTCTCTCTTCGATATCTATAAGTTGGGCTAATTTCTTTATCTTTCTCTCTTCGATATCTATATGTTGGGCACATTTCTTCATCTTACTCTCTTCGATATCTATATGTTGGGCTCTTATTTTTCTTTCTCCCTTCGATATCTATATGTTGGGCTCATTTCTTCATCGTTCTCTCCTTGATATCTATATGTTGGGCTCTTTTTTTCATCTTTCTCTCTTCGATATCTATATGTTGGGCTCATTTCTTCATCTTTCTCTCTTCGATATCTATATGTTGGGCACATTTCTTCATCTTACTCTCTTCGATATCTATATGTTGGGCTCATTTCTTCATCTTTCTCTCTTCGATATCTATATGTTGGGCTCTTTATTTCATCTTTCTCTCTTCGATATCTATATGTTGAGCTCATTTTTTTTTATCTTTCTCTTTTCGATATCTATATGTTGGGCTCTTTTTTTATCTTTCTCTCTTCGATATCTATATGTTGGGCTCTTTTTTACTTCTTTCTCTCTTCGATATCTATATGTTGGGCTCATTTCTTCATCTTTCTCTCATCAATATCTATATGTTGGGCTCATTTCTTTATCTTTCTCTCTTCGATATCTATATGTTGGGCTCTTTTCTTCATCTTTCTATCTTCGATATCTATATGTTGGGCTCATTTCTTCATCTTTCTCTCATCGATATCTATATGTTGGGCACATTTCTTCATCTTACTCTCTTCGATATCTATATGTTGGGCTCTTTTTTTCATCTTTCTCTCTTCGATATCTATATGTTGGGCTCATTTCTTCATCTTTCTCTCTTCGATATCTATATGTTGGGCTCATTTCTTCATCTTTCTCTCTTCGATATCTATATGTTGGGCTCATTTCTTTATCTTTCTCTCTTCGATATCTATATGTTGGGCTCTTTATTTCATCTTTCTCTCTTCGATATCTATATGTTGAGCTCATTTTTTTTTTATCTTTCTCTTTTTGATATCTATATGTTGGGCTCTTTTTTTATCTTTCTCTCTTCGATATCTATATGTTGGGCTCTTTTTTACTTCTTTCTCTCTTCGATATCTATATGTTGGCCTCATTTCTTCATCTTTCTCTCATCAATATCTATATGTTGGGCTCATTTCTTTATCTTTCTCTCTTCGATATCTATATGTTGGGCTCTTTATTTCATCTTTCTCTCTTCGATATCTATATGTTGGGCTCATTTCTTCATCTTTCTCTCATCGATATCTATATGTTGGGCACATTTCTTCATCTTACTCTCTTCGATATCTATATGTTGGGCTCTTTTTTTCATCTTTCTCTCTTCGATATCTATATGTTGGGCTTATTTCTTCATCTTTATCTCATCGATATCTATATGTTGGGCTCATTTCTTCATCTTTCTTACTTCAATATCTATATGTTGGGCTCTTTTTTTCATCTTTCTCTCTTCGATATCTATATGTTGGGTACATTTCTTCATCTTTCTCTCTTCGATATCTATATGTTGGGCTCCTTTCTTCATCGTTCTCTCTTCGATATCTATATGTTGTGCTCATTTCTTCATCTTTCTCTCTTCGATATCTATATGTTGGGCTCTTTTTTTCATCTTTCACTCATCGATATCTATATCTTGGGCTCATTTCTTCATCTTTCTCTCTTCGATATCTATATGTTGGGCTCATTTCTTCATCTTTATCTCATCGATATCTATATGTTGGGCTCTTTTTTTCATCTTTCTCTCTTTGATATCTATATGTTGGGCACATTTCTTCATCTTTCTCTATTCGATATCTATATGTTGGGCTCCTTTCTTCATCGTTCTCTCTTCGATATCTATATGTTGGGCTCTTTTTTTCATCTTTCTCTCTTTGTTATCTATATGTTGGGCTCATTTCTTCATCTTTCTCTCTTCGATATCTATATGTTGGGCTCTTTTTTTCATCTTTCTCTCTTCGATATCTATATGTTTTTGCTCATTTTTTTATTTTTCTCTCTTCGATATCTATATGTTGGGCTCTTTTTTCATCTTTCTCTCTTCGATATCTATATGTTGGGCTCTTTTTTTCATCTTTCTCTCTTCGATATCTATATGTTGGGCTCATTTCTTTTTCTTTCTCTCTTTGATATCTATATGTTGGGCTCATTTCTTCATCTTTCTCTCTTCGATAATTATATGTTGGGCTCTTTTTTTCATCTTTCTCTCTTCGATATCTATATATTGGGCTTATTTCTTCATCTGTATCTCATCGATATCTATATGTTGGGCTCTTTTTTCTTCTTTCTCTCCTTGATATCTATATGTTGGGCTCATTTCTTCATCTTTCTCTCTTCGATATCTATATGTTGGGCTCATTTCTTTATCTTTCTCTCTTCGATATCTATATGTTGGGCTCTTTTTTTTCATCTTTCTCTCTTCGATATCTATATGTTGGGCTCATTTCTTCATCTTTCTCTTTTCGATATCTATAAGTTGGGCTAATTTCTTTATCTTTCTCTCTTCGATATCTATATGTTGGGCACATTTCTTTATCTTACTCTCTTCGATATCTATATGTTGGGCTCTTTTTTTTCTTTCTCCCTTCGATATCTATATGTTGGGCTCATTTCTTCATCGTTCTCTCTTTGATATCTATATGTTGGGCTCATTTCTTCATCTTTCTCTCTTCGATATCTATATGTTGGGCTCATTTCTTCATCTTTCTCTCTTCGATATCTATATGTTGGGCTCATTTCGTCATCTTTCTCTCTTCGATATCTATATGTTGGGCTCTTTATTTCATCTTTCTCTCTTCGATATCTATATGTTGAGCTCATTTTTTTTTTATCTTTCTCTTTTCGATATCTATATGTTGGGCTCTTTTTTTTATCTTTCTCTCTTCGATATCTATATGTTGGGTTCTTTTTTACTTCTTTCTCTCTTCGATATCTATATGTTGGGCTCATTTCTTCATCTTTCTCTCATCAATATCTATATGTTGGGCTCATTTCTTTATCTTTCTCTCTTCGATATTTATATGTTGGGCTCTTTATTTCATCTTTCTCTCTTCGATATCTATATGTTGGGCTCATTTCTTCATCTTTCTCTCATCGATATCTATATGTTGGGCACATTTCTTCATCTTACTCTCTTCGATATCTATATGTTGGGCTCTATTTTTCATCTTTCTCCCTTCGATATCTATATGTTGTGCTCATTTCTTCATCTTTCTTTCATCGATATCTTTATGTTGGGCACATTTCTTCATCTTACTCTCTTCGATATCTATATGTTGTGCTCTTTTTTATCTTTCTCCCTTCGATATCTATATGTTGGGCTCATTTCCTCATCGTTCTCTCTTCGATATCTATATGTTGGGCTCATTTCTTCATCTTTCTCTCTTCGATATCTATATGTTGGGCTCTTTTTTTCATCTTTCTCTCTTCGATATCTATATGTTGGGCTCATTTCTTCATCTTTCTCTCTTCGATATCTATATGTTGGGCTTATTTCTTCATCTTTCTCTCTTCGATATCTATATGTTGGGCTCATTTCTTCATCTTTTTTTTTCGATATCTATAAGTTGGGCTAATTTCTTTATCTTTCTCTCTTCGATATCTATATGTTGGGCACATTTCTTCATCTTACTCTCTTCGATATCTATATGTTGGGCTCTTATTTTTCTTTCTCCCTTCGATATCTATATGTTGGGCTCATTTCTTCATCGTTCTCTCCTTGATATCTATATGTTGGGCTCTTTTTTTCATCTTTCTCTCTTCGATATCTATATGTTGGGCTCATTTCTTCATCTTTCTCTCTTCGATATCTATATGTTGGGCACATTTCTTCATCTTACTCTCTTCGATATCTATATGTTGGGCTCATTTCTTCATCTTTCTCTCTTCGATATCTATATGTTGGGCTCTTTATTTCATCTTTCTCTCTTCGATATCTATATGTTGAGCTCATTTTTTTTTATCTTTCTCTTTTCGATATCTATATGTTGGGCTCTTTTTTTATCTTTCTCTCTTCGATATCTATATGTTGGGTTCTTTTTTACTTCTTTCTCTCTTCGATATCTATATGTTGGGCTCATTTCTTCATCCTTCTCTCATCTATATCTATATGTTGGGCTCATTTCTTTATCTTTCTCTCTTCGATATCTATATGTTGGGCTCTTTATTTCATCTTTCTATCTTCGATATCTATATGTTGGGCTCATTTCTTCATCTTTCTCTCATCGATATCTATATGTTGGGCACATTTCTTCATCTTACTCTCTTTGATATCTATATGTTGGGCTCTATTTTTTTATCTTTCTCCCTTCGATATCTATATGTTGTGCTCATTTCTTCATCTTTCTTTCATCGATATCTTTATGTTGGGCACATTTCTTCATCTTACTCTCTTCGATATCTATATGTTGTGCTCTTTTTTTCATCTTTCTCCCTTCGATATCTATATGTTGGGCTCATTTCCTCATCGTTCTCTCTTCGATATCTATATGTTGGGCTCATTTCTTCATCTTTCTCTCTTCGTTATCTATATGTTGGGCTCTTTTTTTCATCTTTCTCTCTTCGATATCTATATGTTGGGCTCATTTCTTTATCTTTCTCTCTTCGATATCTATATGTTGGGCTTATTTCTTCATCTTTATCTCATCGATATCTATATGTTGGGCTCTTTTTTTCTTCTTTCTCTCCTTGATATCTATATGTTGGGCTCATTTCTTCATCTTTCTCTCTTCAATATCTATATGTTGGGCTCTTTTTTTCATCTTTCTCTCTTCGATATCTATATGTTTGGCACATTTCTTCATCTTTCTCTCTTCGATATCTATATGTTTTGCTCATTTCTTCATCTTTCTCTCTTCGATATCTATATGTTGGGCTCTTTTTTTCATCTTTCTCTCATCGATATCTATATCTTGGGCTCATTTCTTCATCTTTCTCTCTTCGATATCTATATGTTGGGCTCATTTCTTTATCTTTATCTCATCGATATCTATATGTTGGGCTCTTTTTTTCATATTTCTCTCTTCGATATCTATATGTTGGGCACATTTCTTCATCTTTCTCTATTCGATATCTATATAATGGGCTCTTTTTTTCATCTTTCTCTCTTCGATATCTATATGTTGGGCTCTTTTTTTCATCTTTCTCTCTTTGTTATCTATATGTTGGGCTCATTTCTTCATCTTTCTCTCATCGATATCTATATGTTGGGCTCTTTTTTTCATCTTTCTCTCTTCGATATTTATATGTTGGGCTCATTTTTTTTATCTTTCTCTCTTCGATATCTATATGTTGGGCTCTTTTTTCATCTTTCTCTCTTCGATATCTATATGTTGGGCTCATTTCTTCATCTTACTCTCTTCGATATCTATATGTTGGGCTCATTTCTTCATCTTTTTCTCTTCAATATCTATATGTTGGGCTCTTTTTTTCATCTTTCTCTCTTCGATATTTATATGTTGGGCTCATTTTTTTTATCTTTCTCTCTTCGATATCTATATGTTGGGCTCTTTTTTCATCTTTCTCTCTTCGATATCTATATGTTGGGCTCATTTCTTCATCTTACTCTCTTCGATATCTATATGTTGGGCTCATTTCTTCATCTTTTTCTCTTCAATATCTATATGTTGGGCTCTTTTTTTTATCTTTCTCTCTTCGATATTTATATGTTGGGCTCATTTTTTTTATCTTTCTCTCTTCGATATCTATATGTTGGGCTCTTTTTTCATCTTTCTCTCTTCGATATCTATATGTTGGGCTCATTTCTTCATCTTACTCTCTTCGATATCTATATGTTGGGCTCATTTCTTCATCTTTTTCTCTTCAATATCTATATGTTGGGCTCTTTTTTTCATCTTTCTCTCTTCGATTTCTATATGTTGGGCACATTTCTTCATCTTTCTCTCTTCGATATCTATATAATTTGCTCTTTTTTTCATCTTTCTCTCTTCGATATCTATATGTTGGGCTCATTTCTTAATCTTTCTCTCTTCGATATCTATATGTTGGGCTCTTTTTTTTTATCTTTCTCTCTTGTATATGTATATGTTGGGCTCTTATCTGTGTCTTTCTTGTATGTGTATGTTGGTCCTTTATCTGCGTTCTCTCTTCGATATCTATATGTTGGGCTCATTTCTTCATCTTTCTCTCTTGTATATGTATATGTTGGGCTCTTGTCAGCGTTCTCTTTTCTATATAGAGGGCTTGTAGTCCGCAGTCTTGCAGCTTTGTTCCATAAAAGCTGATGCCGCAGTTGGTTTCTCTCTTGCTAACACTTCCTTTGGGTTTGCCGCCTTATACTGTCTTAGTTGTGCTATCAGGCTGCTGATGGTCTTTGGCTTTCGTTCCGTGACATTATTATTGTAAGCTCCCATCACAGCGTCCATTATCATGTGTACTTAGAGGTTTTCATATTTTTTCTACCACAAATTTGACATCGAAAACGAACTTTTTGCTGATTACGTCGGTATCCACTATTGAAAGGTCTACCCATCGATCGAAGTCAACTGACATATTGGTGACGAATATTTGTGTATCGTCGTTCGTCAGGGGGTCGGGGGGGTCGGCCAAGGGGGGGGGCGATCGCCCCCTAAGCCCCCCCCCCCCGGATCCGCCAGTGTTTCATGTCCCGTTACTGTGGTACCGAACATCGGAATGTTTTGTCTTCAAATCTTCAAGTAGGTCTTACTTCTCGGAACTGCCTGTGGCCCAAATGTTCCGTTTAGAGTTTATGGTTGGGATTATTGACATATATTAAATCTATACTGGAGATAGGAAACAAATTCTTATCCGCGTTTGATCGATTCACAGACATATATATATATATATATATTTATGTACGTAACTCTTTTTCAAGCTGTAAGGGAAGTCGCTTCAATCAATATTTTCTGCCTTATCATTTCTCGGATTTTTCTTTACAATGGTCTATTAAATACAGAACTATATATTCACGCAAATATATGAAACAAAGCCATTTCCTGTTAGTTTCCATTGAGATAATGCTTCAAAAATCCTAGATCGAAATAATTCATGTCTGTTGATTTTAATCATCTTATGTACATTTAAATAGATTGATAACATAGATCTTTCAAAGATTTTATATCTAAAAATTGCAAAAAAATAATTATTAGACGAGAGTAGGCCTACTTTTATTTTTGATGTTCAATTACTAGATCTAGATCTAAAACTTAAATGATATGTTACATAGGTAAGGGTTGAAAAAATACTACATTACTTCTTAGGACTACTTTACAAAACAACGCCTTGTTTCAGGCTGTAGCACAGTGTGCAGTAATCTGCCTAAGGGTCACAAGCTATATAATATATATATACATAGATCTATATAAAGAGATATTTACAATAATAATTTTATATGTATAATCGGTGTGCACACTTGATTTCTTAGAGTGTCCACGGGCGCATAAAACACTTGGCGGGCGGCATGTGGGCCGTAATTAGTCCACAGCTGGTCTAAAGAAATTTTTGCATGGTGTGTCTCTGGCCTTAGGGCTGTCATCAAACAAAACAGAGGTGCTAGATCTAGAATTCAAACATGTGTGCTGATGGGTCTATCAACCGGAGGATGCTAACAGATACAATACTTCACGGGCTCAGAGCGTTGGAAGTTCAAAACATGCAAAACAGAAAAATTAGATTAAAAAAAAACACAGAGCTTATTAAGGGGAAAAACCACAAATTCACTGGCATATATGTCTTGAATAGGTTGTTTTTTTTTAAACAAAACTAATTATCAACTCATCGAATATAAAATAAAGGAATGTTTTTATTTCCTATATTCTTATCGAGTATAAAATAAATGAATGTTTGGTTCCTATATTCTCATCGAGTATAAAATAAATATTTTGCTTGGTTCCTATATTCTCATCGAGTATAAAATAAAGAAATGTTTAGTTCCTATATTCTCATCGAGTATGAAAAAAATGTTTTGTTAAGTTCCTATATTCTCATCGAGTATAAAATAAATGAATGTTTGGTTCCTATATTCTCATCAAATATGAAATAAATAAATGTTTGGTTCCTATATTCTCATTGAGTATGAAATAAATGTTTTGTTTCGTTCCTATATTCTCATCGAGTATAAAATAAATGTTTTTCTTGGTTCTTTGATTCTCATCGAGAATCAAATAAATGTTTTTCTAGGTTCCTATATTCTCATCGAGTATAAAAGAAATGAATGTTTGGTTCCTATATTCTCATCGAGTATAAAAGAAATGAATGTTTGGTTCCTATATTCTCATCGAGTATAAAATAACAGTTTTCTTTGGTTCCTATATTCTCATCGAGTAAAAAATAAATGAATGTTTATTTTCTATATTCTCATCGAGTATAAAAAAAAGGAAAGTTTGGTTATTATCTTCTCATCGAGTATAAAATAAATGTTTAGCTTGGTTCCTATATTCTCATCGAGTATAAAATAAGTAAATGTGTGGTTCTTATATTCTCATTGAGTGTAAAATAAATGAATGTTTGGTTCCTATAATCTCATCGAGTATAAAATAAATGTTTTCTTTGGTTCCTGTATTCTCATCCAGTATGAAATAAATGTTTTGCTTGGTTCCTATATTCTCATCGAGTATGAAAAAAATGTTTTGTTTAATTACCTAATTCTCATCGAGTATAAAATAAAGGAATGTGTGGTTCCTATATTCTCATCGAGTATAAAAAAAATAAATATTTTGTTTCGTTCCTATATTCTCATCGAGTGTAAAATATATAAATGTTTGGTTCCTTTATTCTCATCGAGTATAAAATAAATGAATGTTTTGTTCCTATATTCTCATTGAGTATAAAATAAATGTTTTGTTTCGTTCCTATATTCTCATCGAGTATAAAACAAATGTTTTTCTTGGTTTCTAGATTCTCATCAAGAATGAAATAAATGTTTTGCTTGGTTCCTATATTCTCATCGAGTATAAAAGAAATGAATGTTTGGTTCCTATATCTCATCGAGTATAAAAGAAATGAATGTTTGGTTCCTATATTCTCATCGAGTATAAAATAACAGTTTTCTTTGGTTCCTATATTCTCATCGAGTAAAAAATAAATGAATGTTTATTTCCTATATTCTCATCGAGTATAAAAAAAAGGAAAGTTTGGTTCCTATCTTCTCATCGAGTATAAAATAAATGTTTAGCTTGGTTCCTATATTCTCATCGAGTATAAAATAAGTAAATGTGTGGTTCTTATATTCTCATTGAGTGTAAAATAAATGTTTTGCTTGGTTCTAAAATTATCATCGAGTATAACATAAATGTTTTGCTTGGTTCCTATATTCTCATCGAATATAAAATAAATAAATAGTTGGTTCCTATATTCTCATCGAGTATAAAATAAATGTTTTGCTTGGTTCCTATATTCTCATCCAATATAAAAAAATAAATGTTTGGTTCCTATATTCTTAACAAGTATGAAATAAATGTTTTGCTTGGTTCCTATATTCTCATCGAGTATAAAATAAAGAAATGTTTGGTTCCTATATTCTCATCGAGTATGAAAAAAATGTTTTGTTAAGTTCCTATATTCTCATCGAGTATGAAAGAAATGAATGTTTGGTTCCTATATTCTCATCAAATATAAAATAAATAAATGTTTGGTTCCTATATTCTCATTGAGTATGAAATAAATGTTTTGTTTCGTTCCTATATTCTCATCGAGTATGAAATAAATGTTTTTCTTGGTTCTTTGATTCTTATCGAGAATGAAATAAATGTTTTTCTTGGTTCTTTGATTCTCATCGAGAATGAAATAAATGTTTTTCTTGGTTTCTATATTCTCATCGAGTATAAAAGAAATGAATGTTTGATTCCTATATTCTCATCGAGTAAAAAATAAATGAATGTTTGGTTTCTATCTTCTCATCGAGTATAAAATAAAGGAATGTTTCGTTCCTATCTTCTCATCGAGTATAAAATAAATGTTTAGCTTGGTTCCTATATTCTCATCAAATATAAAATAAATAAATGATTGGTTCCTATATTCTTAACAAATATGAAATAAATATTTTGCTTGGTTCCTATATTCTCATCGAATATAAAAATAAGGAATGTTTGGTTCCTATATTCTCTTCGAGTATGAAATAAATGTTTTGTTTGGTAACCATATTCTCATTGAGTATGAAATAAAGGAATGTTTGGTTCCTATATTCTCATCGAGTTTGAAATACATGTTTTGCTTGGTTCCTATATTCTCATCGAATATAAAATAAATGTTTTGCTTGGTTCCTATATTCTTATCCAATATAAAATAAATAAATGTTTGGTTCCTATATTCTTAACAAGTATGAAATAAATGTTTTCCTTGGTTCCTATATTCTCATCGAGCATAAAATAAATAAACGTTTGGTTCCTATATTCTCATCGAGTATGAAATAAATGTTTTGTTAAGTTCCTATATTCTTATCGAGTATAAAATAAATGAATGTTTGGTTCCTATATTCTCATCGAGTATAAAATAAATGAATGTTTGGTTCCTATATTCTCATCAAATATAAAATAAATAAATGTTTGGTTCCTATATTCTCATTGAGTATAAAATAAATGTTTTGTTTCGTTCCTATATTCTCATCGAGTATGAAATAAATGTTTTTCTTGGTTCTTTGATTCTTATCGAGAATGAAATAAATGTTTTTCTTGGTTCTTTGATTCTCATCGAGAATGAAATAAATGTTTTTCTTGGTTTCTATATTCTCATCGAGTATAAAAGAAATGAATGTTTGATTCCTATATTCTCATCGAGTAAAAAATAAATGAATGTTTGGTTTCTATCTTCTCATCGAGTATAAAATAAAGGAATGTTTCGTTCCTATCTTCTCATCGAGTATAAAATAAATGTTTAGCTTGGTTCCTATATTCTCATCAAATATAAAATAAATAAATGATTGGTTCCTATATTCTTAACAAATATGAAATAAATATTTTGCTTGGTTCCTATATTCTCATCGAATATAAAAATAAGGAATGTTTGGTTCCTATATTCTCTTCGAGTATGAAATAAATGTTTTGTTTGGTAACCATATTCTCATTGAGTATGAAATAAAGGAATGTTTGGTTCCTATATTCTCATCGAGTTTGAAATACATGTTTTGCTTGGTTCCTATATTCTCATCGAGTATAAAATAAATGTTTTGCTTGGTTCCTATATTCTTATCCAATATAAAATAAATAAATGTTTGGTTCCTATATTCTTAACAAGTATGAAATAAATGTTTTGCTTGGTTCCTATATTCTCATCGAGTATAAAATAAATAAACGTTTGGTTCCTATATTCTCATCGAGTATGAAATAAATGTTTTGTTAAGTTCCTATATTCTTATCGAGTATAAAATAAATAAATGTTTGGTTCCTATATTCTCATCGAGTATAAAATAAATGTTTTCTTTGGTTCCTGTATTCTCATCCAGTATAAAATGTATGTTTTGCTTGGTTTCTATATTCTCATCGAGTATGAAAAAAATGTTTTGTTTAATTACCTAATTCTCATCGAGTATAAAATAAAGGAATGTGTGGTTCCTATATTCTCATCGAGTATAAAAAAAATAAATATTTTGTTTCGTTCCTATATTCTCATCGAGTGTAAAATATATGAATGTTTGGTTCCTTTATTCTCATCGAGTATAAAATAAATGAATGTTTGGTTCCTATATTCTTATTGAGTATGAAATAAATGTTTTGTTTCGTTCCTATATTCTCATCGAGTATAAAATAAATGTTTTTCTTGGTTCCTAGATTCTCATCAAGAATGAAATAAATGTTTTGCTTGGTTCCTATATTCTCATCGAGTATAAAAGAAATGAATGTTTGGTTCCTATATTCTCATCGAGTATAAAAGAAATGAATGTTTGGTTCCTATATTCTCATCGAGTATAAAATAACAGTTTTCTTTGGTTCCTATATTCTCATCGAGTAAAAAATAAATGAATGTTTATTTCCTATATTCTCATCGAGTATAAAAAAAAAGGAAAGTTTGGTTCCTATCTTCTCATCGAGTATAAAATAAATGTTTAGCTTGGTTTCTATATTCTCATCGAGTATAAAAAGTAAATGTGTGGTTCTTATATTCTCACTGAGTGTAAAATAAATGTTTTGCTTGGTTCTAAAATTCTCATCGAGTATAACATAAATGTTTTGCTTGGTTCCTATATTCTCATTGAATATAAAATAAATAAATGATTGGTTCCTATATTCTCATCGAGTATAAAATAAATGTTTTGCTTGGTTCCTATATTCTCATCCAATATAAAAAAAATAAATGTTTGGTTCCTATATTCTTAACAAGTATGAAATAAATGTTTTGCTTGGTTCCTATATTCTCATCGAGTATAAAATAAAGAAATGTTTGGTTCCTATATTCTCATCGAGTATGAAAAAAATGTTTTGTTAAGTTCCTATATTCTCATCGAGTATAAAATAAATGAATGTTTGGTTCCTATATTCTCATCAAATATGAAATAAATAAATGTTTGGTTCCTATATTCTCATTGAGTATGAAATAAATGTTTTGTTTCGTTCCTATATTCTCATCGAGTATAAAATAAATGTTTTTCTTGGTTCTTTGATTCTCATCGAGAATGAAATAAATGTTTTTCTAGGTTCCTATATTCTCATCGAGTATAAAAGAAATGAATGTTTGGTTCCTATATTCTCATCAAATATGAAATAAATAAAAGTTTGGTTCCTATATTCTCATTGAGTATGAAATAAATGTTTTGTTTCGTTCCTATATTCTCATTGAGTATGAAATAAATGTTTTGTTTCGTTCCTATATTCTCATCGAGTATGAAATAAATGTTTTTCTTGGTTCTTTGATTCTTATCGAGAATGAAATAAATGTTTTTCTTGGTTCTTTGATTCTCATCGAGAATGAAATAAATGTTTTTCTTGGTTCCTATATTCTCATCAAGTATAAAAGAAATGAATGTTTGATTCCTATATTCTCATCGAGTAAAAAATAAATGAATGTTTGGTTTCTATCTTCTCATCGAGTATAAAATAAAGGAATGTTTCGTTTCTATCTTCTC
This sequence comes from Biomphalaria sudanica, assembly GCA_036873155.1. Taxonomy (NCBI): domain Eukaryota; kingdom Metazoa; phylum Mollusca; class Gastropoda; family Planorbidae; genus Biomphalaria; species Biomphalaria sudanica. The sequence goes on along the minus strand of JAZGLO010006679.1, from coordinate 37,485 downwards.
ATCGAGTATAAAATAAATGTTTAGCTTGGTTCCTATATTCTCATCAAATATAAAATAAATAAATGATTGGTTCCTATATTCTTAACAAATATGAAATAAATATTTTTACTTGGTTCCTATATTCTCATCGAATATAAAAATAAGGAATGTTTGGTTCCTATATTCTCTTTGAGTATGAAATAAATGTTTTGTTTGGTAACCATATTCTCATTGAGTATGAAATAAAGGAATGTTTGGTTCCTATATTCTCATCGAGTTTGAAATACATGTTTTGCTTGGTTCCTATATTCTCATCGAGTATAAAATAAATGTTTTGCTTGGTTCCTATATTCTTATCCAATATAAAATAAATAAATGTTTGGTTCCTATATTCTTAACAAGTATGAAATAAATGTTTTGCTTGGTTCCTATATTCTCATCGAGTATAAAATAAATAAACGTTTGGTTCCTATATTCTCATCGAGTATGAAATAAATGTTTTGTTAAGTTCCTATATTCTTATCGAGTATAAAATAAATGAATGTTTGGTTCCTATATTCTCGTCGAGTATAAAATAAATGTTTTGTTTGGTTCTTATATTCTTATCGAGTATAAAATAAATGAATGTTTCGTTCCTATATTCTCATCGAGTGTAAAATATATGAATGTTTGGTTCCTTTATTCTCATCGAGTATAAAATAAATGAATGTTTGGTTCCTATATTCTCATTGAGTATGAAATAAATGTTTTGTTTCGTTCCTATATTCTCATCGAGTATAAAATAAATGTTTTTCTTGGTTCCTAGATTCTCATCAAGAATGAAATAAATGTTTTGCTTGGTTCCTATATTCTCATCGAGTATAAAAGAAATGAATGTTTGGTTCCTATATTCTCATCGAGTATAAAAGAAATGAATGTTTGGTTCCTATATTCTCATCGAGTATAAAATAACAGTTTTCTTTGGTTCCTATATTCTCATCGAGTAAAAAATAAATGAATGTTTATTTCTTATATTCTCATCGAGTATAAAAAAAAAGGAAAGTTTGGTTCCTATCTTCTCATCGAGTATAAAATAAATGTTTAGTTTGGTTTCTATATTCTCATCGAGTATAAAAAAAGTAAATGTGTGGTTCTTATATTCTCACTGAGTGTAAAATAAATGTTTTGCTTGGTTCTAAAATTCTCATCGAGTATAACATAAATGTTTTGCTTGGTTCCTATATTCTCATTGAATATAAAATAAATAAATGATTGGTTCCTATATTCTCATCGAGTATAAAATAAATGTTTTGCTTGGTTCCTATATTCTCATCCAATATAAAAAAAATAAATGTTTGGTTCCTATATTCTTAACAAGTATGAAATAAATGTTTTGCTTGGTTCCTATATTCTCATCGAGTATAAAATAAAGAAATATTTGGTTCCTATATTCTCATCGAGTATGAAAAAAATGTTTTGTTAAGTTCCTATATTCTCATCGAGTATAAAATAAATGAATGTTTGGTTCCTATATTCTCATCAAATATGAAATAAATAAATGTTTGGTTCCTATATTCTCATTGAGTATAAAATAAATGTTTTCTTTGGTTCCTGTATTCTCATCCAGTATAAAATGTATGTTTTGCTTGGTTTCTATATTCTCATCGAGTATGAAAAAAATGTTTTGTTTAATTACCTAATTCTTATCGAGTATAAAATAAAGGAATGTGTGGTTCCTATATTCTCATCGAGTATAAAAAAAATAAATATTTTGTTTCGTTCCTATATTCTCATCGAGTGTAAAATATATGAATGTTTGGTTCCTTTATTCTCATCGAGTATAAAATAAATGAATGTTTGGTTCCTATATTCTCATTGAGTATGAAATAAATGTTTTGTTTCGTTCCTATATTCTCATCGAGTATAAAATAAATGTTTTTCTTGGTTCCTAGATTCTCATCAAGAATGAAATAAATGTTTTGCTTGGTTCCTATATTCTCATCGAGTATAAAAGAAATGAATGTTTGGTTCCTATATTCTCATCGAGTATAAAAGAAATGAATGTTTGGTTCCTATATTCTCATCGAGTATAAAATAACAGTTTTCTTTGGTTCCTATATTCTCATCGAGTACAAAATAAATGAATGTTTATTTCCTATATTCTCATCGAGTATAAAAAAAAAGGAAAGTTTGGTTCCTATCTTCTCATCGAGTATAAAATAAATGTTTAGCTTGGTTTCTATATTCTCATCGAGTATAAAAAAAGTAAATGTGTGGTTCTTATATTCTCACTGAGTGTAAAATAAATGTTTTGCTTGGTTCTAAAATTCTCATCGAGTATAACATAAATGTTTTGCTTGGTTCCTATATTCTCATTGAATATAAAATAAATAAATGATTGGTTCCTATATTCTCATCGAGTATAAAATTAATGTTTTGCTTGGTTCCTATATTCTCATCCAATATAAAAAAAATAAATGTTTGGTTCCTATATTCTTAACAAGTATGAAATAAATGTTTTGCTTGGTTCCTATATTCTCATCGAGTATAAAATAAAGAAATGTTTGGTTCCTATATTCTCATCGAGTATGAAAAAAATGTTTTGTTAAGTTCCTATATTCTCATCGAGTATAAAATAAATGAATGTTTGGTTCCTATATTCTCTTCAAATATGAAATAAATAAATGTTTGGTTCCTATATTCTCATCGAGTATAAAATAACAGTTTTCTTTGGTTCCTATATTCTCATCGAGTAAAAAATAAATGAATGTTTATTTTCTATATTCTCATCGAGTATAAAAAAAAGGAAAGTTTGGTTATTATCTTCTCATCGAGTATAAAATAAATGTTTTGCTTGGTTCTAAAATTCTCATCGAGTATAACATAAATGTTTTGCTTGGTTCCTATATTCTCATTGAATATAAAATAAATAAATGATTGGTTCCTATATTCTCATCGAGTATAAAATAAATGTTTTGCTTGGTTCCTATATTCTCATCCAATATAAAAAAAATAAATGTTTGGTTCCTATATTCTTAACAAGTAAGAAATAAATGTTTTGCTTGGTTCCTATATTCTCATCGAGTATAAAATAAAGAAATGTTTGGTTCCTATATTCTCATCGAGTATGAAAAAAATGTTTTGTTAAGTTCCTATATTCTCATCGAGTATAAAATAAATGAATGTTTGGTTCCTATATTCTCATCGAGTATAAAAGAAATGAATGTTTGGTTCCTATATTCTCATCGAGTATAAAATAACAGTTTTCTTTGGTTCCTATATTCTCATCGAGTAAAAAATAAATGAATGTTTATTTTCTATATTCTCATCGAGTATAAAAAAAAGGAAAGTTTGGTTATTATCTTCTCATCGAGTATAAAATAAATGTTTAGCTTGGTTCCTATATTCTCATCGAGTATAAAATAAGTAAATGTGTGGTTCTTATATTCTCATTGAGTGTAAAATAAATGTTTTGCTTGGTTCTAAAATTCTCATCGAGTATAACATAAATGTTTTGCTTGGTTTCTATATTCTCATCGAGTATGAAAAAAATGTTTTGTTTAATTACCTAATTCTCATCGAGTATAAAATAAAGGAATGTGTGGTTCCTATATTCTCATCGAGTATAAAAAAAATAAATATTTTGTTTCGTTCCTATATTCTCATCGAGTGTAAAATATATGAATGTTTGGTTCCTTTATTCTCATCGAGTATAAAATAAATAAATGTTTGGTTCCTATATTCTCATTGAGTATGAAATAAATGTTTTGTTTCGTTCCTATATTCTCATCGAGTATAAAATAAATGTTTTTCTTGGTTCCTAGATTCTCATCAAGAATGAAATAAATGTTTTGCTTGGTTCCTATATTCTCATCGAGTATAAAAGAAATGAATGTTTGGTTCCTATATTCTCATCGAGTATAAAAGAAATGAATGTTTGGTTCCTATATTCTCATCGAGTATAAAATAACAGTTTTCTTTGGTTCCTATATTCTCATCGAGTAAAAAATAAATGAATGTTTATTTCCTATATTCTCATCGAGTATAAAAAAAAAGGAAAGTTTGGTTCCTATCTTCTCATCGAGTATAAAATAAATGTTTAGCTTGGTTTCTATATTCTCATCGAGTATAAAAAAAGTAAATGTGTGGTTCTTATATTCTCACTGAGTGTAAAATAAATGTTTTGCTTGGTTCTAAAATTCTCATCGAGTATAACATAAATGTTTTGCTTGGTTCCTATATTCTCATTGAATATAAAATAAATAAATGATTGGTTCCTATATTCTCATCGAGTATAAAATAAATGTTTTGCTTGGTTCCTATATTCTCATCCAATATAAAAAAAATAAATGTTTGGTTCCTATATTCTTAACAAGTATGAAATAAATGTTTTGCTTGGTTCCTATATTCTCATCGAGTATAAAATAAAGAAATGTTTGGTTCCTATATTCTCATCGAGTATGAAAAAAATGTTTTGTTAAGTTCCTATATTCTCATCGAGTATAAAATAAATGAATGTTTGGTTCCTATATTCTCATCAAATATGAAATAAATAAATGTTTGGTTCCTATATTCTCATTGAGTATGAAATAAATGTTTTGTTTCGTTCCTATATTCTCATCGAGTATAAAATAAATGTTTTTCTTGGTTCTTTGATTCTCATCGAGAATCAAATAAATGTTTTTCTAGGTTCCTATATTCTCATCGAGTATAAAATAAAGAAATGTTTGGTTCCTATATTCTCATCGAGTATGAAAAAAATGTTTTGTTAAGTTCCTATATTCTCATCGAGTATAAAATAAATGAATGTTTGGTTCCTATATTCTCTTCAAATATGAAATAAATAAATGTTTGGTTCCTATATTCTCATCGAGTATAAAATAACAGTTTTCTTTGGTTCCTATATTCTCATCGAGTAAAAAATAAATGAATGTTTATTTTCTATATTCTCATCGAGTATAAAAAAAAGGAAAGTTTGGTTATTATCTTCTCATCGAGTATAAAATAAATGTTTTGCTTGGTTCTAAAATTCTCATCGAGTATAACATAAATGTTTTGCTTGGTTCCTATATTCTCATTGAATATAAAATAAATAAATGATTGGTTCCTATATTCTCATCGAGTATAAAATAAATGTTTTGCTTGGTTCCTATATTCTCATCCAATATAAAAAAAATAAATGTTTGGTTCCTATATTCTTAACAAGTAAGAAATAAATGTTTTGCTTGGTTCCTATATTCTCATCGAGTATAAAATAAAGAAATGTTTGGTTCCTATATTCTCATCGAGTATGAAAAAAATGTTTTGTTAAGTTCCTATATTCTCATCGAGTATAAAATAAATGAATGTTTGGTTCCTATATTCTCATCGAGTATAAAAGAAATGAATGTTTGGTTCCTATATTCTCATCGAGTATAAAATAACAGTTTTCTTTGGTTCCTATATTCTCATCGAGTAAAAAATAAATGAATGTTTATTTTCTATATTCTCATCGAGTATAAAAAAAAGGAAAGTTTGGTTATTATCTTCTCATCGAGTATAAAATAAATGTTTAGCTTGGTTCCTATATTCTCATCGAGTATAAAATAAGTAAATGTGTGGTTCTTATATTCTCATTGAGTGTAAAATAAATGTTTTGCTTGGTTCTAAAATTCTCATCGAGTATAACATAAATGTTTTGCTTGGTTTCTATATTCTCATCGAGTATGAAAAAAATGTTTTGTTTAATTACCTAATTCTCATCGAGTATAAAATAAAGGAATGTGTGGTTCCTATATTCTCATCGAGTATAAAAAAAATAAATATTTTGTTTCGTTCCTATATTCTCATCGAGTGTAAAATATATGAATGTTTGGTTCCTTTATTCTCATCGAGTATAAAATAAATAAATGTTTGGTTCCTATATTCTCATTGAGTATGAAATAAATGTTTTGTTTCGTTCCTATATTCTCATCGAGTATAAAATAAATGTTTTTCTTGGTTCCTAGATTCTCATCAAGAATGAAATAAATGTTTTGCTTGGTTCCTATATTCTCATCGAGTATAAAAGAAATGAATGTTTGGTTCCTATATTCTCATCGAGTATAAAAGAAATGAATGTTTGGTTCCTATATTCTCATCGAGTATAAAATAACAGTTTTCTTTGGTTCCTATATTCTCATCGAGTAAAAAATAAATGAATGTTTATTTCCTATATTCTCATCGAGTATAAAAAAAAAGGAAAGTTTGGTTCCTATCTTCTCATCGAGTATAAAATAAATGTTTAGCTTGGTTTCTATATTCTCATCGAGTATAAAAAAAGTAAATGTGTGGTTCTTATATTCTCACTGAGTGTAAAATAAATGTTTTGCTTGGTTCTAAAATTCTCATCGAGTATAACATAAATGTTTTGCTTGGTTCCTATATTCTCATTGAATATAAAATAAATAAATGATTGGTTCCTATATTCTCATCGAGTATAAAATAAATGTTTTGCTTGGTTCCTATATTCTCATCCAATATAAAAAAAATAAATGTTTGGTTCCTATATTCTTAACAAGTATGAAATAAATGTTTAGCTTGGTTCCTATATTCTCATCGAGTATAAAATAAAGAAATGTTTGGTTCCTATATTCTCATCGAGTATGAAAAAAATGTTTTGTTAAGTTCCTATATTCTCATCGAGTATAAAATAAATGAATGTTTGGTTCCTATATTCTCATCAAATATGAAATAAATAAATGTTTGGTTCCTATATTCTCATTGAGTATGAAATAAATGTTTTGTTTCGTTCCTATATTCTCATCGAGTATAAAATAAATGTTTTTCTTGGTTCCTATATTCTCATCGAGTATAAAAGAAATAAATGTTTGGTTCCTATATTCTCATCGAGTATAAAAGAAATGAATGTTTGGTTCCTATATTCTCATCGAGTATAAAATAACAGTTTTCTTTGGTTCCTATATTCTCATCGAGTAAAAAATAAATGAATGTTTATTTTCTGTATTTTCTCATCGAGTATAAAAAAAAGGAAAGTTTGGTTATTATCTTCTCATCGAGTAGAAAATAAATGTTTAGCTTGGTTCCTATATTCTCATCGAGTATAAAATAAGTAAATGTGTGGTTCTTATATTCTCATTGAGTGTAAAATAAATGTTTTGCTTGGTTCTAAAATTCTCATCGAGTATAACATAAATGTTTTGCTTGGTTTCTATATTCTCATCGAGTATGAAAAAAATGTTTTGTTTAATTACCTAATTCTCATCGAGTATAAAATAAAGGAATGTGTGGTTCCTATATTCTCATCGAGTATAAAAAAAATAAATATTTTGTTTCGTTCCTATATTCTCATCGAGTGTAAAATATATGAATGTTTGGTTCCTTTATTCTCATCGGATATAAAATAAATGAATGTTTGGTTCCTATATTCTCATTGAGTATGAAATAAATGTTTTGTTTCGTTCCTATATTCTCATCGAGTATAAAATAAATGTTTTTCTTGGTTCCTAGATTCTCATCAAGAATGAAATAAATGTTTTGCTTGGTTCCTATATTCTCATCGAGTATAAAAGAAATGAATGTTTGGTTCCTATATTCTCATCGAGTATAAAACAAATGAATGTTTGGTTCCTATATTCTCATCGAGTATAAAATAACAGTTTTCTTTGGTTCCTATATTCTCATCGAATAAAAAATAAATGAATGTTTATTTCCTATATTCTCATCGAGTATAAAAAAAAAGGAAAGTTTGGTTCCTATCTTCTCATCGAGTATAAAATAAATGTTTAGCTTGGTTTCTATATTCTCATCGAGTATAAAAAAAGTAAATGTGTGGTTCTTATATTCTCACTGAGTGTAAAATAAATGTTTTGCTTGGTTCTAAAATTCTCATCGAGTATAACATAAATGTTTTGCTTGGTTCCTATATTCTCATTGAATATAAAATAAATAAATGATTGGTTCCTATATTCTCATCGAGTATAAAATAAATGTTTTGCTTGGTTCCTATATTCTCATCCAATATAAAAAAAATAAATGTTTGGTTCCTATATTCTTAACAAGTATGAAATAAATGTTTTGCTTGGTTCCTATATTCTCATCGAGTATAAAATAAAGAAATGTTTGGTTCCTATATTCTCATCGAGTATGAAAAAAATGTTTTGTTAAGTTCCTATATTCTCATCGAGTATAAAATAAATGAATGTTTGGTTCCTATATTCTCATCAAATATGAAATAAATAAATGTTTGGTTCCTATATTCTCATTGAGTATGAAATAAATGTTTTGTTTCGTTCCGATATTCTCATTGAGTATGAAATAAATGTTTTGTTTCGTTCCTATATTCTCATCGAGTATGAAATAAATGTTTTTCTTGGTTCTTTGATTCTTATCGAGAATGAAATAAATGTTTTTCTTGGTTCCTATATTCTCATCGAGTATAAAAGAAATGAATGTTTGATTCCTATATTCTCATCGAGTAAAAAATAAATGAATGTTTTGTTTCTATCTTCTCATCGAGTATAAAATAAAGGAATGTTTCGTTCCTATCTTCTCATCGAGTATAAAATAAATGTTTAGCTTGGTTCCTATATTCTCATCAAATATAAAATAAATAAATGATTGGTTCCTATATTTTTAACAAATATGAAATAAATATTTTTACTTGGTTCCTATATTCTCATCGAATATAAAAATAAGGAATGTTTGGTTCCTATATTCTCTTCGAGTATAAAATTAATGTTTTGTTTGGTAACCATATTCTCATTGAGTATGAAATAAAGGAATGTTTGGTTTCTATATTCTCATCGAGTTTGAAATACATGTTTTGCTTGGTTCCTATATTCTTATCGAGTATAAAATAAATGTTTTGCTTGGTTCCTATATTCTCATCAAATATAAAATAAATAAATGATTGGTTCCTATATTTTTAACAAATATGAAATAAATATTTTTACTTGGTTCCTATATTCTCATCGAATATAAAAATAAGGAATGTTTGGTTCCTATATTCTCTTCGAGTATAAAATTAATGTTTTGTTTGGTAACCATATTCTCATTGAGTATGAAATAAAGGAATGTTTGGTTTCTATATTCTCATCGAGTTTGAAATACATGTTTTGCTTGGTTCCTATATTCTTATCGAGTATAAAATAAATGTTTTGCTTGGTTCCTATATTCTTATCCAATATAAAATAAATAAATGTTTGGTTCCTATATTCTTAACAAGTATGAAATAAATGTTTTGCTTGGTTCCTATATTCTCATCGAGTATAAAATAAATAAACGTTTGGTTCCTATATTCTCATCGAGTATGAAATAAATGTTTTAAGTTCCTATATTCTTATCGAGTATAAAATAAATGAATGTTTGGTTCCTATATTCTCGTCGAGTATAAAAAAAATGTTTTGTTTGGTTCTTATATTCTTATCGAGTATAAAAGAAATGAATGTTTGGTTCCTATATTCTCATCGAGTATAAAAAAAATGTTTTCTTTGGTTCCTGTATTCTCATCCAGTATGAAATAAATGTTTTGCTTGGTTCCTATATTCTTATCGAGTATGAAAAAAATGTTTTGTTTAATTACCTAATTCTCATCGAGTATAAAATAAAGGAATGTGTGGTTCCTATATTCTCATCGAGTATAAAAAAAATAAATATTTTGTTTCGTTCCTATATTCTCATCGAGTGTAAAATATATGAATGTTTGGTTCCTTTATTCTCATCGAGTATAAAATATATGAATGTTTGTTTCCTATATTCTCATTGAGTATGAAATAAATGTTTTGTTTCGTTCCTATATTCTCATCTATTATGAAATAAATGTTTTTCTTGGTTCTTTGATTCTTATCGAGAATGAAATAAATGTTTTTCTTGGTTCTTTGATTCTCATCGAGAATGAAATAAATGTTTTTCTTGGTTCCTATATTCTCATCAAGTATAAAAGAAATGAATGTTTGATTCCTATATTCTCATCGAGTAAAAAATAAATGAATGTTTGGTTTCTATCTTCTCATCGAGTATAAAATAAAGGAATGTTTCGTTTCTATCTTCTCATCGAGTATAAAATAAATGTTTAGCTTGGTTCCTATATTCTCATCAAATATAAAATAAATAAATGATTGGTTCCTATATTCTTAACAAATATGAAATAAATATTTTTACTTGGTTCCTATATTCTCATCGAATATAAAAATAAGGAATGTTTGGTTCCTATATTCTCTTTGAGTATGAAATAAATGTTTTGTTTGGTAACCATATTCTCATTGAGTATGAAATAAAGGAATGTTTGGTTCCTATATTCTCATCGAGTTTGAAATACATGTTTTGCTTGGTTCCTATATTCTCATCGAGTATAAAATAAATGTTTTGCTTGGTTCCTATATTCTTATCCAATATAAAATAAATAAATGTTTGGTTCCTATATTCTTAACAAGTATGAAATAAATGTTTTGCTTGGTTCCTATATTCTCATCGAGTATAAAATAAATAAACGTTTGGTTCCTATATTCTCATCGAGTATGAAATAAATGTTTTGTTAAGTTCCTATATTCTTATCGAGTATAAAATAAATGAATGTTTGGTTCCTATATTCTCGTCGAGTATAAAATAAATGTTTTGTTTGGTTCTTATATTCTTATCGAGTATAAAATAAATGAATGTTTGGTTCCTATATTCTCATCGAGTGTAAAATATATGAATGTTTGGTTCCTTTATTCTCATCGAGTATAAAATAAATGAATGTTTGGTTCCTATATTCTCATTGAGTATGAAATAAATGTTTTGTTTCGTTCCTATATTCTCATCGAGTATAAAATAAATGTTTTTCTTGGTTCCTAGATTCTCATCAAGAATGAAATAAATGTTTTGCTTGGTTCCTATATTCTCATCGAGTATAAAAGAAATAAATGTTTGGTTCCTATATTCTCATCGAGTATAAAAGAAATGAATGTTTGGTTCCTATATTCTCATCGAGTATAAAATAAATGTTTAGTTTGGTTTCTATATTCTCATCGAGTATAAAAAAAGTAAATGTGTGGTTCTTATATTCTCACTGAGTGTAAAATAAATGTTTTGCTTGGTTCTAAAATTCTCATCGAGTATAACATAAATGTTTTGCTTGGTTCCTATATTCTCATTGAATATAAAATAAATAAATGATTGGTTCCTATATTCTCATCGAGTATAAAATAAATGTTTTGCTTGGTTCCTATATTCTCATCCAATATAAAAAAAATAAATGTTTGGTTCCTATATTCTTAACAAGTATGAAATAAATGTTTTGCTTGGTTCCTATATTCTTATCGAGTATGAAAAAAATGTTTTGTTTAATTACCTAATTCTCATCGAGTATAAAATAAAGGAATGTGTGGTTCCTATATTCTCATCGAGTATAAAAAAAATAAATATTTTGTTTCGTTCCTATATTCTCATCGAGTGTAAAATATATGAATGTTTGGTTCCTTTATTCTCATCGAGTATAAAATATATGAATGTTTGTTTCCTATATTCTCATTGAGTATGAAATAAATGTTTTGTTTCGTTCCTATATTCTCATCTATTATGAAATAAATGTTTTTCTTGGTTCTTTGATTCTTATCGAGAATGAAATAAATGTTTTTCTTGGTTCTTTGATTCTCATCGAGAATGAAATAAATGTTTTTCTTGGTTCCTATATTCTCATCAAGTATAAAAGAAATGAATGTTTGATTCCTATATTCTCATCGAGTAAAAAATAAATGAATGTTTGGTTTCTATCTTCTCATCGAGTATAAAATAAAGGAATGTTTCGTTTCTATCTTCTCATCGAGTATAAAATAAATGTTTAGCTTGGTTCCTATATTCTCATCAAATATAAAATAAATAAATGATTGGTTCCTATATTCTTAACAAATATGAAATAAATATTTTTACTTGGTTCCTATATTCTCATCGAATATAAAAATAAGGAATGTTTGGTTCCTATATTCTCTTTGAGTATGAAATAAATGTTTTGTTTGGTAACCATATTCTCATTGAGTATGAAATAAAGGAATGTTTGGTTCCTATATTCTCATCGAGTTTGAAATACATGTTTTGCTTGGTTCCTATATTCTCATCGAGTATAAAATAAATGTTTTGCTTGGTTCCTATATTCTTATCCAATATAAAATAAATAAATGTTTGGTTCCTATATTCTTAACAAGTATGAAATAAATGTTTTGCTTGGTTCCTATATTCTCATCGAGTATAAAATAAATAAACGTTTGGTTCCTATATTCTCATCGAGTATGAAATAAATGTTTTGTTAAGTTCCTATATTCTTATCGAGTATAAAATAAATGAATGTTTGGTTCCTATATTCTCGTCGAGTATAAAATAAATGTTTTGTTTGGTTCTTATATTCTTATCGAGTATAAAATAAATGAATGTTTGGTTCCTATATTCTCATCGAGTGTAAAATATATGAATGTTTGGTTCCTTTATTCTCATCGAGTATAAAATAAATGAATGTTTGGTTCCTATATTCTCATTGAGTATGAAATAAATGTTTTGTTTCGTTCCTATATTCTCATCGAGTATAAAATAAATGTTTTTCTTGGTTCCTAGATTCTCATCAAGAATGAAATAAATGTTTTGCTTGGTTCCTATATTCTCATCGAGTATAAAAGAAATGAATGTTTGGTTCCTATATTCTCATCGAGTATAAAAGAAATGAATGTTTGGTTCCTATATTCTCATCGAGTATAAAATAAATGTTTAGTTTGGTTTCTATATTCTCATCGAGTATAAAAAAAGTAAATGTGTGGTTCTTATATTCTCACTGAGTGTAAAATAAATGTTTTGCTTGGTTCTAAAATTCTCATCGAGTATAACATAAATGTTTTGCTTGGTTCCTATATTCTCATTGAATATAAAAAAAATAAATGATTGGTTCCTATATTCTCATCGAGTATAAAATAAATGTTTTGCTTGGTTCCTATATTCTCATCCAATATAAAAAAAATAAATGTTTGGTTCCTATATTCTTAACAAGTATGAAATAAATGTTTTGCTTGGTTCCTATATTCTCATCGAGTATAAAATAAAGAAATATTTGGTTCCTATATTCTCATCGAGTATGAAAAAAATGTTTTGTTAAGTTCCTATATTCTCATCGAGTATAAAATAAATGAATGTTTGGTTCCTATATTCTCATCAAATATGAAATAAATAAATGTTTGGTTCCTATATTCTCATTGAGTATAAAATAAATGTTTTCTTTGGTTCCTGTATTCTCATCCAGTATAAAATGTATGTTTAGCTTGGTTTCTATATTCTCATCGAGTATGAAAAAAATGTTTTGTTTAATTACCTAATTCTCATCGAGTATAAAATAAAGGAATGTGTGGTTCCTATATTCTCATCGAGTATAAAAAAAATAAATATTTTGTTTCGTTCCTATATTCTCATCGAGTGTAAAATATATGAATGTTTGGTTCCTTTATTCTCATCGAGTATAAAATAAATGAATGTTTGGTTCCTATATTCTCATTGAGTATGAAATAAATGTTTTGTTTCGTTCCTATATTCTCATCGAGTATAAAATAAATGTTTTTCTTGGTTCCTAGATTCTCATCAAGAATGAAATAAATGTTTTGCTTGGTTCCTATATTCTCATCGAGTATAAAAGAAATGAATGTTTGGTTCCTATATTCTCATCGAGTATAAAAGAAATGAATGTTTGGTTCCTATATTCTCATCGAGTATAAAATAACAGTTTTCTTTGGTTCCTATATTCTCATCGAGTACAAAATAAATGAATGTTTATTTCCTATATTCTCATCGAGTATAAAAAAAAAGGAAAGTTTGGTTCCTATCTTCTCATCGAGTATAAAATAAATGTTTAGCTTGGTTTCTATATTCTCATCGAGTATAAAAAAAGTAAATGTGTGGTTCTTATATTCTCACTGAGTGTAAAATAAATGTTTTGCTTGGTTCTAAAATTCTCATCGAGTATAACATAAATGTTTTGCTTGGTTCCTATATTCTCATTGAATATAAAATAAATAAATGATTGGTTCCTATATTCTCATCGAGTATAAAATAAATGTTTTGCTTGGTTCCTATATTCTCATCCAATATAAAAAAAATAAATGTTTGGTTCCTATATTCTTAACAAGTATGAAATAAATGTTTTGCTTAGTTCCTATATTCTCATCGAGTATAAAATAAAGAAATGTTTGGTTCCTATATTCTCATCGAGTATGAAAAAAATGTTTTGTTAAGTTCCTATATTCTCATCGAGTATAAAATAAATGAATGTTTGGTTCCTATATTCTCTTCAAATATGAAATAAATAAATGTTTGGTTCCTATATTCTCATCGAGTATAAAATAACAGTTTTCTTTGGTTCCTATATTCTCATCGAGTAAAAAATAAATGAATGTTTATTTTCTATATTCTCATCGAGTATAAAAAAAAGGAAAGTTTGGTTATTATCTTCTCATCGAGTATAAAATAAATGTTTTGCTTGGTTCTAAAATTCTCATCGAGTATAACATAAATGTTTTGCTTGGTTCCTATATTCTCATTGAATATAAAATAAATAAATGATTGGTTCCTATATTCTCATCGAGTATAAAATAAATGTTTTGCTTGGTTCCTATATTCTCATCCAATATAAAAAAAATAAATGTTTGGTTCCTATATTCCTAACAAGTATGAAATAAATGTTTTGCTTGGTTCCTATATTCTCATCGAGTATAAAATAAAGAAATGTTTGGTTCCTATATTCTCATCGAGTATGAAAAAAATGTTTTGTTAAGTTCCTATATTCTCATCGAGTATAAAATAAATGAATGTTTGGTTCCTATATTCTCATCGAGTATAAAAGAAATGAATGTTTGGTTCCTATATTCTCATCGAGTATAAAATAACAGTTTTCTTTGGTTCCTATATTCTCATCGAGTAAAAAATAAATGAATGTTTATTTTCTATATTCTCATCGAGTATAAAAAAAAGGAAAGTTTGGTTATTATCTTCTCATCGAGTATAAAATAAATGTTTTGCTTGGTTCTAAAATTCTCATCGAGTATAACATAAATGTTTTGCTTGGTTCCTATATTCTCATTGAATATAAAATAAATAAATGATTGGTTCCTATATTCTCATCGAGTATAAAATAAATGTTTTGCTTGGTTCCTATATTCTCATCCAATATAAAAAAAATAAATGTTTGGTTCCTATATTCTTAACAAGTATGAAATAAATGTTTTGCTTGGTTCCTATATTCTCATCGAGTATAAAATAAAGAAATGTTTGGTTCCTATATTCTCATCGAGTATGAAAAAAATGTTTTGTTAAGTTCCTATATTCTCATCGAGTATAAAATAAATGAATGTTTGGTTCCTATATTCTCATCGAGTATAAAAGAAATGAATGTTTGGTTCCTATATTCTCATCGAGTATAAAATAACAGTTTTCTTTGGTTCCTATATTCTCATCGAGTAAAAAATAAATGAATGTTTATTTTCTATATTCTCATCGAGTATAAAAAAAAGGAAAGTTTGGTTATTATCTTCTCATCGAGTATAAAATAAATGTTTAGCTTGGTTCCTATATTCTCATCGAGTATAAAATAAGTAAATGTGTGGTTCTTATATTCTCATTGAGTGTAAAATAAATGTTTTGCTTGGTTCTAAAATTCTCATCGAGTATAACATAAATGTTTTGCTTGGTTTCTATATTCTCATCGAGTATGAAAAAAATGTTTTGTTTAATTACCTAATTCTCATCGAGTATAAAATAAAGGAATGTGTGGTTCCTATATTCTCATCGAGTATAAAAAAAATAAATATTTTGTTTCGTTCCTATATTCTCATCGAGTGTAAAATATATGAATGTTTGGTTCCTTTATTCTCATCGAGTATAAAATAAATAAATGTTTGGTTCCTATATTCTCATTGAGTATGAAATAAATGTTTTGTTTCGTTCCTATATTCTCATCGAGTATAAAATAAATGTTTTTCTTGGTTCCTAGATTCTCATCAAGAATGAAATAAATGTTTTGCTTGGTTCCTATATTCTCATCGAGTATAAAAGAAATGAATGTTTGGTTCCTATATTCTCATCGAGTATAAAAGAAATGAATGTTTGGTTCCTATATTCTCATCGAGTATAAAATAACAGTTTTCTTTGGTTCCTATATTCTCATCGAGTAAAAAATAAATGAATGTTTATTTCCTATATTCTCATCGAGTATAAAAAAAAAGGAATGTGTGGTTCCTATATTCTCATCGAGTATAAAAAAAATAAATATTTTGTTTCGTTCCTATATTCTCATCGAGTGTAAAATATATGAATGTTTGGTTCCTTTATTCTCATCGAGTATAAAATAAATGAATGTTTGGTTCCTATATTCTCATTGAGTATGAAATAAATGTTTTGTTTCGTTCCTATATTCTCATCGAGTATAAAATAAATGTTTTTCTTGGTTCCTAGATTCTCATCAAGAATGAAATAAATGTTTTGCTTGGTTCCTATATTCTCATCGAGTATAAAAGAAATGAATGTTTGGTTCCTATATTCTCATCGAGTATAAAAGAAATGAATGTTTGGTTCCTATATTCTCATCGAGTATAAAATAACAGTTTTCTTTGGTTCCTATATTCTCATCGAGTACAAAATAAATGAATGTTTATTTCCTATATTCTCATCGAGTATAAAAAAAAAGGAAAGTTTGGTTCCTATCTTCTCATCGAGTATAAAATAAATGTTTAGCTTGGTTTCTATATTCTCATCGAGTATAAAAAAAGTAAATGTGTGGTTCTTATATTCTCACTGAGTGTAAAATAAATGTTTTGCTTGGTTCTAAAATTCTCATCGAGTATAACATAAATGTTTTGCTTGGTTCCTATATTCTCATTGAATATAAAATAAATAAATGATTGGTTCCTATATTCTCATCGAGTATAAAATAAATGTTTTGCTTGGTTCCTATATTCTCATCCAATATAAAAAAAATAAATGTTTGGTTCCTATATTCTTAACAAGTATGAAATAAATGTTTTGCTTGGTTCCTATATTCTCATCGAGTATAAAATAAAGAAATGTTTGGTTCCTATATTCTCATCGAGTATGAAAAAAATGTTTTGTTAAGTTCCTATATTCTCATCGAGTATAAAATAAATGAATGTTTGGTTCCTATATTCTCTTCAAATATGAAATAAATAAATGTTTGGTTCCTATATTCTCATCGAGTATAAAATAACAGTTTTCTTTGGTTCCTATATTCTCATCGAGTAAAAAATAAATGAATGTTTATTTTCTATATTCTCATCGAGTATAAAAAAAAGGAAAGTTTGGTTATTATCTTCTCATCGAGTATAAAATAAATGTTTTGCTTGGTTCTAAAATTCTCATCGAGTATAACATAAATGTTTTGCTTGGTTCCTATATTCTCATTGAATATAAAATAAATAAATGATTGGTTCCTATATTCTCATCGAGTATAAAATAAATGTTTTGCTTGGTTCCTATATTCTCATCCAATATAAAAAAAATAAATGTTTGGTTCCTATATTCTTAACAAGTATGAAATAAATGTTTTGCTTGGTTCCTATATTCTCATCGAGTATAAAATAAAGAAATGTTTGGTTCCTATATTCTCATCGAGTATGAAAAAAATGTTTTGTTAAGTTCCTATATTCTCATCGAGTATAAAATAAATGAATGTTTGGTTCCTATATTGTCATCGAGTATAAAAGAAATGAATGTTTGGTTCCTATATTCTCATCGAGTATAAAATAACAGTTTTCTTTGGTTCCTATATTCTCATCGAGTAAAAAATAAATGAATGTTTATTTTCTATATTCTCATCGAGTATAAAAAAAAGGAAAGTTTGGTTATTATCTTCTCATCGAGTATAAAATAAATGTTTAGCTTGGTTCCTATATTCTCATCGAGTATAAAATAAGTAAATGTGTGGTTCTTATATTCTCATTGAGTGTAAAATAAATGTTTTGCTTGGTTCTAAAATTCTCATCGAGTATAACATAAATGTTTTGCTTGGTTTCTATATTCTCATCGAGTATGAAAAAAATGTTTTGTTTAATTACCTAATTCTCATCGAGTATAAAATAAAGGAATGTGTGGTTCCTATATTCTCATCGAGTATAAAAAAAATAAATATTTTGTTTCGTTCCTATATTCTCATCGAGTGTAAAATATATGAATGTTTGGTTCCTTTATTCTCATCGAGTATAAAATAAATAAATGTTTGGTTCCTATATTCTCATTGAGTATGAAATAAATGTTTTGTTTCGTTCCTATATTCTCATCGAGTATAAAATAAATGTTTTTCTTGGTTCCTAGATTCTCATCAAGAATGAAATAAATGTTTTGCTTGGTTCCTATATTCTCATCGAGTATAAAAGAAATGAATGTTTGGTTCCTATATTCTCATCGAGTATAAAAGAAATGAATAATTGGTTCCTATATTCTCATCGAGTATAAAATAACAGTTTTCTTTGGTTCCTATATTCTCATCGAGTAAAAAATAAATGAATGTTTATTTCCTATATTCTCATCGAGTATAAAAAAAAAGGAAAGTTTGGTTCCTATCTTCTCATCGAGTATAAAATAAATGTTTAGCTTGGTTTCTATATTCTCATCGAGTATAAAAAAAGTAAATGTGTGGTTCTTATATTCTCACTGAGTGTAAAATAAATGTTTTGCTTGGTTCTAAAATTCTCATCGAGTATAACATAAATGTTTTGCTTGGTTCCTATATTCTCATTGAATATAAAATAAATAAATGATTGGTTCCTATATTCTCATCGAGTATAAAATAAATGTTTTGCTTGGTTCCTATATTCTCATCCAATATAAAAAAAATAAATGTTTGGTTCCTATATTCTTAACAAGTATGAAATAAATGTTTAGCTTGGTTCCTATATTCTCATCGAGTATAAAATAAAGAAATGTTTGGTTCCTATATTCTCATCGAGTATGAAAAAAATGTTTTGTTAAGTTCCTATATTCTCATCGAGTATAAAATAAATGAATGTTTAATTCCTATATTCTCATCAAATATGAAATAAATAAATGTTTGGTTCCTATATTCTCATTGAGTATGAAATAAATGTTTTGTTTCGTTCCTATATTCTCATCGAGTATAAAATAAATGTTTTTCTTGGTTCTTTGATTCTCATCGAGAATCAAATAAATGTTTTTCTAGGTTCCTATATTCTCATCGAGTATAAAAGAAATAAATGTTTGGTTCCTATATTCTCATCGAGTATAAAAGAAATGAATGTTTGGTTCCTATATTCTCATCGAGTATAAAATAACAGTTTTCTTTGGTTCCTATATTCTCATCGAGTAAAAAATAAATGAATGTTTATTTTCTGTATTTTCTCATCGAGTATAAAAAAAAGGAAAGTTTGGTTATTATCTTCTCATCGAGTAGAAAATAAATGTTTAGCTTGGTTCCTATATTCTCATCGAGTATAAAATAAGTAAATGTGTGGTTCTTATATTCTCATTGAGTGTAAAATAAATGTTTTGCTTGGTTCTAAAATTCTCATCGAGTATAACATAAATGTTTTGCTTGGTTTCTATATTCTCATCGAGTATGAAAAAAATGTTTTGTTTAATTACCTAATTCTCATCGAGTATAAAATAAAGGAATGTGTGGTTCCTATATTCTCATCGAGTATAAAAAAAATAAATATTTTGTTTCGTTCCTATATTCTCATCGAGTGTAAAATATATGAATGTTTGGTTCCTTTATTCTCATCGAGTATAAAATAAATGAATGTTTGGTTCCTATATTCTCATTGAGTATGAAATAAATGTTTTGTTTCGTTCCTATATTCTCATCGAGTATAAAATAAATGTTTTTCTTGGTTCCTAGATTCTCATCAAGAATGAAATAAATGTTTTGCTTGGTTCCTATATTCTCATCGAGTATAAAAGAAATGAATGTTTGGTTCCTATATTCTCATCGAGTATAAAAGAAATGAATGTTTGGTTCCTATATTCTCATCGAGTATAAAATAACAGTTTTCTTTGGTTCCTATATTCTCATCGAATAAAAAATAAATGAATGTTTATTTCCTATATTCTCATCGAGTATAAAAAAAAAGGAAAGTTTGGTTCCTATCTTCTCATCGAGTATAAAATAAATGTTTAGCTTGGTTTCTATATTCTCATCGAGTATAAAAAAAGTAAATGTGTGGTTCTTATATTCTCACTGAGTGTAAAATAAATGTTTTGCTTGGTTCTAAAATTCTCATCGAGTATAACATAAATGTTTTGCTTGGTTCCTATATTCTCATTGAATATAAAATAAATAAATGATTGGTTCCTATATTCTCATCGAGTATAAAATAAATGTTTTGCTTGGTTCCTATATTCTCATCCAATATAAAAAAAATAAATGTTTGGTTCCTATATTCTTAACAAGTATGAAATAAATGTTTTGCTTGGTTCCTATATTCTCATCGAGTATAAAATAAAGAAATGTTTGGTTCCTATATTCTCATCGAGTATGAAAAAAATGTTTTGTTAAGTTCCTATATTCTCATCGAGTATAAAATAAATGAATGTTTGGTTCCTATATTCTCATCAAATATGAAATAAATAAATGTTTGGTTCCTATATTCTCATTGAGTATGAAATAAATGTTTTGTTTCGTTCCGATATTCTCATTGAGTATGAAATAAATGTTTTGTTTCGTTCCTATATTCTCATCGAGTATGAAATAAATGTTTTTCTTGGTTCTTTGATTCTTATCGAGAATGAAATAAATGTTTTTCTTGGTTCCTATATTCTCATCGAGTATAAAAGAAATGAATGTTTGATTCCTATATTCTCATCGAGTAAAAAATAAATGAATGTTTTGTTTCTATCTTCTCATCGAGTATAAAATAAAGGAATGTTTCGTTCCTATCTTCTCATCGAGTATAAAATAAATGTTTAGCTTGGTTCCTATATTCTCATCAAATATAAAATAAATAAATGATTGGTTCCTATATTTTTAACAAATATGAAATAAATATTTTTACTTGGTTCCTATATTCTCATCGAATATAAAAATAAGGAATGTTTGGTTCCTATATTCTCTTCGAGTATAAAATTAATGTTTTGTTTGGTAACCATATTCTCATTGAGTATGAAATAAAGGAATGTTTGGTTTCTATATTCTCATCGAGTTTGAAATACATGTTTTGCTTGGTTCCTATATTCTCATCGAGTATAAAATAAATGTTTTGCTTGGTTCCTATATTCTTATCCAATATAAAATAAATAAATGTTTGGTTCCTATATTCTTAACAAGTATGAAATAAATGTTTTGCTTGGTTCCTATATTCTCATCGAGTATAAAATAAATAAACGTTTGGTTCCTATATTCTCATCGAGTATGAAATAAATGTTTTAAGTTTCTATATTCTTATCGAGTATAAAATAAATGAATGTTTGGTTCCTATATTCTCGTCGAGTATAAAAAAAATGTTTTGTTTGGTTCTTATATTCTTATCGAGTAAAAAAGAAATGAATGTTTGGTTCCTATATTCTCATCGAGTATAAAAAAAATGTTTTCTTTGGTTCCTGTATTCTCATCCAGTATGAAATAAATGTTTTGCTTGGTTCCTATATTCTTATCGAGTATGAAAAAAATGTTTTGTTTAATTACCTAATTCTCATCGAGTATAAAATAAAGGAATGTGTGGTTCCTATATTCTCATCGAGTATAAAAAAAATAAATATTTTGTTTCGTTCCTATATTCTCATCGAGTGTAAAATATATGAATGTTTGGTTCCTTTATTCTCATCGAGTATAAAATATATGAATGTTTGTTTCCTATATTCTCATTGAGTATAAAATAAATGTTTTGTTTCGTTCCTACATTCTCATCGAGTATGAAAAAAATGTTTTTCTTGGTTCCTAGATTCTCATCAAGAATGAAATAAATGTTTTGCTTGGTTCCTATATTCTCATCAAGTATAAAAGAAATGAATGTTTGGTTCCTATATTCTCATCGAGTATAAAAGAAATGAATGTTTGCTTCCTATATTCTCATCGAGTATAAAATAACAGTTTTCTTTGGTTCCTATATTCTCATCGAGTAAAAAATAAATGAATGTTTATTTCCTATATTCTCATCGAGTATAAAAAAAAGGAAAATTTGGTTCCTATCTTCTCATCGAGTATAAAATAAATAAATATTTTGTTTCGTTCCTATATTCTCATCGAGTGTAAAATATATGAATGTTTGGTTCCTTTATTCTCATCGAGTATAAAATAAATGAATGTTTGGTTCCTATATTCTCATTGAGTATGAAATAAATGTTTTTCTTGGTTCCTAGATTCTCATCAAGAATGAAATAAATGTTTTGCTTGGTTCCTATATTCTCATCGAGTATAAAAGAAATGAATGTTTGGTTCCTATATTCTCATCGAGTATAAAAGAAATGAATGTTTGGTTCCTATATTCTCATCGAGTATAAAATAACAGTTTTCTTTGGTTCCTATATTCTCATCGAGTAAAAAATAAATGAATGTTTATTTCCTATATTCTCATCGAGTATAAAAAAAAAGGAAAGTTTGGTTCCTATCTTCTCATCGAGTATAAAATAAATGTTTAGCTTGGTTTCTATATTCTCATCGAGTATAAAAAAAGTAAATGTGTGGTTTTTATATTCTCACTGAGTGTAAAATAAATGTTTTGCTTGGTTCTAAAATTCTCATCGAGTATAACATAAATGTTTTGCTTGGTTCCTATATTCTCATTGAATATAAAATAAATAAATGATTGGTTCCTATATTCTCATCGAGTATAAAATAAATGTTTTGCTTGGTTCCTATATTCTCATCCAATATAAAAAAAATAAATGTTTGGTTCCTATATTCTTAACAAGTATGAAATAAATGTTTTGCTTGGTTCCTATATTCTCATCGAGTATAAAATAAAGAAATGTTTGGTTCCTATATTCTTATCGAGTATGAAAAAAATGTTTTGTTAAGTTCCTATATTCTCATCGAGTATAAAATAAATGAATGTTTGGTTCCTATATTCTCATCAAATATGAAATAAATAAATGTTTGGTTCCTATATTCTCATTGAGTATGAAATAAATGTTTTGTTTCGTTCCTATATTCTCATCGAGTATAAAATAAATGTTTTTCTTGGTTCTTTGATTCTCATCGAGAATGAAATAAATGTTTTTCTTGGTTCCTATATTCTCATCGAGTATAAAATAAATGAATGTTTGGTTCCTATATTCTCATCGAGTATAAAAGAAATGAATGTTTGGTTCCTATATTCTCATCGAGTATAAAATAACAGTTTTCTTTGGTTCCTATATTCTCATCGAGTAAAAAATAAATGAATGTTTATTTTCTATATTCTCATCGAGTATAAAAAAAAGGAAAGTTTGGTTCCTATCTTCTCATCGAGTATAAAATAAATGTTTAGCTTGGTTCCTATATTCTCATCAAGTATAAAATAAGTAAATGTGTGGTTCTTTTATTCTCATTGAGTGTAAAATAAATGTTTTGCTTGGTTCTAAAAATTCTCATCGAGTATAACATAAATGTTTTGCTTGGTTCCTATATTCTCATCGAATATAAAATAAATAAATGATTGGTTCCTATTTTCTCATCGAGTATAAAATAAATGTTTTGCCTGGTTCCTATATTCTCATCCAATATAAAAAAAATAAATGTTTGGTTCCTATATTCTTAACAAGTTTGAAATAAATGTTTTGCTTGGTTCCTATATTCTCATCGAGTATAAAATAAAGAAATGTTTGGTTCCTATATTCTCATCGAGTATGAAAAAAATGTTTTGTTAAGTTCCTATATTCTCATCGAGTATAAAATAAATGAATGTTTGGTTCCTATATTCTCATCAAATATGAAATAAATAAATGTTTGGTTCCTATATTCTCATTGAGTATGAAATAAATGTTTTGTTTCGTTCCTATATTCTCATTGAGTATGAAATAAATGTTTTGTTTCGTTAATATATTCTCATCGAGTATGAAATAAATGTTTTTCTTGGTTCTTTGATTCTTATCGAGAATGAAATAAATGTTTTTCTTGGTTCTTTGATTCTCATCGAGAATGAAATAAATGTTTTTCTTGGTTCCTATATTCTCATCGAGTATAAAAGAAATGAATGTTTGATTCCTATATTCTCATCGAGTAAAAAATAAATGAATGTTTGGTTTCTATCTTCTCATCGAGTATAAAATAAAGGAATGTTTCGTTCCTATCTTCTCATCGAGTATAAAATAAATGTTTAGCTTGGTTCCTATATTCTCATCAAATATAAAATAAATAAATGATTGGTTCCTATATTCTTAACAAATATGAAATAAATATTTTTACTTGGTTCCTATATTCTCATCGAATATAAAAATAAGGAATGTTTGGTTCCTATATTCTCTTCGAGTATAAAATAAATGTTTTGTTTGGTAACCATATTCTCATTGAGTATGAAATAAAGGAATGTTTGGTTCCTATATTCTCATCGAGTTTGAAATACATGTTTTGCTTTGTTTCCTATATTCTCATCGAGTATAAAATAAATGTTTTGCTTGGTTCCTATATATTTATCCAATATAAAATAAATAAATGTTTGCTTCCTATATTCTTAACAAGTATGAAATAAATGTTTTGCTTGGTTCCTATATTCTCATCGAGTATAAAATAAATAAACGTTTGGTTCCTATATTCTCATCGAGTATGAAATAAATGTTTTGTTAAGTTCCTATATTCTTATCGAGTATAAAATAAATGAATGTTTGGTTCCTATATTCTCGTCGAGTATAAAATAAATGTTTTGTTTGGTTCTTATATTCTTATCGAGTATAAAATAAATGAATGTTTGGTTCCTATATTCTCATCGAGTATAAAAGAAATGAATGTTTGGTTCCTATATTCTCATCGAGTATAAAATAACAGTTTTCTTTGGTTCCTATATTCTCATCGAGTAAAAAATAAATGAATGTTTTTTTCCTATATTCTCATCGAGTATAAAAAAAAAGGAAAGTTTGGTTCCTATCTTCTCATCGAGTATAAAATAAATGTTTAGCTTGGTTCCTATATTCTCATCAAGTATAAAATAAAGAAATGTTTGGTTCCTATATTCTCATCGAGTATGAAACAAATGTTTTGTTAAGTTCCTATATTCTCATCTAGTATAAAAGAAATGAATGTTTGGTTCTTATATTCTCATCAAATATGAAATAAATAAATGTTTGGTTCCTATATTCTCATCGAGTAAAAAATAAATTAATGTTTATTTCCTATATTCTCATCGAGTATAAAAAAAAGGAAAGTTTGGTTCCTATCTTCTCATCGAGTATAAAATAAATGATTAGCTTGGTTTCTATATTCTCATCGAGTATAAAATAAGTAAATGTGTGGTTCTTATATTCTCATTGAGTGTAAAATAAATGTTTTGCTTGGTTTTAAAATTCTTATCGAGTATAACATAAATGTTTTGCTTGGTTCCTATATTCTCATCTAATATAAAATAAATAAATGATTGGTTCCTATATTCTCATCGAGTATAAAATAAATGTTTTGCTTGGTTCCTATATTCTCATCCAATATAAAAAAAAAAAATGTTTGGTTCCTATATTCTTAACAAGTATGAAATAAATGTTTTGCTTGGTTCCTATATTCTCATCGAGTATAAAATAAAGAAATGTTTGGTTCCTATATTCTCATCGAGTATGAAACAAATGTTTTGTTAAGTTCCTATATTCTCATCGAGTAGAAAATAAATGAATGTTTGGTTCCTATATTCTCATCAAATATGAAATAAATAAATGTTTGGTTCCTATATTTTCATTAAGTATGAAATAAATGTTTTGTTTCGTTCCTATATTCTCATCGAGTATGAAATAAATGTTTTTCTTGGTTCTTTGATTCTCATCGAGAATGAAATAAATGTTTTTCTTGGTTCCTATATTCTCATCGAGTATAAAAGAAATGAATGTTTGATTCCTATATTCTCATCGAGTAAAAAATAAATGAATGTTTGGTTTCTATCTTCTCATCGAGTATAAAATAAAGGAATGTTTCGTTCCTATCTTCTCATCGAGTATAAAATAAATGTTTAGCTTGGTTCCTATATTCTCATCAAATATAAAATAAATAAATGATTGGTTCCTATATTCTTAACAAATATGAAATAAATATTTTGCTTGGTTCCTATATTCTCATCGAATATAAAAATAAGGAATGTTTAGTTCCTATATTCTCTTCGAGTATGAAATAAATGTTTTGTTTGGTAACCATATTCTCATTGAGTATGAAATAAAGGAATGTTTGGTTCCTATATTCTCATTGAATTTGAAATACATGTTTTGCTTGGTTCCTATATTCTCATCGAGTATAAAATAAATGTTTTGCTTGGTTCCTTTATTCTCATCCAATATAAAATTTATAAATATTTGGTTCCTATATTCTTAACAAGTATGAAATAAATGTTTTGCTTGGTTCCTATATTCTTATCGAGTATAAAATAAAGAAACGTTTGGTTCCTATATTCTCATCTAGTATGAAATAAATGTTTTGTTAAGTTCCTTTATTCTCATCGAGTATAAAATAAATAAATGTTTGGTTCCTATATTCTCGTCGAGTATAAAATAAATGTTTTGTTTGGTTCCTATATTCTTATCGAGTATAAAATAAATGAATGTTTGGTTCCTATTTTCTCATTGAGTATGAAATAAATGAATGTTTGGTTCCTATATTCTCATCGAGTATAAAATAAATGTTTTCTTTGGTTCCTGTATTTTTATCCAGTATAAAATAAATGTTTTGCTTTGTTCCTATATTCTCATCGAGTATGAAATAAATGTTTTGTTTAATTACCTAATTCTCATCGAGTATAAAATAAAGGAATGTTTGGTTCCTATATTCTCATCGAGTATATAATAAATTATTTGTTTCGTTCCTATATTCTCATCGAGTATAAAATAAATTTTTTGCTTGGTTCCTATATTCTCATCCAATATAAAATAAATAAATGTTTGGTTCCTATATTCTTAACAAGTATGAAATAAATGTTTTGCTTGGTTCCTATATTCTCATCTATTATGAAATAAATGTATGTTTGGTTCCTATATTCTCATTGAGTATGAAATAAATGTTTTGTTTTGTTCCTATATTCTCATCTAGTATGAAATAAATGTTTTTCTTGGTTCATAGATTCTCATCGAGAATGAAATAAATGTTTTGCTTGGTTCCTATATTCTCATCGAGTATAAAAGAAATGAATGTTAGGTTCCTATATTCTCATCTAGTATAAAATAAAGGAATTATTCGTTCCTATATTCTCATCGAGTATGAAATAAATGAATGTTTGGTTCCTTTATTCTTATCGAGTATAAAATAAATGAATGTTTGGTTCCTATATTCTCATCGAGTATGAAATAATAATTTTTTTTGGTTCCTATATTCTCATATTGGCTTTGCTAAAGGCTCTGTCTCATTGCTTCTGTCTTCTCTAGCCCACCCTCTTGGCTTTGCAAACATCTGTCTCATTGCTCCTGTCTTCTCTGGCCCGCTTTTTTTGGCTTTGCTAACGGCTCTGTCTCATTGCTTCTGTTCTCTCTGGCCCACCTTCTTTGCTTTGCTAACGGCTCTGTCTCATTGCTTCTGTATTCTCTGACCCATCTTCTTGTCTTTGCTAACGGCTCTGTCTTATTGCTCCTGTCTTCTCTGGCCTACCTTCTTGGCTTTGCAAACGGCTCTGTCTCATAGCTCATGTCTTCTTTGGCCAACCTGTTTGGCTTTGCTAAAGGCTCTGTCTCATTGCTTCTGTCTTCTCTGACCCATCTTCTTGGCTTTCCTAACGGCTATGTCTTATTGCTCCTGTCTTCTCTGGCCTACCTTCTTGGCTTTGCTAACGGCTCTGTCTCATTGCTCCTGTCTTCTATGGCCGCCTTCTTGGCTATGATAACGGCTTTGATTATTGCTTCTATCTTCTCTAACTTGTCTTCTTGTCTTTGCTAACGGCTCTTTCTCATTTCTTCTTTCTTCTATGGCCTGCCTTCTTGGCTTTTCTAAAGGCTCTGTCTCATTGCTTCTGTCTTCTCTGGCCCGCCATCTTGGCTTTGCTAACGGCTCTGTCTCATTGCTTAAGTCTTCTCTAAACCGCCTTCTTGGCTTTGCAAACTGCTCTGTCTCATTTCTCCTGTATTCTCTGGCTCGCCTTTCTGGCTTTGCTAAAGGCTCTGTCTCATTGCTCCTGTCTTCTCTGGCCCACTTTCTTGGCTTTGCTAACGGCTCTGTTTCATCGCTCCTGTCTTCTATGGCCCGCCTTTTTTGCTTTGCTAACCTCTTTGTCTCATTGCTCCTGTCTTTTCTAGCCTGCTTTTTTGGCTTTGCTAACGGCTCTGTTTCCATGCTCCTGTCTTCTATGGCCTGCCTTCTTGGCTTTGCTAACGGCTCTGTCTCATTTCTCCTGTCTTCTCTAACCCGCCTTCTTGGCTTTGCTAACGGCTTTGTCTCTGCTCCTGTCTTCTCTGGCCACCTTTTTTGCCTTTGCTAACGACTCTTTAACATTGCTCCTGTCTTCTCTTGCTCACCTTCTTGGCTTTGCTAACGGCTCTGTCTTATTGCTCTTGTCTTCTCTGGCCCGCCTTCTTGGCTTTGCTAACGGCTCTGTTTCATTGCTCCTGTCTACACTAGCCCGCCTTCTTGTCTTTGCTAACGGCTCTGTCTCATTGCTCCTATCTTCTCTGGCCCACCTTCTTGGCTTTGCTAATGGCTCTGTCTCATTGATCCTGTCTTCTCTGGCCCACTTTCTTGGCTTTGCTAACGGCTCTGTCTCATTGCTCCTGTCTTCTATGGCCCGCCTTTTTGGCTTTGCTAACCTCTCTGTCTCATTGCTCCTCTCTTTTCTAGCCTGCTTTTTTGGCTTTGCTAACGGCTCTGTCTCACTGCTCCTGTCTTCTCTGGCTACCTTCTTGGCTTTGCTAACTGCTCTGTCTCATCCCTCCTGTCTTCTATTACCCGCCTTCATGGCTTTGCTAAAGGCTCTGTCTCTCTGCTCCTGTCTTCTCTGACCCATCTTCTTGGCTTTGCTAACGGCTCTGTCTCATTGCTCCTGTCTTCTATGGCCCGCCTTCTTGGCTTTGCTAAAGGCTCTGTCTCTTTGCACCTGTCTTCTCTGGCCCACATTCTTGGCTCTGCTATAGGGTTTGTCTCATTGCTCCTATCTTCTATGGCCGGCTTTCTTGGCTTTGCTAACGGCTCTTACTCATTTCTCTTAATTTCTCTGGCCCACCTTGTTGGTTTTGCTAACGGCTTTGTCTCATTGCTCATATCTCCTCTGGCCCACTTTCTTGGCTTTGTTAACGGCTCTGTCTCATTGCTCATGTCTTCTTTGGCCAACCTTCTTAACTTTGCTAAAGGCTCTGTCTCATTGCTTCTTTTTTCTCTGACCCATCTTCTTGGCTTTGCTAACGACTCTGTCTTATTGCTCCTGTCTTCTCTGGCCTACCTTCTTGGCTTTGCTAACTGCTCTGTCTCATCCCTCCTGTCTTCTATTACCTGCCTTCATGGCTTTGCTAAAGGCTCTGTCTCTCTGCTCCTGTCTTCTCTGACCCATCTTCTTGGCTTTGCTAACGGCTCTGTCTCATTGCTCCTGTCTTCTATGGCCCGCCTTCTTGGCTTTGCTAAAGGCTCTGTCTCTTTGCACCTGTCTTCTCTGGCCCACATTCTTGGCTCTGCTATAGGGTTTGTCTCATTGCTCCTATCTTCTATGGCCGGCTTTCTTGGCTTTGCTAACGGCTCTTACTCATTTCTCTTAATTTCTCTGGCCCACCTTGTTGGTTTTGCTAACGGCTTTGTCTCATTGCTCATATCTCCTCTGGCCCACTTTCTTGGCTTTGTTAACGGCTCTGTCTCATTGCTCATGTCTTCTTTGGCCAACCTTCTTAACTTTGCTAAAGGCTCTGTCTCATTGCTTCTTTTTTCTCTGACCCCTCTTCTTGGCTTTGCTAACGACTCTGTCTTATTGCTCCTGTCTTCTCTGGCCTACCTTCTTGGCTTTGCTAACGGCTCTGTTTCATTGCTCCTGTCTTCTATGGCCCGCCTTCTTGGCTTTGCTAACGGCTCTGTCTCATTGCTCCTGTCTTGTCTAGCCCTCCTTCTTTGCTTTGCTAACGGCTCTGTCTCATTGCTCCTGTCTTCTATGGCCTGCCTTCTTGGGTTTGCTAACGGCTCTGTCTCATTGCTCTTGTCTTTTCTAACTAGCCTTTCTGGCTTTGCTAACGGCTCTGTCTTATTGCTCTTGTCTTCTCTGGCCCGTCTTCTTGGCTTTGCTTACGGCTCTGTCTCATTACTCTTGTCTACACTAGCCTGCCTTCTTGGCTTTGCTAACGGCACTTTCTCATTGCTCCTGTCTTCTCTGGCCTACGTTCTTGGCTTTGCTTACGGCTCATTCTCATTGCTTCTTTCTTCTATGGCCCGGCTTATTGGCTTTGCTAAAGGCTTTGTCTCATTGCACCTGTCTTCTCTGGCCCACCTGCTTGGCTTTGCTAAAGGCTCTGTCTCATTACTTCTGTCTACACTAGCCCGCCTTCTTGGCTTTGCTAACGGCTCTGTCTCATTGCTCCTGTCTTCTCTGACCCATCTTCTTGGCTTTGCTAACGGCTTTGTCTTATTGCTCATATCTTCTCTGGCCCACTTTCTGGTCTTTGCTAACGGCTCTGTCTTATTGCTCCTGTCTTCTCTGGCCTACCTTCTCGGCTTTGCTAACGGCTCTGTCTCATTGTTCCTGTTTTCTATGGCCCGCCTTCTTGGCTTTGATAACGGCTTTGTCTCATTGCTTCTGTCTTCTCTGACTTGTCTTCTTGGCTTTGCTAATCTTTCTTTCTCATTGCTTTTTTCTTTTATGTCCCGCCTTCTTGGCTTTGCCAATGGCTCTGTCTCATTGCTTCTGTCATCTCTAACCCGCCTTCTTAGCTTTGCAAACGGCTGTCTCATTGCTCTTGTCTTTTCTGGCCCGCCTTTCTGGCTTTGCTAAAGGCTCTGTCTCATTGCTCCTGTCTTCTCTGGCCCACCTTCTTGGCTTTGCTAAAGGCTCTGTCTCATTGCTCCTGTCTACACTAGCCCGCTTTCTTGGCTTTGCTAACGGCTCTTTCTCATTGCTCCTGTCTTCTCTGGCCCACGTTCTTGGCTTTGCTTACGGCTCTGTCTCAATGCTCATGTCTTCTCTGACCCACCTTCTTGGCTTTGCTAACGGCTCTATCTCATAGCTCCTGTCTTCTCTGACCCACCATCTTGGCTTTTTCAATGGCTCTGTCTTATTGCTCATTTCGTCTTTGGCCCGCCTTCTTGGCTTTGCTAACGGCTCTGTCTTATTGCTCTTGTCTTCTCTGGCACGCCTTCTTGGCTTTGCTAACGGCTCTGTTTTTTTGCTCCTGTCTTCTCTGGCTCACCTTCTTGGCTTTGCTAAAGGCTCTGTCTCATTACTCCTGTCTACACTAGCCCGCCTTCTTGGCTTTGCTAACGGCTCTTTCTCATTGCTCCTTTCTTCTCTGACCCATCTTCTTGGCTTTGCTTACGGCTCTGTCTTTTTGCTCCTGTCTTCTCTGGCCCGACTTCTTGGCTTTGCTAAAGGCTCTGTCTCATTGCTCCTGTCTTCTATGGCCCGCCTTTTTGGCTTTGACAACGGCTTTGTCTCATTGCTTCTGTATTCTCTAACCCGTCTTCTTGGCTTTGCTAACGACTCTTA
The DNA here is from genome assembly GCA_036873155.1 of Biomphalaria sudanica. Classification (NCBI taxonomy): domain Eukaryota; kingdom Metazoa; phylum Mollusca; class Gastropoda; family Planorbidae; genus Biomphalaria; species Biomphalaria sudanica. The sequence goes on along the minus strand of JAZGLO010006679.1, from coordinate 5,821 downwards.
CTCATTGCCCCTAACTTCTCTGGCTAACCTGATTGGCTTTGCTAACAACTTTGTCTCATTGCTCCTATCTTCTCTGACCCACCTTCTTGGCTTTGCTAACGGCTGTGTCTCATCGCTCCTGTCTTCTATTACCCGCCTTCGTGGCTTTGCTAAAGGCTCTGTCTCATTGCTCCTGTCTTCTCTGACCCATCTTCTTGGCTTTGATAACGGCTCTGTCTCATTGCTTCTTTCTTCCATGGCCCGGCTTATGGCTTTGCTAACGGCTCTGTCTCATTGCACCTGTTTTCTCTGGCCCACTTTCTTGGCTTTGCTATAGGGTTTATCTCATTGCTCCTGTCTTCTATTGCCCGCCTTCTTGGCTTTGCTAACGGCTCTGTCTCATTGCGCCTGTCTTCTCTGACCTACCTTCTTTGCTTTGCTAACTGCTCTGTTTCATTGCTCCTATCTTCTCTGTTCCGCATTCTTGGCTTTGCTAACGGCTCTGCCTTATTTCTCCTGTCTTCTCTGGCCCACCTTCTTGGCTTTGCTAACGGCTCCTTCACATTGCTCCTGTGATCGTGGCCCACCTTCTTGGCTTTGCTTACGGCTCTGTCTCATTGCTCCTGTCTTCTATGGCCTGCCTTCTTGGCTTTGCTAACGGCTCTTTAACTTTGCTCCTGTCTTCTCTGACCCACCTTCTTTGCATTGCTAACGGCTCTGTCTCATTGCTCATGTCTTCTCTGGCCCACCTTCTTGGCTTTGCTAACGGCTCTGTCTTATTGCTCTTGTCTTCTCTGGCCCGCATTCTTGGCTTTGCGAACGGCTCTGTCTCATTGCCCCTGTCTTCTCTGGCCTAGTTTCTTGGCTTTGCTAACGGCTCTTTCTCATTGCTCTTGTCTTCTCTGGCCCGCCTTCTTGGCTTTGCTAACGGCTCTGTCTTTTTGCTCCTGTCTTCTCTGGCCCACCTTCTTGGCTTTGCTAAAGGCTCTGTCTTATTACTCCTGTCTACACTAGCCTGCCTTGTTGGCTTTGCTAACGGCTCTGTCTCATTGCTCCTGTCTTCTCTGACACATCTTCTTGGCTTTGCTAACGGCTCTGTCTTTTTGCTCCTGTCTTCTCTGGCCCACCTTCTTGGCTTTGCTAAAGGCTCTGTCTCATTGCTCCTGTCTTCTATGGACCGCCTTTTTGGCTTTGATAACGGCTCTTTCTCATTGCTCCTGTCGTCTATGGCCCGCCTTCTTGGCTTTGATAAAGGCTCTGTCTCATAGCTCATGTCTTCTTTGGCCAACCTGCTTGGCTTTGCTAAAGGCTCTGTCTCATTGTTTCTGTCTTCTCTGACCCATCTTCTTGGCTTTGCTAACGGCTGTGTCTTATTTCTCCTGTCTTCTCTGGCCTACCTTCTTGGCTTTGCTAACGGCTCTGTCTCATTGCTCCTGTCTTCTATGGCCGCCTTCTTGGCTATGATAACGGCTTTGTCTCATTGCTTCTGTCTTCTCTAACTTGTCTTCTTGGCTTTGCTAACGGCTCTTTCTCATTGCTCCTGTCTTCTAAGGACCGCCTTCTTGGCTTTGCTAAAGGCTCTGTCTCATTGCTCCAGTCTTCTCTGGCCCACTTTCTTGGCTTTGCTAACGGCTCTGTCCCATTGCTCCTGTCTTCTGTGGCCCGCTATTTTGGCTTTGCTAACGGATCTGTCTCATTGCTCCCGTCTTCTCTAGCCCGCCTTCTTGGCTTTGTTAACGGCTCTTTCTCATTGATCCATCTTCTCTAGCCCGCCTTTTTGGCTTTGCTAACGGCTCTGTCTTATTGCTCTTGTCTTCTCTGGCCTACCTTCTTGGCTTTGCTAACGGCTCTTTCTCATTGCTCCTGTATTCTATGGCCCGCCTTCTTTGCTTTGCCTACGGCTCTGTCACATTGCTCCTGTCTTGTCTAGCCCGCCTTCTTTGCTTTGCTAACGGCTCTGTCTTATTGCTCCTGTCTTTTCTAACCCGCCTTCTTGGCTTTGCTATCGGCTCTGTCTTATTGCTCTTGTCTTCTCTGGCCCGCCTTCTTGGCTTTGCTTACGGCTCTGTCTCATTACTCCTGTCTACACTAGCCCGCCTTCTTGGCTTTGCTAACTTCTCTTTCTCATTGCTCCTGTCTTCTCTGGCCCACGTTCTTGGCTTTGCTAACGGCTCTATCTCATTGCTCCTGTCTTCTCTGACCCACCTTCTTGGCTTTTTCAATGGCTCTTTCTTATTGCTCCTTTCGTCTCTGGCCCGCCTTCTTGGCTTTGCTAACGGCTCTGTTTTTTTGCTCCTGTCTTCTCTGGCCCACCTTCTTGGCTTTGCTAAAGGCTCTGTTTTTTTGCTCCTGTCTTCTCTGGCCCACCTTCTTGGCTTTGCTAAAGGCTCTGTCTCATTACTCCTGTCTACACTAGCCCGCCTTCTTGGCTTTGCTAACGGCTCTTTCTCATTGCTCCTTTCTTCTCTGACCCATCTTCTTGGCTTTGCTTACGGCTCTGTTATTTTGCTCCTGTCTTCTCTGGCCCGACTTCTTGGCTTTGCTAAAGGCTCTGTCTCATTGCTTTTGTCTTCTATGGCCCGCCTTTTTGGCTTTGACAACGGCTTTGTCTCATTGCTTCTGTATTCTCTAACCCGTCTTCTTGGCTTTGCTAACGGCTCTTACTCATTGCCCCTAACTTCTCTGGCCCACCTGATTGGCTTTGCTAACAACTTTGTCTCATTGCTCCTATCTTCTCTGACCAGCCTTCTTGGCTTTGCTAACGGCTCTGTCTCATTGCTCCTGTCTTCTCTGGCCCACCTTTTTGGCTTTGCTAACGGCTGTGTCTCATCGCTCCTGTCTTCTATTACCCGCCTTCGTGGCTTTGCTAAAGGCTCTGTCTCATTGCTCCTGTCTTCTCTGACCCATCTTCTTGGCTTTCATAACGGCTCTGTCTCATTGCTTCTTTCTTCCATGGCCCGGCTTATGGCTTTGATAACGGCTCTGTCTCATTGCACCTGTTTTCTCTGGCCCACTTTCTTGGCTTTGCTATAGGGTTTGTCTCATTGCTCCTGTCTTCTCTGGCCTACCTTCTTGGCTTTGCTAACGGCTCTGTCTCATTGCTCCTGTCTTCTCTGACCTACCTTCTTTGCTTTGCTAACTGCTCTGTTTCATTGCTCCTATCTTCTCTGTTCCGCATTCTTGGCTTTGCTAACGGCTCTGCCTTATTTCTCCTGTCTTCTCTGGCCCACCTTCTTGGCTTTGCTAACGGCTCCTTCACATTGCTCCTGTCTTCGTGGCCCACCTTCTTGGCTTTGCTTACGGCTCTGTCTCATTGCTCCTGTCTTCTATGGCCTGCCTTCTTGGCTTTGCTAACGGCTCTTTAACTTTGCTCCTGTCTTCTCTGACCCACCTTCTTTGCATTGCTAACGGCTCTGTCTCATTGCTCATGTCTTCTCTGGCCTACCTTCTTGGTTTTGCTAACGGCTCTGTCTTATTGCTCTTGTCTTCTCTGGCCCGCCTTCTTGGCTTTGCGAACGGCTCTGTCTCATTGCCCCTGTCTTCTCTGGCCTACCTTCTTGGCTTTGCTAACGGCTCTTTCTCATTGCTCCTGTCTTCTCTGGCCCACCTTCTTGGCTTTGCTAAAGGCTCTGTCTCATTACTCCTGTCTACACTAGCCTGCCTTCTTGGCTTTGCTAACGGCTCTGTCTCATTGCTCCTGTCTTCTCTGACCCATCTTCTTGGCTTTGCTAACGGCTCTGTCTTTTTGCTCCTGTCTTCTCTGGCCCACCTTCTTGGCTTTGCTAAAGGCTCTGTTTCTATGCTCCTGTCTTCTATGGCCCGCCTTTTTGGCTTTGATAACGGCTCTTTCTCATTGCTCCTGTCGTCTATGGCCCGCCTTCTTGGCTTTGATAAAGGCTCAGTCTCATAGCTCATGTCTTCTTTGGCCAACCTGCTTGGCTTTGCTAAAGGCTCTGTCTCATTGTTTCTGTCTTCTCTGACCCATCTTCTTGGCTTTGCTAACGGCTGTGTCTTATTTCTCCTGTCTTCTCTGGCCTACCTTCTTGGCTTTGCTAACGGCTCTGTCTCATTGCTCCTGTCTTCTATGGCCGCCTTCTTGGCTATGATAACGGCTTTGTCTCATTGCTTCTGTCTTCTCTAACTTGTCTTCTTGGCTTTGCTAACGGCTCTTTCTCATTGCTCCTGTCTTCTAAGGCCCGCCTTCTTGGCTTTGCTAAAGGATCTGTCTCATTGCTCCAGTCTTCTCTGGCCCACTTTCTTGGCTTTGCTAACGGCTCTGTCCCATTGCTCCTGTCTTCTCTGGCCCGCCTTCTTGGCTTTGCTAACGGCTCTTTCTCATTGATCCATCTTCTCTAGCCCGCCTTTTAGGCTTTGCTAACGGCTCTGTCTTATTGCTCTTGTCTTCTCTGGCCTACCTTCTTGGCTTTGCTAACGGCTCTTTCTCATTGCTCCTGTATTCTATGGCCCGCCTTCTTTGCTTTGCCTACGGCTCTGTCACATTGCTCCTGTCTTGTCTAGCCCGCCTTCTTTGTTTTGCTAACGGCTCTGTCTCATTGCTACTGTCTTTTCTAACCCGCCTTCTTGGCTTTGCTAACGGCTCTGTCTTATTGCTCCTGTCTTTTCTAACCCGCCTTCTTGGCTTTGCTAACGGCTCTGTCTTATTGCTCTTGTCTTCTCTGGCCCGCCTTCTTGGCTTTGCTTACGGCTCTGTCTCATTACTCCTGTCTACACTAGCCCGCCTTCTTGGCTTTGCTAACTTCTCTTTCTCATTGCTCCTGTCTTCTCTGGCCCACGTTCTTGGCTTTGCTTACGGCTCTGTCTCAATGCTCATGTCTTCTCTGACCCACCGTCTTGGCTTTGCTAACGGCTCTATCTCATTGCTCCTGTCTTCTCTGACCCACCTTCTTGGCTTTTTCAATGGCTCTGTCTTATTGCTCCTTTCGTCTCTGGCCCGCCTTCTTGGCTTTGCTAACGGCTCTGTTTTTTTGCACCTGTCTTCTCTGGCCCACCTTCTTGGCTTTGCTAAAGGCTCTGTCTCATTACTTCTGTCTACACTAGCACGCCTTCTTGGCTTTGCTAACGGCTCTGTCTCATTGCTCCTGTCTTCTCTGACCCATCTTCTTGGCTTTGCTAACGGCTCTGTCTCATTGCTTCTTTCTTCTATGGCCTACCTTCTTGGCTTTGCTAACGGCTCTGTCTTATTGCTCTTGTCTTCTCTGGCCCGCCTTCTTGGCTTTGCGAACGGCTCTGTCTTATTGCTCCTGTCTTCTCTGGCCTACCTTTTTGGCTTTGCTAACGGCTCTTTCTCATTGCTCCTGTCTTCTCTGGCCCACGTATTTGGCTTTGCTTACGGCTCTGTCTCAATGCTCATGTCTTCTCTGACCCACCTTCTTGGCTTTGCTAACGGCTCTATCTCAATGCTCCTGTCTTCTCTGAACCACCTTCTTGGCTTTTTCAATGGCTCTGTCTTATTGCTCCTTTCGTCTCTGGCCCGCCTTCTTGGCTTTGCTAACGGCTCTGTCTTATTTCTCCTGTCTTCTCTGGCCTACCTTCTTGGCTTTGCTAACGGCTCTGTCTCATTGCTCCTGTCTTCTATGGCCGCCTTCTTGGCTATGATAACGGCTTTGTCTCATTGCTTCTGTCTTCTCTAACTTGTCTTCTTGGCTTTGCTAACGGCTCTTTCTCATTGCTCCTGTCTTCTAAGGCCCGCCTTCTTGGCTTTGCTAAAGGCTCTGTCTCATTGCTCCAGTCTTCTCTGGCCCACCTTCTTGGCTTTGCTAACGGCTCTGTCCCATTGCTCCTGTCTTCTCTGGCCCGCCTTCTTGGCTTTGCTAACGGCTCT